>VDFB02000007.1:214871562-214929063 GCA_007258455.2 Sequoia sempervirens
GTAAGTTTTATGATGTTGCCATATTTATTTATCTATTGCATGTGATTATACTTATCCAATCACACAGCTAATCAGGTGAACCGATAGCCTGTGATTTGAAATGAAACAATTCTTAAATTGTTATCGCCCCCTCTAAGGGTAGGTAGCAAAATCCTTCATTGTAATCTTTATGTTATATCATTTACTGTGAGTTAGACCCTTCAGTATGCCACACCATATGGGTGCAATAACCATGGAATCTGATCTGGGGATGATGGATAACATCGTTGGAAACCATGTCGCCTCATCTATAGAGAATGATGGTGGATCATTATGTCATTCCATTGTTATTTGATGATTATTGTTTTACCATATCGTTGTGATAATATTCCTTTTCTACTCGTCTACAAAGGATGAAGGCAAAACGATGTATCGTTCTAACTTTATGATTGCATGTTATGTATGTTGATTATCGTTCCCTGCGAATGAAACCTAGATCGTCCCTTTGGACAAATGCAAGTAAGTCGAGGGTCAACATGCATAGGCTTCAACTCGGTACTATTATATGTTAAGCAACAGTCAACCAACTGTCAGTAGTTCCATAGAACAATTATGGCATAAATACATTTATATCAATGGATGTGGGTTCTTCAAACCCTGAGCCATATTAAAATTGATTCCAATTTATGTGCAAAATATTATTGTTGTTAAAACAACCAGTATGTCATTCAAATTTTATTACCTTGCAAGAAATGATATCATTATCGTTTTCCCCTATTCTTTATATGTATATTATATACAAATGTTCTCATAATGTTAGAACTTTGAATGAAAACATGAAAATGATAGTTATTTCATTTTAGATCTTTGATCATGATTGTATTTGATTAACTAAGGGTCCCTGGATGAGACTTGAATAAATGAAACACTTGTTAACTTGAAAAATGAAACTACAAAACTTCTGTAAACAACATTGTATTGATACGAACAACATTTATTTTGATAGAAACAACACATTAGTATGTGAAAACTATTCAAATAGTTTTGTTCTTATTTCTTAGAAAAAGGAAAATTTTACATCTTGTATTATTGTCAAATGATATGACAAATCTGTAGCATTATTTGAATAAATGCAATATGTTATAATGGTTTTTATTTCACAATGTATGCACAAATTAATAACTTAAGATGTTACATATATGTGTATGCACATAGACCTTCATCTACGTACATACACATACTTGTGGCATACCTTCTTTTGTTACTTATTTAATTCATTTTTAAATGAATACTGAATTACGTTGAATGTAATCATGTGACATATGTGTGAAATGAATGGATAATGTAATGAACAGATCCAATGGATTATTTTTTCTAATTTTATTAAAGTTGAGTAAATAAGTAGACTAAATTACTTTTCCATAGATATGTTTGTAAAGAACTCTTGTTTGAGTAGAATAGAAACTCCTAAGTAGACTAGAGCACCTTAGGGTGGATGCTACTAGAGGGTAGATAGTTGCCAAGAGATAACTGTGTTGTTGAAAATTACCTTCCGGGATGGGTGCCAAATGGAGTTCAAATAGTATAGTTTTTTGCTTTATCCAAAACCTATCATCTGTTGTTGGAACTTAATTTTTATGCTTGCCCAAGCAATTAGCCCATTATGTATGTATGGACTTTGTGATAACACTCTCTGCCATTCCTAGCATAGATCTTGCATTTTTTTCTAAGTCATTGATAGAGATGCAAGTTGATGTTTTGGCATGCACCAAATTCCACCTTGCAGATTATTCTCTTGCTAAACTTTTTGTGTAGGGTCGGGTATTCTTCAAGTTGGAAGAATTTTGGGGAAGCATAAGCTTCGTGATTGGTCGGTAAAGAACTTCAACCATGTTCTTGTCCACTAGAGGAGGCGAGCGTCAAGAGGAAACCTTGTACATTTTTGTGAATATCATGGCCTATGATGTAACCTTGATGTAAAATTGTATATTGTATTGACTTTGTGGCCAAATGAGCCAAGTCAACTTGGATATTGTAATTGACATTTGGAAATGAATACATATTATTATGACTCTTATTTTAATTAGACATGTGTTGCTATGATTGAAAATAGCTGCTTAGTTATGTCTTTTTAAAATTAAATATTCATAATGTCATTTGCAATAATATAATTAAGTAATAATTAGAATGGGTTATTACATTTGGTATCAGAGCTTAGGGTTCAACTCTAGGCCTTTTGAGTCCTTAATAACCACGATTGGGGAATAGTTGACCCTTGACCAAATTAAGTTGTCATGAGAATTGACTGAACCTGGATTGAATGCAGGTATGGGAAGGTCTAAGTCAATAAGAAGGAAATGGAAGATCGTTAGGACCTCGAACAAGAAAGTCATAGTGGAAGAAAACACCAAGAACAAGGTTCAACCCGAGATTCTCGATGATGAGACTCTATCTCAAGCCCTCACTCGACTTAAGTTGGAGAGGGGCAAGAAGATTGAGTAGTCAAAGATAACTCCTAAGATTAAGAAGCTTTCTGCGATCAAAGATTGGCCCCTAGGGTGTGGACCAAGCACACCCTTATTAACTAAAGAGGAAAAGGAGAGCTTGCGTGCTCAACCCTCCTCTTTTAAAAAAATAGATGTAAATTATGATGAGGACCCTAAGGAGTGTCCTCTTTTTGAGAATGACAAAACTAACTAATGTAATAAGAAGCTTTGTAAATAAGGGTCTATTAACCCACAATATAAATAAAGCAAGATGTTATTTTTGGTGTGGTTAAATGAGGAACTCAAACATGTTTACTGTGCATGAATGTGTATGTCCTTAATGAATGATTGATATATGCATGTGTATGTAGAGTATGTGAATAAGAACATTTATTTGTAGAACCCAATGTTAAGTTACAATAGATGTGAAATGTGATGCAGGTCGGGTGTAAGCCAGCATGGTGACCACCAGGCAAGAGATGGGCGGTAGTGGGTAAAAAAATTGACCAAACAAGAGGCTCATATGGATCACATAGAACATGAGGTCAGAGTGGCACATGAGGAACAGGTTCTCAGGAATGTGGAAGTCAATCAGGGAGAAGGCCCTCGAGGTAAAATTGAGGAAGAACTAGGAAAGGGTCTGAAAAGAGTAACATCGCCTAAGTTTGATGGTAAATCCATCAGAGCAGGAGATGAGGCATGGATTATTGAGATGGAGAAATACTTTAGACTCCGTAAACTATCTGACCAAACTAAAGTAGCATGGGCTATGTATTAGATTTCAGAATAAGCAGCTACTTGGTGGGATAATGAAAAGACCGAAAGGAAACTTCAACTTGCTGAGATTACTTGGGAGCTCTTCCTCTAATATTTTAGGAAGAGATGGTTACCGCAACTCTTTTTTGACAAGAAGGTGACAAAATTCTAAAACCTAACTTAGGGGAGCATGACTCTGACCCAATATTGGGAAAAGTTCACCAACCTACTAAATTATGTGCCCCGGTATCAGGGAGATGAACGTTTTCATATCCGAAAGTTCATATTGGGACTTAGGCCCCACATTGGAGCAAAAGTGGACATGCATGATCCTCTCACTATGAACGAAGTCTTCCTAAAGGCCACCAAATAGGAGCAAAAATTGCAATAGTTATCCAACTTCGGTGATTATGACCGACAGATTAGTATGGGTCAATTATGCTTGATCCATGAAGAATCAAAGCATAATGAATCCACTAATGTCAATCTCAATAGAATCAATCAAATGCAAATTAAACCAAGCATCTATCAAAACTAACATACTAAACTATGATAGCTTTTAAATGCCTACTCTAATCCATCTAAAACTTATCCTGTTGTGGGGGTGGTGTCGCGTTGATGTGAAACAATGACCCTTTCTCAATCTCGTGGATAAATGAGCTTTGTTTCAACTAATTTTATTGAAGAAAATTGGTGAAACCATTGTGAGATGTGTGATGAAACATGATTTTGATCTAAATGAGCATGATGCAAGCTAATTTAACATGATTTTATGTTAAAATGATTAAGATATGCAAATGCAAAGTTAATCTAAATGGATTCTAAGCTAAAATATTCAAACCCTAATTAATAAACAAGCTAAATGTATGCATCTAAGTTACCATGGTAGTCATTAATGGAAGCTAAGCTATTATGAAAGTGGTTAAACTAAAAAAATGTTAAATATGTGCTAAATATGAGTGTGAGTGTGAGTGATTTCAATAGCATGAGTTTGCTATGAAAAAGATGGATCCCTTTGTCTCCAAATAGTGACCTATTTATATGAAGCAAATAAAAAATGAAGGGCTAAGATTGAAAAAGCTAATCAATGATCAAGGATGGGAGAAGTTGGAGGTATGGATCATGGATTCTCATCAACGGATGGGAATCAATGATGAGATTTAATCAAGGGCTCTCCTTTGTTCAAACAAACACACTTTCAACTTGTCCAAGAGGTCACAAGTTAACTTGCACAAAAGGTCACAAGTTAACTTGCTCGAGAAGTCAAGTAAGTTTGTTAAGAAAGGACTATTCTCCTTTTACAAATGAGTGAGGAAAGAGAATATTACTTGGAATATTCTCATGGGTGAGGGAAAATAGACAATTTAGCAAATTAAAACAAAGTTTAATTGTGTAAAAAGGGAAGGAATATTCCATGGGAATATTCCTTTTGGAGGAATGTACAAAGGAGGAATATTCCCTTGCAAGTGGGGGGAATTAGATTAATTGATAATTAAACAAAGGTTTAATTATAAAATTAGGGGAATTAGATGATTCTCATTAAATATAGTGATTTAATGAAAAGGGGAAAGTGTAATGATATTTAATTTAAATAACTTAGGGTTATTTTAATTAAATGAGAAGATTTAGGGATTAAATTAAATAACTTGATGTATTTAATTCAATTAGACAAAATGTTAGCATGGAAGGGTGTGAATTAACCTAATTCAATAAATTAGGTTAATAGGTGAAAATGATGCAATTAATTAAATAGCTAGGCTAATTTAATTAATTAAGCAAAAAGAGGATGGGTTTTAAGATGAAATGATGTGAGTATACTTGATTCGAGTATATGATATCATTTAGGACATTTTTAAGTGACTATATTTTGCCCCTCTTTGAAGTGAGGTACCTGTTACGTTGGTTCAAAGATTGACGCCCTTCGGATTAAAAACTGTTGCTTAAATCAACAAATTAAAAATTAAAAAAAACTAATTTTTTGATGCCCCACTGTTGCCCCAGCAGAAGGAATAAGTTGGTTCCCTGCCCCCTCGAGAAATCGGGCAAATTTTTTGAATTTTGGGTTGATTTCTCGACAAAGGTACAATGTTGCCCAAGGGATCCGAAAAGGCTCCAGGATGCAAAGCACATGCCAAAAAATGTAAAAAATGATGCAAAATAAGCTTCAGTTTGGCAAGATTGGTGAAAATGGTGAAAAACCCTAGCTTCATGGTTAAATTAGGGCAAAAATCCCTAATTTGCGAGCATAAATAGGTGAGGAAGGGTCACTTTCAATTCATTTGTGCATTCACACCTCCATGATTCTTGCATTTTGAGCTTTGACCCTTTGACGAAATGGCGTAATGAGTGCTCCCACGACACATTTCCAATCAAGTTCACGAGTACCAGAGGCTTCCAGGAACAGAACCATCGGTATGTGATTCAAAACTTGATTTGAATTTTGACTTTTAGGTGCATTTAATGCATTTTAAAAATTGAATTTTGGTGGTGTTGCCATATAACAACGCTATTTTGATTTATAGCAATGCATATGTAAATAGCAACACAGTTCATGATTTAAAATTAGGGTTTCAAATTTTAAATAGCGATGCAACTTGTGATTTGAAATTTAGGGTTAGGGTTTTCCAAGGTCAAATAGCGACACATATCACGAATTGCAATTTAAATGCCTTGAACATCGTCATTTGGAATTTGAATTATAGTGACGCTATCATAAATAGCAATGATAATATCATTTTGGGGGATAAAAACTCCAAAATTAGCCATTTTCTATGATTTTTTACGCCGTGTGCTTTGTGGATGCAGGAGGTTATCTTGCCTTTGATGTCCCGCAAGCATTGACCGATAGTTTTTTCTAGACTCAATGATTTGTTTGAGTTGTGACATGAGCACCTAGGGGAGATTGGCTTGTGGTACGTTGCTTACATGCCTGTCATCCGAACCCATTTTAGTGATGATGATAGTGCAATGCGAATGATTGCATAGCGCGACCTCGTCATTCCACTCACCTATCGGTGAGGCAACAGTGATGTTAGAGGATGTATGGTGGATTTTGTGTTTGTCAATACATGGTGAGTGTGCGATATATGACACTGATGCCAGATATGATGTTTATCATGAAATGCTTGACTAAGAGGACATTGTCCTGGTCAAGTCCCAGACTGACCTCGAGATGTATAAAGGTCAGGTGTCAACTTTCAGACTGATTATTGTGATAGTGGTCTCAGGGTTGGTTGCTCCAGATTGACGGAGCAAAGGATTCAATTCGGGATGGGGTCTGGCTTGGCACATGATGCTCTTCCAGAGGACCTTGTATGCATGGGGGCCAGTGATGTTGGCCTCCCTTTACCATGATATGCATGATTTCATTTATTGTGATGGTAGAGCTATTGGCACAGGAGTCAATCTTCTCCATAGTTGGGCCAGGGAGCACATCATTGTGCTTCAACCTATTGTTCATATGGCAAATGTAGAACCAGATGATCCTGTTGTTTGGAGATACAAGGGTGCCATCACTTTGTAGTACAAAGTGTAGCTCGACATTCCATACTAGTGTTGAATGATCGATGACATGACAATATTCAGATGGCAACCATGTGTTCAGATGCCAACTTGGTATGACGATGTGTAATAGCTTTTCTTCGCTCGACAGATTCAATATATGTAGGGTTGAGAGCACACTATGATTGAGAGGTGCTTGATAAGGTAGCCAAATAGTTTGGAGAGAGGTAGGACAGGCTTGATGATCAGTATACCGCCATTTTTTCCAGGTCAGCTTGAAAGACAACATGGGGACACACGATCCCATCCCATGAGATTGTTAAGGGCTTTCGATAGTTGGTTGCTAGGCCATGGGCCTATGATCAAGGATAGGGGGATGCACAGACAACGCCTGCTTATGATGCATGGTTCATTCCCCCACCATGATTTACAAATCCAGTAGTGTACCTCCACAAGGGAGGCTAAGAGGGAGGGGTGTAAGCAGAGGTAGAGGACAACCAAATGAAGAATAGGGCAGAGGATGGGGTAAAGGTCCATATGGTAGAGGTAGAGGACAGGATGGCCAAGATGGCCAACATCATTATGGATAGGTCTCGGGAGCACCACCATTGAATTAGTAGTCACTGATACAACAAAAACCTCCACAGCAGCCACCGTCGGGGCCAGATCCCCGTGATGCACAAATACAATAGTTGCAACAATAATTGCAGGTGGTGAAGGGTGAGCAAGATCAAGCTCGTCAGCAAATTTTGGTCATCATTGCTAAGAGAGACCGGTCTAGGCAGCAAGTACAGACACTAATAGTGGAGAGGGACCAAGAGCGTCAGCTTAGGTAGACTGTTGATATGCAGTTAGCATATGAGGTTGGGTGGCGCCAACAACTAGAGTCTATGACAGCTACAACTCAGGGACAGATAATGTCTACCCGATTGTATCAAGAGGTTGTTACCGAGGCTACTTATTATCTCATGCACTACCACCGAGATGTCCCTACGATGATTAGGCAACCAGATTACTCACAGAGGAGTGGGACACATCCCCGGGCTGAGGATCAGCCAAAGAGACAACCTAGTGAGGGGATTAGCCATCAAGGCTATCTTGCTCGTACAAACACTTTTTTATTATTATTGTCTGATTCTTTATATAGATACACATTCATGGGCTCCATTTTTATAGCCTCATGGATATTGTACTTTTGATTGATATACATACACTGACTCAGATATTGTATCATGACATTCACCATTTTTTGATATATATATGATGTGATGTGTTCATTTTATTTCATGCTTATGAATATATGGATGTATTTGATGATGATATGATGTGATATGCTTATATATTGTGATCATGTATGCATGCAATTCTTTTATTTATGCTTATGCAATACGTAATGATAATCTATGATGCGATGATATGTGATGTAACGATATGGAATGGATGCAATGTTATATTCTATTTTAGTACCTTTTTTATGATATTCCATGGGATGGATGATATGATATGCTCATGTGATGTGTATGCAAATGATGTGGATACATTTCTTTTTGTGTATTTTTCTATGTAATTTATGAGATGATGATGTATGCATATGGATGTATGGACGAATAATGCAGATGTTCATGCTTATGACATGATAATGTGATGTATGTTTATGATATGAATGCAACAATTTAAGATGCTTACAATAACAAGTCTATATTATTCTTGACAACTTAAATGATAATGCAATTGATATGTGTTCTCCATATTATGATATGTCATGATTTATGCAAGATGTATGCATGTTGATGATTTGTGGATGTAGGATGGATGCATTGATGAATTTTTTTGTTGACTATCATGATACCAAGTTAGCACAAAGAGAAGATAGAAGAAATAAGATGATTGACCATTGATTTCAATGATTGACTCAAAAATTCCAAAAATTCTATGATCCACTAAGACTTTATAAGAGATGGTGATGAGAAATGCATAATGATGATTTGCTCATATCTTGGGATTGGGATTTTTTTCCATTCCTTATTTTTGATATAACACATAGACACGATGCATCAAGGTATTGATAACCAAGATGGCGTTGTATCTAGTGTAATGGACTTTGACTCTGCAAACAAATAGAATAGTTCTTGTTCACGCCTTAACATACGGAAACCTCATTGGACTATAAGTTAGAAGCTTTAGAATATATCAGACCAAAGCATACGCAATAGTCAACAATGTACTCCAACCAACTTTCCTATACACAACCAAACAAGTATGCACCAAGATTATTTTACAAGAATACCCACAAGCACAACAAACAAAAGATAATGATTGATGCCCCACTCCTTTCTCTCTAAATCGTTTTGATAGACATCATCGAGAGGTCCTCGGAATGGGTCATTAAGATAAATCATAAGAAAAGATTGAAGACAAATAGTCAATGTTATCTGTATCTCTTGCCAGTTTAATATAGCTAAGGTGATTTCTGATACTAATGCCCATCGCAGGAAGGATTCATCCTAGGACATGTTGATAAAATGTTTTTATTAGGATGAGGTTTATGATAAGTCGTTGATACAAACTTCACTAACTCGTTTACCTATGATATAGACTTTAGATTTTGACACCTTAGGTTCTCACTTTATGACTTGCGATAATTGTTTTCTATTTGTTTTTCCAAAGGTAGAAGGTGACGATCAATTTATTATGGATGGAGGGTTATTTTGAGTGAAAGCGAAATGGGATGGATCGTTTTGGATTTTTTAGAATATTTCAATGTTTTTGGTATTTTGAATATGTTTTGGGGTTGTTTTTGGTCTTTTCGAAAGTTTATGTGGATGTTTATTTTTATATTTAATTATTTGAGGCCGTTTAGGGTTTTCTCTAAGATATTTGATGTTGTTTAGGTCTTTTGAATGTTTTATAATGTTTTTGTGTTTTTTGTTATTTAAATGTTTTTGGTATTTTCTGATTTTTCAATGTTTAAGGTTTTCCACGGTTTTACAAATGTTTAAGGTTTTCAATTTTGTGAATGTTTAGGAGTTTTAGAGTTTTATGACCAAGAACCTAACCTAAAAGACCTATCATGGGGGCCTCGAGGGCTGATCAAAGATAAGCCT
The DNA here is from genome assembly GCA_007258455.2 of Sequoia sempervirens. NCBI lineage: Eukaryota > Viridiplantae > Streptophyta > Pinopsida > Cupressales > Cupressaceae > Sequoia > Sequoia sempervirens. The sequence continues at coordinate 214,881,389 of VDFB02000007.1, forward strand.
TGCCTATGTTATACATGTTATACATGCAAAGACCACGTAGTTCGACTGGCTCGACTTATTGAAGGTGAAGATATTTAGCAATTGATGGAATGTCAGTTTATTATGATGAGCTCCTAAATGGCTAACCTAGGGTATCTCAGGGGCACATCAATGATAGCCTTGCCTACATTCAAGCTCAAAGACAACGTAGTTCAATATGGTACTATTTTTGGATTTTTTATGTTTTGACCTTTTTAGGGATTTTGATGTGTTTTAGATGTTTTGGATTTTGCCTTTACAATTTTATGAATGTTTTTTGGATTTTAGCTGTACAAGATTTTGATGTTTTTTGATTTTTTTGATTTTGCAAGTGTTTTTGGATTTTCTGATGAATGTTTTACGAATACTTTTGGGATTTTCAATGACCTTAAGATATATAAGAACTTGATTTGATCCATAACAAATTGCCCCTGGTGTGATATGATAGACTATCTTGATATAGGCAAGACAAACTAACCTTTGGAATATGCCAAGTAGTACTAAGGGGATACGATACATCAAAACATCAAGCTATGATATGGACGCGGATGGGTGATGGACAAAATAGGATGAAGGATGCGATGTGATCGATGGAATGATAGGAGAAAGAGCCCAGGTAGATGGAGGTACTTTATTTACGCAAGACACCTATTTTCTAGGTTTTTACCAAGGTACTTGCCCAAAGCACCACCAAAGTGGTTTTCACTAGAGGATGATTGTTTTTCTTTAATTTTTTCAATCTTTTTTCTTATTTATTTTGGATTTTGATCTCTTTTTTCTGTATTTTCAGATTTACACCCTTCAAGACTAGGCATAAAACCTTTTAAGATTCAAGTTGTTAATTGGTTCCTAAAAGGTTTCACCTTATGGTGTTGAAAATTGGTATGCTCTTGATCCATAACTTGTTGTGATGACAAAGGGACCTAACCAGTTAGGCTCAAACTTCCTTTACTATCCTGATGTGGAAGATTCTTTTGATTATGCTTTCGGACAAGAACCCCTACTTGGAAATACCAATATCTAATCTTCTTGTTATAGCTTTGTTTCATTTGGTTTTGATATACTTACAAGTGATTAAGTGCATCAAGACAATAGTCATCCAAGAATTCTAGCTCATTTAGCCAAGATATTATGTATTCTTCATAAGTGATTAGGTTATGTAGAGACACTCATAGTGATGGAAACTTGACCTCAATGGGCAAGATGGATTCTGATCCATAGAACAAGGAGAACGGGGTTGCACATGTAGGCGTGTAGATACTAGTTCGATAGGCCCAAAGAATGGGATTTAACTGTAGGTGCCAATCACGACCAACTTCATTGACCATTTTCTTTAGGATCTTTAGAATGCTCTTGTTTATAGCCTCAACTTGACTATCACCCTAGGGGTAATACAGGGTAGAGAATCAGTGTTGGATGTTGAATTTTTGACATAGCTCTTTCACATCCTGAGTCTTGAAGGGTGTTCTGTTGTTTGAGATAAGAGTTTGTGAAACACCATAATGGCAGATGAGGTAATTCAGGATAAACTTAGCAATTTGCTTCCCTATTATGTAGGTCATAGGAATGGCTTCAACCCACTTGGTAAAGTATTCAGTGGTCGTTATGATGAACTTGTGGCCATTAGATGAGATTGGGGTAATCTTTCCTATGAGGTCAAGCCCCCACTACGAGAAAGGCCAAGGTATAACCATTGGTTGCAATTCCTGAGCTGGCACATGAATCAGATCTCCATGTTGTTGACACTGGACACACTCCTGCACATACTGATGGGCTTCTCTTTCCATGGTTGGCCAGTAGTATCCTATCCTCAATAGTTTCTTAGCTAAAGTCATACCGCTAGAATGGAAACCACATATACCATCATGTACTTCTGTTAAAAAGGTCAAGGCTTCCTCTTGTTTAAGACATCATAGTAATGTCCCCTCGATGCTTTGGTGGTATAAGGTATCACCTAAGATCATAAATTAGGATGCCTTCTTAACAAAGGTCTTCTTAAGGTTAGAGGTGATATTGGATGGGAGGGTTCCTTTGCTTAGGTAGGTAAAGATGTCATGGTACCATGGGGATCTAGGACCAACAATGACACACACAAATTCAGATTCTGAGATTTCAAAATTTGGTACGAGAAGTTGTTCTACCAAGAATTCACATTGTGGGACATTGTTTGGCATGTCTAACAATGACCCGATTGTTTCCATAGCATCTGCTGCTTGGTTGTTCATGTGAGGAATTTGCTCAAAAGTTATATCAATGAAAAGGTCCTTGAGATTCTATACCATCTTCTTGTAAGGAGTAAGCTTATCGTCCTTAATTTGATGTGACAACATGTAATGTCTAAAATTTTGTGAAGCAAAAAATAATGCTAAGCATGCTTTCTCAATGGATGAATAGTTCATTTCATATCCCACCAAGGTCTTGTTGATGTAATAAATGGCTCTTTCCTTCTGTTTTCATCATGTTGTGCCAGAAGAGCACCTAGTGTTGCTGATGTTGCTGAGATATATAGGATCAATGGTTCGTTCGATATTGGTGGCATGAGCATTGGAGGTGCTAATAGATAGTGCTTGATATGTTGGAAAGCTTTATCACACTTTTCATCCCACTTGTAAGTTATTCCTTTATGGAGAAGATGTGAAAAATGGTGGATTTTGTCTGATAGTTGCGCTATGAACCTCCTGATGGATTGCAATCTTCCTTGTAACCCTCTCATCTATTTTAATGTTTGCGGTGGCTCCATGTCTAGGATGGATTTCACTTTTGCTGGATCAATTTCTATCTCTCTTTGTGAGACGATATAGCCAAGAATCTTCCCTAATGTAACCCAAAGGACACACTTTTTTGGGTTTAGCTATACCTTATACTCTTCAAACCTGTGAAAGATGGATCCTAAGACTTGCATGTGCTCACTCCTTTTCTTTGGATTTTCCAAAATATCATCCACATAATATTCAACTATTTTGTGGATCATGTCGTGAAAGATGAGGGTCATTGCTCTCTAATAGGTTGCTCCTGCATTCTTTAGCCCAAACGACATCATGTTCCAACAGTATATCCCCCATTGACAAGTGAATGTAGTTTTGTGTCAATCCTCCTTGGCGATCATCATTTGATTGTAGCCCAAAAAACCATCCATGAGTGATAGCATTTCATGCTCAACTGTTAAGGCCACTATGATGTTGATGTTAGGAAGAGGGAAATCATCCTTCAAACATGCCTTGTTTAAATCTATGAAATCAGTGCATATTATGATGCCCCCAGTGGGTTTGGAGATTGGTACCAGGTTTGAAACCCACTCAAGATAATCTATTGGTCAAATAAATCAACATCAAGAAGCTTTTGTAACTCAAGTTTGACCAAGAATGCTATCTGAGGGTGCATCTTCCTTAACTTTTTCTTTACTGGTTTGGCTTCAGGATAGACTGCTAGATGATGCACTACCACTTTTGGATCAATCCCTGACATATCTATATATGACCATGCAAAGTTAGATATTCGCTCTTTTAGGAATTCTGCTAGGTTCTTCTGTTCTTCATCCAACAAAGATTCGACATAGAAAGTGATCTTAGGTGATTCTTTTGTTCCCACATTGACTGGAGTGGCCTTTTCTACTAAGACTGGTGACTTTTTTGGATGCATTTCACTAAGGGGGAGATTGAATCCCTCATCCTTGGGTGCCTCAAAGAGGTTTTCACCCTCAGATACATCCCTTTTTTATTATTTTAAGATTAGAGAGTGTCGCAGTGTGGTTTTCACTCAAAGATCTGCAAGCTAGTTGCATGTCATCCATTTTGCGACTGAAGGATTCAATTGTCTCCGCATAGTATGCTCTTGTGTCTAGCTCTATATCAATTCCTGCTTTATTATCTGCCTAGGGTAAGTTATCTCAGAGTCCCATGAATTATGAGATTGTTTCATTATTTTTGAATAAATCTAGAATCAATGGTCCTGGTTGGTCCAAGTCAATGGGTTGTGGGTATACTAGGTGTATTTCATTTGGTCGGTTGCTTGGGGTAAAGGATGATGGATAGTATGAAGAGGGAGTTATTCTCAAATAGGTCAGCAACATCGAGGGGGAAGCCATCTAGGGTATTATCATGCGATGTTGGTAACCAAGAAGAAGCCTCAGCTCATTTACCAGAAGCACCTTTTCCAATAAGGGTGACCTTGCTAGTAGTACAACCTAGGCCAAGATTCTTTGGATGTTTCTCAAGAACGATAGGTTCTAGCAAACCTTTGTCATTTTTTCCCAGTTTCTCATTGGTATATCCCATTCCCTTCATTAGTTGTAAGCCTTTGTTATCATCTTCCGTGGGAAGAACAAGGACAGGTCTTTCATCTTGATAGAGTAGTTTAGAGATATCCTCCTCGTTAACATCTTCTTTGTTCAGGTCCCCCCATTTGGTGAAGGTAGTAGCTGCCATCTTGATAGTTTTAGGGATATTGTTGACAGGTGTGGGTTTTCCATGAGATTTGGGAGAAAGAGGTAACTCTCCCAACACAAAAGTATCCATTGTTAGCTTATACTTTCCACAACCATCATCCTAGATCACTACTTTGATGTCAAGTACGCTTTGCACAATGGGTGCTTTCGTTTCAGAGGTAGATGCAAGGGATGATGGGCCAACAAATGAGGTAGAAGGTGTAGGCCCTTTGTCATTATTGGGTATTTGGGGGATTTTATAGAATTTGGCCTCAAGATTCTTGTAGTAGTAAAAAGGCTAGGGATCTCCATGGATAGTAACTTCTCTACCCTCGAAAGGAAACTTTACACATTGATGGTAGGTTGAAGCTACAACTTTTAAGGCATGGATCTAGGGTCAACCAAGTAGTATGTTGTATGGAAGATCAAGGTATAACACTTGGAATGTAGTTTCTACAATGAGGGGGACCACTTGGATGGGTAGTGCGATGATGCCTTGTGATACTCGTTCTTGGTCATCATACGCCCTGATGGTGGTGCTCTTTGTGTTCTAAATAGTATCCTTTGGATAGCCCAAATTTTTGATCAACTAAAGGGTGAAAATGTTTAGGCCAACACCTCCATCTACTAAGACTCTTTTAACCTTATTCTTATGAATGATAACCTCCAGGTGTAAAGCACAATTATGAGATGGTTGTGATGATAGGTCTTGTTCTGAGAAAGTGAGGAGATGATTAATGATATGCCCTACCATAGCTTGAAATTGCTCGATATCTATATCCTCAAGAATGGATGAAGTAGAAAAAGCTTCCTCTAAGATCTCCCTATGCATGGGGGATAGCCTCAATAGTTCCAAGATAGAGATCTATGCGGGGGTCTTTTTAAGTTGATCTAAGAGATTATACTTGCTAGTGCTTATTGTTGGTTGAGTAGGTTGTGCCCTATATTGAAATGGGACTCCTTGGATGGTGACCTTACCATGTCATGTGGTGACTCCACATTCAACACTAGATCCTTTGATGGTGATGATAGTAATGATACTATCACAAGAAGCGACCACATTGGAATAGGTATGCTACACATTTGTGTAATATTTTTCTTTCTCAGTGTTGTTTCCTTTGTTATGATCGAGCATAGGGGTCTTGTATATCTTAAAATACTGATTACTGGCTGGTACTTCAACAAATATGATATCACTCTCTATAAGGTCTTGGATAATATTCTTGAGCCTCATGTAGTTTGATGTTTTGTGTCTTTTGATTTTGTGAAAGTGACAAAGATCATTCTCGTTGTACCAAGATGGTTTCTCTTGTGGTTCTTGGTAGTTTTAAAAGTTGGGAAGCATTATCAGGTTTGAATCTACCAATTTCTTCAAGATGGTCTCGATAGGTTTTGAAAATTATGTATATTTGCATTTTGGTTAGTTGGTCTTGTTAGAAGTTCGTCGTTGTTGTGTTTCAGTGTTGTTGATCTAATTGTTCTGAGGGGGTGTTGTTTGCTGCACAGTTGGTTGGATGTTAGCAACTTGATTGTTGTTTAGTCTAGGAGTAGTTAGGATCACCTTAGCATCTATTACACCATCATTTTTCACATTCTTATTCTTAGCCTAGACCTGAGGCTTTTCATTTGAATTGGTTGATGGGAAATTATCTTTGTATGCTTGGGTATTTCCCTATGAGATTAGATCTCTCTCAATGTTAAGGGTTCTAGGAACAAGCTTGTCATAAGATGTGATGCACTACATTTTCAAGTGCAAGGATAGATCCAGATCTAGATTTTCTATGATGATCCCCACTTGTTGTTCATCAGGAAGGAGCCACTTTCTCTTACTAGCTCTTTGTCTCCACCATTGTAAGAAGTTAGCGAAAGGCTCTCCTTTGTTTTGTCTGAGAGTATGCAATTCTTCTAGGATTACGTCCATGTCAAGATTAAAGGAGAAATGATCTATGAATTTATCAGTAATTTCTTGAAAATATTTGATACTGGGAGGCAGTTGAGAAAACCAATCCATGGCAGGACCTGTTAGACTTCGGGGAAAGAGGCACATTAAATAAGAATCATTGTACACAGCCTCCATACACATGACATTAAACTCTTTGATATGGTCCATAGGACTTCCTCTCCCTTTGTATTTGTCGAATTTGGGGATTTCAAAACTGGGAGGGAATGGTACCATTGTGATGTTTTGATCGAATGGATATGGGCATAGGTTTTGTGTATGGGGATTCTTTGTCTTGCTCATTCGAAGGTCCTACATTTCTTGTGACAACACCTTAAGTTGTGATGCTAGATCATCTTGCGGGTTTGGTGGAGGAAGATATGTTGGGATGATCGATGGGTTCTGATATGATAAGTTGTTGTATGGGGTGTATGGTGGTGTGAGATTCAGTGAATGTGATTGAGGTGTTGATACATATGTTCCTAACACATTTGTATTGACAATGTTCTATTGAGAGTTATACTAGGAAATTTGTTGTTGTTGTTGTTGTTGTTGGGCATACCGTTGAGCTAGTAAGACTTGTTGTTGTTGAACTGCAAGGGCTGCTTTTTGAGCTTGTTGTTGTTGTTGCGCCACTAGGGCTTATTGTTGGGCATGTTGTTGTTGTTGTTGTGCTACTAAGGTTGCTTGATGGGATTGATGTTGTTGTTGTGCTAAGGCTGCTTGCTATTATTGTTGTGATGCTAAGGCTACTTATTGTTGTTGTTATTGTGCTGCTAAGGTTGCTTCTTCTTGTTGTTGTTGTTGATGTTGGACTGCTTACTGATAAGCTTGTTGGGATTGTTGTAAGGCTAGGGCATGTGCTTGTAATGTAGGATCAACCAGCTGTTAGGACATCTGTGACGAGCTTTGTGTGTTGATGTTCTATGTGGATCGTGCATTGTTGATGAGAGGTTGTGGATTCCCTTGGTTTAACATTCCTTGCAGGACAGTAGATTGTGGTGGAGGAATGTAAGCTTGAGGTCCCATTTGATTTTGCATGACTTGGCAGAGAAATAGTAAAGATGAGGATGGTATCATTAAATATTGTGATGTCAAAGGCACATTAGGACCTTGGATCCATTGATTGAAAGGATTCCCTTGACCAATGTTTTGGAGATTCCCTTGCATTTGTGATGTGGTCAAGGTATTACCTTGGTTGACAAGATTCGTGATTAAGGGATTGTTTTGTTGTGGGTTGATGATGGAGGGAATAGATGTGTTTTGAACAATTGTTGTGTTTGATGTATCCATGGGAGGATTGGATGAAGATGTCCCATGTGGTGTTAAAGGCCAATTTTGCATGAGGGAACTTCCTTTCCCTTTTGGGTCTTGTTGGTCCACACTACCTTTCGTGATGTTGGGAACACTTGTGGTACTTGTAGGTATGGATGAAGATGGGTGTCCTCAATATGTTGAAGTTTTTGTGGAGTAATGAAGCATAATTGGTTTATATGGCTATTTTGGATCCTCAGGAATAGGAGGAGGATCAAATGTTGGTGTCCAAGTGGTCGTTTGGGATGGAGGATTGGTTTCAAGGGTACCCACAAGTGTGTTGCTTTCAAATGGAAGAGTATGACCAAAATCCTTAGTAAGACTAGTTGCAATACTAGGTGTTGATGTTTGATTTAGCCCTAGGGATGGAGTTGTATGAATAGTGGATGACGTCAAGCCTTGTGTCAATGATTGTGCAAGAAAAGATGGGGAGTTGGGAACTATGTTCTCTAAGGCTTGATGCTCCATGATTTCTTCCCTAGTAAGTCCAAATGGATTGTTCGTGATGTCCTCTATCTCATATGGCCCTAATGGAGATGAAGGTTGTTGTGATAGGGTGATGTGACTTCTCAAATCAAATTCTAGAGGATTTGGATCACTTGAGGTAAATTTGACTTTGATTTTCTCCATGATTCTCTTGTGTTGTGATCTTGTTTTTACCATAAATTTTGGGTCACCTCTGGGAGAGTTATGTTGAGATTTGTAATGTTTGAACTCTCTAGTTGACTCAAATCTAGGTAAAAGGGATGCTCCAAGTCTTTTTGATGCAATGATGATAATGGGAGATGAAAAGGTGGATGATGTGGGAAGTGATCTTTGCAAACATTTTGGGACAATACCTTTGACTTAAGTTTGATGTGTTTATGTTTGGATAAAGGATGTTGATGAACTTGGAAATCTTTAGGGTAGACTTTTGACCTTTAAGATGAACTAGTTCAAAAATGGTAACTAACTTAACCAAATGAATGGAAAAGGATTCATTTCACATATAAAATAGCTAAGTTAGGGTTTGATTTGATAGATATTGAAGTAAAAAAGGTGTTGGTGTATTCAATTTTTTTGAAAAGTTTGATGAAGTGAGGGATAAAATTTTGATGAAGAGGTGCAGGAAATGTTTGACCTAAAGTTGACTTAAAGTGAACCTTTGTTTGATAAGACCAAGGTAGTGAGAAACATGCTAGACCTCTAAAGTGTTCAAATCCTAAAGACCCAATGATTTAGATAGGTTCAAGATCATGAAAAAGCCCAAGGTTTTGACTGAAAAATAATTCATACAAGTCTGGGTTGTTCCTTAAAGCATGTTTGTAGAAGTTATATACCAACTTGGTTCTATTTTGATGAAGTGCTAAAAGGTGTCTTTTGAAGGCTTTTGGACTAAGATGCCTAAGTTTAAAGTGATGACCTGTATACCTACTTTTGGGGATTCTAAATTTGTGTGATATTATTTAAGACAAGCCTAATATTGTTTAAAAGACCAATGTTTTAACTAAAATTAGGGGTTTTTATTGAGCATACATGTCCGGATTATTCAACGGGATAAGTCTATAAAACCTTGTTTTCAATTTTTTCTTGTTGCAGTACTATTTTTGGATACGTCTTCTAATGTATTTTGAACTATGATGTCTATGTTTGAAATATCGACATGTAGACTTTCTCTTGGGAATTTTTATTTTGCATGAGATCATTTAGAGAAGTTAAAATTTATGGAAGAAAAAAGGATATTTATTGCCATTCGGGTGGTGGTAATATGGGTCTTCTAGCCACAATATCTTGCTTGTTCCTCTTCTTCATCTAAGAGTGTTGTTGCATTTCTCCACTGAATAGGTGTTTCTTTTGTTTCAAAAGTGAAGCTTCTCAAACCACTAATTATGTTGGTTTGTTATCATTCAATTAGTTCAAATTTTGGCTGAATAATAGCACTTGTAAGGTCGAGTTGTTCTATAGGAGCGATCGGTCTCCAAATAGTCATGTGGGGTTCAATTTTGTCAAGTTATCTTGCTTAAGTGAATTTATTTTACCACAAACACTTGTCTTGATGAAGTTTAAACTAAATGTCTATGTCAAAAAACATCACAAATTTCACAACATAAATTTTGTGAAAAGGATGAAGTTCAAGCCATAGTTGTTTATGTTAACTTTAGGAAGTATGGATTGAGATATAAACCAAAATACTTAGAAGCCTCTACGAATAAATTCTTAGGACAAGCATTAATATCAAGGTTTGTCAAATGGTATCCATACTTAGACCAAAGGGTTTGAAATTTAGAGGAATATCATGAATGTTTGTTTGTATAATTTTGGAACCAAGCAAAGTATTAAACTGACTCACAAGAATTTACAACCTTAGGTTCAAAAGATACTTGTTGATGTATTTTTTATGCACTTATCAACATAGGTAATGCATAGGTGCATCACCTCTCTTGAAAGACAATCTTCTACAATCAAATTGTAGAACACTATCCGAAGGTCTCTAATGTCAAGTCTCGACAGTGCTTGGAATATCTTACTTGTTTCATGTGATTTGCTGGTAATCATAGGGAAGACTTACGAATGAGTTACAAAGCATGGGAAGTTGGGTTTGCAAATGGAGTTCTTAGGATGTAGAAATTATTGCTTAGTTGCTGCAGGTTCAAACAGTAGTCTAGAACTCCTATTTCAACTTCAAATTTGGCTTTACAATGTGCAATGAACCTTATTCAAAGCACTTATTTAAAATAAAAGTCAAAAGGGTAGGGAAGAGAAGAAGTTCCTAAGCCTAAGCTATGCATGAACAATAATCATGGAGGTCGCTACAGTAGACAAACTTCCTAAACTGAGTTTTGCTTGGCCAAGAGGAACCTACAGTTACACAAAACCAGTGCAATCTTCTAAGGACTGCAGATTTTTAGATTGCACACACACATCATGAGTATGCAATTGAACTAAGTTGCAGCAATGAAGTAAGGAAGCTCAGACTAGCTTTACAAAGTGATTCATCATCAACAAACCACAAAAAATATGAGCTGGAAATTCATTGAATACTGTAACAACAAGCACCATTATCACTTCCACTCAAGAAACTAACAGGGAAGTAGAACCATGCATGCATAATGAACAAGTTCAAAAGAAACACCCATAAATAATTCAATGTTGCTTTCTATTGCTGTAGAATGCCTTTACACCAATTCTCCAACCATTTACAAATGACGAGGAGACCCTTATTTATAGTTTTCCAAAAGAAGAATGAATGGCCAGGATCAATTCACAATGAGTGGACCAAATTTGTTTACATTAGGGTTTCACCTACCCCCCATTATATAGAAATTTAAAATACATTCCTTGTCCTCATTCCTATTTTGTCCTTTAATTCCTAGGTGCTATAGCAGTTTTGTCATTTAGCTGATTGCCCTTTTACTATAGTTGAAACTGTAGAAGGCTACTTTAAGTTTGATGGATTCACAACATTCTTCATTGGATCAAATGGGCCTTGACGATGACTTGCATCAATAGATTGACTTCCTTGATTTAATGGAACAACTTTAGATGATTTACGATTGATTGGGAAAGGAAAAACAACCCCCCCTTTCATTTCTGATTCTGGATTTCATTGGGCAACCACCTGCGTTCTCAACACTAATCTCCCTTGGCATGTAGTCATTTGCTTGTCAGTCAACTGACAAGTTCTAGGTGCATCACTTGCGAATTAAGGTCTTCCCCCCCTTGCAGGTGACCTTTGATTATTGCTCAAACTTGGTAGGCAGTATGTTGCCCCCTTTTATTTTTAACTCGACAAACAACCTTGCATTATCTCAATACTAACCTCCTTGGAGCTGGCCACCCGAGTCCTCCATCTTATGGAAATCGGTCCCCCTTTTGGCAAATATTTGTGAACAAAATATTCTTGACTTTGGATCTCCATTTGCGTTCTTTGTATGAGGGTCCTTTCGGTCACACAATCCTCCATATGTCAGATCATTAATTAGTTGTCTTGTACAGAAGATGGGATTAATTAGGCTTATTAAAACTAATGCAATCATTAATAAGAGCCTTTATATTTTTCTTTAAATGTAACCTTGAACTATTTCCCTATCTGACCCAGTGGGGATTTAATTTTTTTTATAACGTGGGAATTTAAATCTTCTTAGCATGTCTCCTTTAAAGTCCAAACTCTTAATATTTTATTCCTTTCTTGTCCAATTTATCCCTGACCTTGTATTACGAAGTTCACTACATCATAATGTTGGTTAGTGTATAAGGCCTCTTAATTTATGACGGTGATTCACCTGTTAGCTCCTTGATGTAAAGAATGCTCCTCTTTGTTTTAATAAATATTCTTGGGTGCTTGTCATATGTTCCCATTGACAAATCTGCATTGGCAACTCCATGTGAATCTCCAGGTAACAGTTCCTCCCATTAGCAAGCATATTCACCCCATTAGTTACTTAGCAATGGCCAATAAATAACCATATTGAGACCAAATTAGTCATGAATGCACTCAGGAGGCATCAAGCATTTCCTAATGGTAATCAATATTGGTCCATCGAAGGAGCCTTCTGTAATAGGGATCGCAGACGTAACTGTTGATGGTGTTTTCTGCACAACAACAACTCAAACAGAATGCAATATTCTATCTCTCTTGAAAGGTTATTTTCAATAATAAATTACTGAAAATCACCCCAAGGTCTCTCGGGTGTCAGGTCATGACAATGCATAAACAACTCAGATAAAATGTGAAATGCTGGTAATCACAATTGGACCTTACTACAAGCAAACTGTATCTTCTAATTTATCAGATTTTGCAATATGATGATTTCAAATCCTAAATCTAACCGGATAATAAAGAAATAGCAAAAGATAAGGGTGCAAGGATATGATAAGATCTAAACTATTCCTAGAATGAGTAATGCAGATGACAGATATCTGGAATGGACCAATCTCAAGTAACCAATTCTTGCTTAACCCATAATGCAGTATCACAAGAACGGTGCAATCTTCTGAGGTATTTAGATTTTCAAATCATAGATATTCATCCACAATAGAACTTAAGCACAAACAAATATATGGTCCAGGTTGACTTCACCAGCCTACTACAATCGGATAGTTACTGGGAGTATAGACCAGAGATTGCTACAAACATTCCAAATACGAAATCATGAACATCATTCACCACACCAATCTAATTCTCAACACTAAACCCTAAATCTTTAAGCAATTTGAAAGATAGAACAACAAGAACCATGCAAGATAAACCACACAAGAGATTTCACCAGGAAAACCACAATGCCTTCTATTGTATTAGATCACCAAAATGCTGCAACAATTCCACTGTTCTGTTACAATATTTGCTTCAAGAAACTGACTACTACTTCTACTACAAAATACTCTAGCTCTTTTCTACTCTTACTTATCTCTATTATTTTCTAGCTAACCCCTTACAATGAGGCAAGAATGCCCTTTATAGCAAACTCTTAAGACATGTCGGCCCAGCCAAACATTTACAAAATAAAACAGCCAAAACAAGTCGGCCTTAGGAATTCAAAATAAGGCACACATTAAATGCTGATACATCATCAAGGTCAGCTTAGACACAATCCCCAATGCAACCCAGATCAATACATGCCCTATAATAATAGGGAAGCACAAATCTCCAAAATGGCATTAACTACCGCCTCCCTTATCTTTACTCTGGGCCAATGATCCTTGAACCCTCAAAAACACATTATCCAGCTCGGTGACAGGTGGCAAAGGCAAGATCTTAATCCGACATTCTATGGAGCCAATCTCCTCCTTTGACTGCTTAACAGTCTTATCCCAATCGTCCTTGTAGGCTTGATACTTATCCATGACCGCCAAATATGTTGCTGCATCATCCAGCTGGTGTCCTGTTATAACACTCTCATAATCTGGAGCATAAACATCATGCCACCATTTCCTGAGTTGCTCCAGACTTAGGTACTTAGGGGCAATCTTTCTCCTGCCGCTCATAACCTCAAAAAATGCAATGCACCCCTCATACACTCCGACACTCTTCAATCCTGCCACCCTACTCAGGAATGTTACTGCATCATAGATATCTGATCTGAATTTGATCCTATGCAATTGCTTGGGCAGTTTAGAATAGTGTGACTTTGGCTTTTCCAACCAAGAATTGATCATCTGTTGAGCTTTGGTTAGCTCGTTCTCATAATATGTCCTGGCCATGTCCATGTTCAGAGCACACACAGAAGGTAAATCTGGCATGTCAAAGGCCTGAGCAATAGAGACAGGACTGAAATTGGCCAAGACTCTTCCTTCAGTGCTGACAACCCTTTGTGTGTCAAAGTCATACTGTTAGGCACACTCAAGTATTAACTCATAGCACTGGATTGCTGGAGGGAACCCTGCCACATGAACAAGTCCGGACTTCATCATCCCCTGTCTTAGGACCGACAGATCCTTTTGAGCTGTTCTCTCTTTGAATTCCTCGTATCTCCAGGCTCCCACATTGGTGTCAGACACTTCGGACCACACGGAAGATATCTTGCTTTCAGGGAGCTGGCACTTGGTGTATAATCTTAACCTCTCTGCCTCTGAAATGGAAGATCCTTCCATGTCACCCTTCGATTTTCCAGCTGCAGCCTTGCTTGATTCGACTTGCATCCACAAGAGATCGCCATAAGTATCCAATTATAATGCATATTCCAACCAAAGGGTTAGTATAAAATCATATAAAGCCATTGAAATCCATCACAAATCACCAATCCTCGAAAATCCAAAAAAATCAAACAATCCGAGAAATCAAGATAAGTCGGGAAAATCCAGTCGGGGCGAAATTTCAAAGAAATCCGACCCAGACGGATTCTTGTCGCCAAAACATCATTAGTCAAATAAATCGTTAGTACGGACAAAAGATCATAAGATAATCATGAAATTCATTCATTGGCAATGAAAAATTAGCATTTAACCTTTACTCCATGAATCCTATCTTCAGAAAATCGAAAGAAGTAAAATCAGACAGAAAAAACCGGAAAAGTCCGGACAAGAAGGATTTTCGCGGATAGCTCAAATATTATGGAATTCGCTATACCCCGCTGAATTGGCCAAAACCAGGAACATCCGGATGCACAGAAATTTCGCTGACACCTCGGAAACCCGACGAAAGACAACACGCGAACCAACGACTGAATGAACATATAACACCTTGCTAATTGGGATTCAAATGACTCCAAAATCGACGCCGACCAACAAGATTCGAAATGCACCTAAATTTGAATTTCAAAAGACCTAGAATGACTAATCTTCATGGCGAAATGATGATGCCCTAAGCCCAATAACCAAACCCCCGCCATTAAAGCCCGGATAAGCTAAAAACTTCAAGGAAAACTATCATCTAGGCGATCGACCAATGCGCACAAGGGTTTCTCAAGGTGTGAGCAGGTTGAGCTAAACATAAATCATGAAATTCGTGATAACCCTATCAACCCTTGGAAAATTTGGGTAAATGAACCAAAACCCTAATCTTCATAGAATACGGTGAACGACACGCTTAGGGGCCAAGTCCTATTCAAGCGTGGCTACAAAGACACATCCGACGCTCAATTGATGAACAAAATATGCATAGCGGGGATGATGAAAACTGGTGAAGGGAAAAGTCAAACCCCAGCTCTATAAATACGAAATCATAATCAAGCAAAGGCCGACCTAAAATGACCATCAACCAATCTAGAAAAACTCAATCATCGTGTAAACAAATGGAAGAGCCAATGATAACCTACCATGGATTAGTCCAAACGAAACTTAAACTCGAGGAAACAACTGCAAACCGACAATGCCCTAGCAACGAAAATCCTACTCCGCGATGCACCAATCCACACACACGTAGCCCGAAATCGATGATCAAAGCTCAAACAGGGGATGCACTCAAACGCCAAGGTAGCAAACAAGTGAATAATGAAGTCGAAATGATGCTTGAAAGATTTTAAATTCACCCATATACGCGTTTGAGCAAAGGTACTACAGGCATTAATGAGCGACAAGACGTGCTTGAAAAATCCGGAAACTCGAGCCCATGACAGAATTTTGGAAAATCCCAAGATATGCGGAAAATCCGGATGAACACGAATTCCGCAGAAATAGCAGAAACCGAGATTTTAATGAAGTTCAGGATTTTGGCGCAGTCCGGGAAAATCCGCCAGAACCGGAAAATCCTGGAGTCAAGCAGAAACCTGGATTCAAAAAATTCAGCGATGACCAAACAATGAACCAGAGCCCGGGAAAATCCGCCGGAGCTGGAAAATCCCAGAGTCAGGTCAAAACCCGGATTCAAAAAATTCAGCGATGACCAGACAATGAACCAGAGCCCGGGAAAATCCGCCAGAGCTGGAAAATCCCGGAGTCAGGTCAAAACCCGGATTTTCACTAAAAACTAATTTTAACCAATTCAAACCCAAGGGTAAGACCAAGGCCGCCAAGACCAACATCTCAAGACCCTAAAAAGACAAATCTCATAAAACCAAAGGTCAAAAGACATCATCAAAAAAGGGTCCCTACTCCAAGTGGGGCGTGTGTGCAAAACTGCACAACAGTAACGAGTGTGACGATTGTCGAGAGAGCCTCCCCAATATAATCATCCTTGTAAGGAGTGATTCCCACAATGGAGGATGTTGGTGGGTATAGTGCTGCGAGCAACCGCAATAGGTTTGTCACCTAGAAGATGCCAAGCTAGATAGTAGAAGGACTCACGGCCTTCGCACTGTTTGAGTCCGCAAGAAACGGGAGGAAAATGGAGCTAGGCATCGAAACAGTCAAATATTTTTCACAAGCTCACATTCTCAGTTCATTCAATGTGACACCTTTGGAGGTATAAAGTTTTCATTCACACTTCGTGAGTCACCTGCCATCGCAAAAGTAGCTGGTCTTTGACAAGAATTACTTTACCGATTTAACACACCTCTCCCTCAATGGCCAACATGCTCTCGAGTAGGTTGTCGTTCCAATATCATTCTTCGTAAAGGAGACAATGTAGGCTGACTTCATCAGATTCTTTTGTCGACTGTAATGTTAATTCAAATTTATTCAATAGGTATGGGTACAAGAATGCCGAACCAAGGGATGGTGTGGCTGAGAGAAGAGTCGCGACTACCACAAGTAGTGGACCTGCATTACTTTAAATAATTCATCTTTGCACTGCTCTCTTGCCTGTTACACAACCATAGAATTTATCCCTGCCTGAGTGGTGTTATTGTTCCTCCATCCATGTTGATGTGTCGATATGTCTTGCTTAGCCGATGAACTGGTATTGTGTCATTTACGCCCCCAGTCTCAATTTATCGCACCTTCTTAAAGATCTTGAGCGTGTAATGGTGTAGAAAATCGAAATACTATGTGCCATGCTCTTGGATGACCGTATGTGGAGGATCGAGATGAGTGAGCAACAAAGACATCCACAACAAAAGTCTCTAAACATGACCAGTGACACCTCCCACTGCAACCTCCCCACCTACTTTATTTCCTTCCTCAACTGATGATTTAAACTTCATTCGCATCCTACTCACGTCCCACTATTTTTGTTCATAAGAAAAATCATTTATGCAGGTAAACTACGTTGGTTGGCCGTTGTAGGAGGAAGCTATGAGGATGTTGTTTGAAATGAGAGAGAGAGATGTCCTTTAAAAGGTAGAGGTGACGATGAATAGTAGGGTGGATCTTGCATGAAATAAATCCTACAGACGTAATAAGGTAGAATGCAGGGGCAGAGAGGCCGCTGGGAAAGGGGTGTAAAGCAAGCAAAGGCCCGCACAACGAGCCCCACATAAATGATGGCAGTGGGAATTTGGATGATGTCATTCCTTTCTCACTCAAGATGGGATTGTGCTTTGTTGGTATTCTCTTTGTGTTCATGTGGGAGGTCTTTAATTCAATTAGAGATCACAAAGCTCGCTGCAGGAGGAAGGCCCCCACTCGACATTGAGAGCAACAAAACCCGTGTAGATGGAGTTTGTCTACATAGTAGGGCCAAACGTCGGCCGAGTGTTACTCGGGGTCCACTAGCAAGGATTTTTCCTTGATGTTCATCGCTTAGCAATCCTCTTATTCTTTGATTATCAGCGTCAACAAGTTTTTATACTCGAATGCACTTCACATAACAACTCATCCATATTCCCCAATCTTGGAAAGCAACGCGCACTTGGCTTAGTAGTTAATATCTCACCCCAAATTGATGAATTGCCCCCGAGATGAAAAATCATTGCTAGAACATACATCCCTCTTAGTACACTTCCTCATAGCGTTGTTGAAGAGCTCAATATCTATGATTAATTCCATGCCCATATGCTAGAATCATCATCCATTTTTATTGGAAAGAGGGTTGCTTACCCGACCTTCCATATGCTAGAATCATCATCCATTTTTATTGGAAAGAGGGTTGCTTACCCGACCTTTCCTTAACTCTTTTAAAATATCCAAAACACGGTTTCCTTTAGATCAACGGGGCTGCATGGATCCTTTTGAGAGTAATTTGAAACAAACAATTTATTGCCCGAGAATGATACTATGGCCCGATCGCTAAGACTTTGTAAAACTAGTCGACGCCTAAGGTATATTTCATAGCCAAACGTCCCACACGGGGAAGAAGTTAGTGGAAGGAAATGATGATATCGCCACTTACACGACCAAAGAGATTGCAGATCTTGCATGGGACATATCCTGGAGCGAAATGCGATGAAAAGTACACGAAGCGCTACAACGAGGATGTTGTCACAAGGGATAGTAATGAAATGGCGGAAGCTCGTGGTGCGGGCTCCACATGGGCAATCTTTGTCGATGAACTTCGTGGGTGAGGGGGTACGGGGTTTCGTGAAAGGAAAGCTATCACGGGAAAGGTGAAGACGGAAGGACCAAGCTAATGCAGAACCCACATCATTCAACGACTATCATTTGGGACTGAGTTCATAGAGGCAACCCATGGTCCGTTATTAACTTATCATCCTCAATCGAACGCTTATTTCCTCACAAATAATTGCTTGGGAATTTGATAAGCACTCCCCGACTATGATGTTATATCAACCATCAAATACCTTGTGAAGAAGTTGTTCCAGTAGTGCACGTGACTCCTTTTGAAAGGAAATTTATTTTGTGGTGAACTACAAATACCCAGCCATAATACCACCCGTGAAGGGACATCCTTGGCCATCAATTGATGTTATGTCATAACTCAAGATAGGTACTTTGATTGATGTGATTGTTATGAGTTCGACCTTGCTAACCAAAGACCAATAGAAATTTTTCCTCTTCATGCTCACATTTAACTACTTAGACTCCTACATTCGATTACTACTCCACACTTGATATTCTTGTCATTGATGCATGCTTAGGCTAGTGGCAAAGACAACACTTAAGATTACCTTATGTATGAATACAAGAGATACCGCGGACTCCGCAAACGCGAACGTCGATGGGAATGTAAGCCTAGATAACCTCGTGGGAAAAGCCACTTAAACGACACCACAAAAGGTGGACCCCGCATAAATGAAGTCCTCTGCGTGAGATGCCTTAAGCTGGGACAGAACGACAACAGAGTGAAACCCGAAACCTACATAGTCATTTGGCGTGGATGATGAACCCTTTATTGCAAATTTTTAGGACTAGTAGACTCTTGAGTAGTTTTAACATCGAGATTCTCGATGTATTTCATTTTAAATGCTCCTGTTATATCCATCAATTAAATAGTTCCCCCTTTTGGCACCGTTGTTCGTTGGGAAGAGACACTGCCAAAGGAGGTACGAGACCCGCATGAGCAGATGCCTACATGGGTAAGTTGGTGGGAGGATGTTTGAGGGATTCTGCCAAGGAAACGACGAGAGACAAACAAAGACCCGTATGACGAGTTCCGCATGGATAATGATCATCAGCGCCAACAGGAGAGGTAGCCTGAATGAGAGGCTTTAGTGTGTTGCATTGCTTTAGACATGACTTAAAATTTTTCTCATGAGCTCCACCTAGACCTCATTTGTAGACTCCTTCCTCATTGTTTGGAATCACGAATTTACAGTCAGTAACTTTACAATACATCTAACCTCCCTTTGTTGTAAGGACATCACATAAACATACCGTGCAGGTCACTGATGGAAGAGGGCAAGGTGTCGTCAAATGATTGATTCAATGTTAGGGTTTTGATGTTGTAATGACAATGGGGACGGTGAAACTAAGTGCGGATCTTGCTCTGCGAGCAGAAACTAGAGGTTAGCCATTGCGAAAGCGACGAAACGAAAACAAAAATCTTCAATTGTGGGTCTGTGAAGGTTGACAGACACAACAACTAGAATGGGTGCAGAGTCCGCACGTTGGGTGGGGCACCAGGGCTTGACCAAGGGGAAACCCATAGGACTAAGCCCGCGGAAGCAAATGACTTGGTAAAACCCAACTAGGTGATTTTGGCCAATGGGACAATTGATCGTTTGAAGGAATGTGACCAATTTGGGCTTGGAAACAGGGGTGCACAAAGCAATACAGGAGCGAAAACAACCCATCAGGAGTGAAAAGAGGAGGTCCCTGCCTTCAGCGGGGCATGTGTGCAAAACATGCACAACAAATGGCGACTCGTTGGGGAAATGCTCCAGAGCATTTTGATGACAAATTGGAATCATGAACCCATAATCTCTAGTTTTGATCCTCACACTAGGAAAAACGAACCAGACGCTCGACCAAAGGATCAAAACCACTAGCTAACCCAACCTTTAGTATGCTGAAAATCCAAGTGTGTGCAGTTGCATTAATTCCTATCCTTAAGTTGTTGTAGGAACCTAAGCTTCGTCAAGTTAAGCTACGTTATTGAATCTAGCTCCAAAAGCATCCAAAACATTGCCTTGCTGCTAGTCAGGCATTCATAGCCTTGACAAGGTTGTTGTTGTGATTCTCCTGAACATTGCTCTATTGCAAGCCAAACATCCATAGGCCCGTTAGAGTTGTTCGGATTCCCCTAAAAAATAAATTTTCTTCTTTCTTTTGATTTTCAATGTTTTCCTTTCTTTTATTTTCTTTTGATTTTTTTTTAACTCTTTTCTTTTCAACCTACGAGCAGTGAAGCTCACACCTAGGGCTAAGAATCACACTAGCGTTGAAGCATAATTTTAGATTTTTCACTTAACTAGACTTCACAAAAGGACCTACAACGACTATTAGATTCTTAAGATATGTAAGAGATATAAGATTTTAGGATACATTGGGACCAGATTAAACTAATGACTCATCCTCTTCAAATCAAACATCCAAGTCACTTAACACTAACAGAAGACCCTCACCATCCACTCTGAAAGCTTGATTGGAGTTTGACGAATAAATACATAGAACAACCCCAGGCAATAAGTATGGTTGTTGTGCTCACAGATGTGCCCAGCTAAAAGTAGAGGGACCCCGAGCAAAGCAATAGCAGAAGGACAAACAAAACGAAAGTGAACAAAAAGCAAACACCTACACTAACCAAAGCGGGAAAGCGAAAGCAAACAAGAAAGAAACCACCCTAAAGAAAACTAACCTACAACAAACCAACTAACTTGATGAGAGCAGGAAAGTGACGTATGTACACAAAGCCTACACTATGCAAAACGAACTATGTTGGTGTAAGTGCTCCTTGGTTTGCTTGCACAATCAATTAAGAAGACTTTTCACCGTCTTCATCCAGGAACCTGATCCTTTTCTAGGTTCTTGCTAGGCTTAGATTAATAACTAAGTTTTGTCTCAACTCTTCTCCAAGAGCCTCACTTCTTGTGCTTCACCTTAGAGGACTGACACCATTTGAATTTGCAAAGCTCTCTCCTACACTTAGAAGGCTCTAAGTGCCAATATCACACAAAACATTGAACTGCTTGCAAGGGTGTTAGAGACACTGAAAACATGCATTTCACATTCATTTAGATCCATCTTTGAGGACCTTCAATCTGTTGTCTTACCGATTCCAAGATTTTGCTTTGAGAAGGCCTATTTGCTTGTAGCCCTTGACAGTGTCCTTTTTGCTTTTCTTGCTCAAATTCTCCAAACAACCTGGAAAACAATTTGCACTTTAAGACACCCTTTTTGGTCCTTTAAAAGATTTACAAGGTTTCAATTCTCTGTGCCCTTCGTACACTAGTCTCCTAGAACCTAGGGCAAATAGGGCTAATAGGCCTAATTCCTAGGGTTACACTGATTTCTTGCTCCTCTCTCACACAAATGGATTGGATAGGCCACAATCCTTCTAGCATGTCAAGATGGGACTAAACCCTACGTGGAACCGTACTTGTTCCGTATTGTACCTCCTTCCCCTGCCTATGTTCTTCAAATTTTCACTCTCAAACCTCTAACCGGACTTCCCAAGCTCGCCTAGGGTTTCAGTTTAGTAATACTTGCTCGACTCCCCATGACTCCTACTACTAGATATATATAGATACATGGCTCCCCTAGCAAATCCATCCACTCTCAGGAAAACCTTGTGGCTAGATTTCATGGGGGAGCCATTAAAGGACTGACTGTTCAAAACAGAGACAACAAACCCTTTAGAACCTAATCTATGAATTCAAAGCACCAAATCAACTCTAAACAACTTGATTACAAAATGAAAAATGCTCAAGACTATTGTATGAACAAAAATCTAATAGAAAATCAACACATCTAATTCATCTAATAGCACTGTCACCCAAGAACATTCGGTATACACAGAAAATGCAGAGTTCTCACTATTTTTCAAAACCAAAAACTTGATTACAACAATCTCTCTGCTTGCCTTCGAGCCATTACCTTACATAGATGCCATTTTCCATGTTTCAAGGGATGTTGGCCGATCCCACACTCCTAGCTTTTAGGGGATCCGAGATAACTAAGTTGCATGCAACCTGACAAATGTTGTCATGCAACTATACAACAACTTTTTGCAACTTCCCATCATTGTGTCTTCTTCCTAACTTCTAGGACCTCTAACTCCTTGATTTTGAGCCATCAACTCCCTTAACTACCTCTTGGCATCTTCTAACAACTTATATGTGTTTAGAACACATTTAATGCTCTATTCCAAACTTAAGCTACTAAGGTTAATTAAAGCAAAAATAATTAACAAGGACTAAACTATGGTGACGTTAGTCCTAGTGACTAACTCACCAATTCCACACACAAGAAAGACCTTCTAAGGTCCAAAATAAACACACTATTACCCTGACTTGGCTAAGGTTAGGTATAAGCCAAAATTGATCATTAACAAAATGGAGTTTAGCCTAGGTGCTCCTGCACCATCCTCCCCAAAACAAAAGAGTTCAATCCACCCTTGGATTGAGTAAGTTGAGATCAATGCCCAACTTATTGAACTCTGATTCCTTGATCCATACTGCATCAACATCAGATTGACCATGCCTTTTTACTAGATGTTCTTTGTATTCTTTGGTCCTAGTCTTCTTGTAGACCCTGGTATCTAGTATACTGTCAGCTTGTTTGACTGTAGTAGAAGGTAGTTTTAGCTCCTCTACATCTTGGATGACTTCATTGAAGTTCTGATCCATGTCTGGTGGTGGTCCTTTATAATGAATCAAGTCTACAATGTTAAAAATAGGGGACAGTCCACTGTCATTCGGTAGCTGCACCTTAAAGGCATTGTTGCCATACTTTGCTAAGATAGGACAGGGACCTATCCTCTTCATCTACAACTTGTGAGGAACTCCTTTTTCCAACTTAGACTTGTTTAGATGCACCATCACCAAGTCTCCAACATTGAACTGCACTTCCCTTCTATCCTCATCCACCTTGGTCTGATGCTTCATGGTATTTTCTGCCAATGTCTTTCTGACTGTATCATGAATCTCCTGCATTGCATAGGAAAAATCATCAGCATATCCACTTCCCTTGACTCCATCCTTTAAGTCTCTCAACTCATAGACTCCTCTAGGATGTAGTCCATAGACAATTTCAAAGGGACTCTTCCCTGTTGATCTGTTTATAGTGTCATTATAGGCATATATAGCTTGCCTAATCAACTGATCCCATTGTTGGCCATACTACTTGGTCAAGCACCTTAATAGGTTTCCAAGACTCCTATTTACAACTTCGGTCTGACCATCAATTTGGGGATGGTATGCAGACCCAAAGGATAAATTAGTGCCCAATCTCTGCCAAAGTGTCTTCCAAAAATGGCTCATGAACTTGGTGTGTCGGTCTGATACAATGCTGATTGGTAATCCATGTATCCTTACTATCTCTTTGAAGAAGAGAGAAGCTATTTGACTGGCATCATTGGTAGTTTTACATGGCACAAAGTGAGCCATCTTGCTGAATCTGTCCACAACCACATAAACACTGTCCATGCCTTGCCTTGTCTTGGGTAACCCAACAACAAAATCCATACTCAAGCATTCCCATGGCCTAGTAGGAATAGGCAGTGGTTGGTATAGGCCTGCATTTGAAGAAGTACCTTTGGCCTTTTGACACACTACACAACTCTCCACATACCTCCTAACATCTAGGTTCATCCTTGGCCAATAGTAGAACCTTTGAACAAGTTCTTGAGTCTTGGTGATCCCAAAGTGACCACTCAATGCACCATTATGCTTTTCTTGTATCAAATTCTCTCTAATAGAGCCTCTAGGGACACATAACTGATTCCCTTTAAACAAAAGATCACTTTGCAAAGTGTATTCAACATATTTGCTATGAAAATGATTCTTGTATTCAGCACATACCTTATAAATGTCTGCAAAATCTTCATCATCTGCATATAGATCCTTGAAATGATCTATTCCCATGCTCTTCAACTGGATCTCTTGAATGGTGAGGACTCTTCTACTCAAGGCATCTGCCACCTTGTTGAGTACTCCTTTCTTGTGCTTGATATTGAAAGTGTAAGCTTGCAGGTATTCTACCCACTTCATGTGTCTGTGGCTCAACTTCTCTTGTGAATTCAGGAAACTAAGTGCTTGGTTGTCTGAATACACTATGAATTCCTTGGGAAGCAAGTAGTGCCTCCATTTCCTTAGAGCTTGGACCAATGCATACATATCAAGGTCATAAGAAGAATACTTCTTCTTGGCTTCACTTAACTTCTCTGAATGAAAAGCCACCGATCTGCCCTCTTGACCGAGAATTGCTCCAATAGCCACATTGCTTGCATCACTCTCAATAGTGAATAGCTTCTCAAAGCTTGGTAACACCAAAACAGGTTGGGTAGCTATCTTTTCTTTCAACAACTCAAAACGTTTGTTAGCCTTCTCATTCCATACAAACTTAGTCTTCATTCCTCTTTTTATGGTATCCAACATAGGAGCACAAATAGCACTAAACTGTCTTATGAACTTCCTATAGTACTGAGCAAGACCATGAAAGCTTCTTACCTCTGTTGCTGTCTTTGGAGTAGGCCAATTGAGGATGGCTTACACTTTGCTGCTGTCCATCTTCAAGTTGCCATGTGATAGCACAAATCCAAGGTACACCAACTCTGTTTTGATGAATTCACACTTTTCTAGATTGATCATCAATTTCTCCTCCTGCAGCTTCTTGAAAATCAACTCTATCTGTTGGAGGTGCTCTTCTCTTGTTTTTCTATAAATTAGTATATCATCAAGATACACTACTACAAATTTGCCAATGTAGTCTTTGAGGATCTCATTCATGAGTCTCATGAATGTGGAGGGGGCATTAGACAGTCCAAATGGCATAACTAGCCACTCATAAAGACCCTCATTGGTTTTGAAGGTTGTTTTCCACTCATCTCCCTCATGTATTCTGATTTGGTGATAACCACTCTTTAGGTCTATTTTGGTATAGTACCTAGCTTCCCCTAGACAATCCATGAGGTCTTCAATCCTAGGGATAGGGAACCTATACGTAATGGTTATCTTGTTTATGGCCCTTGAATCAGTACAAAGCCTCCATTCTCCTCCCTTTTTAGGTGCTAAGACAGTGGGTACTGCACATGGGCTAATACTTTTCCTAATGAGACCTTGGTCTAGGAGTTCTTGAATTTGCCTAGCTATTTCCTCATTTTGTTGAGGAGTCATCTTGTAAGTTGCTTTATTTGGGAGGGTAGCCCCTGGTATCAAGTCTATCCTATGACTTATGGCCCTTTTAGGGGGTAATGCTGCTGGTTGACCTCTACTCACAATGCCTTCATAGGTCTGCAACATTTTTTGTATTTCCTTAGGTAACTCTGGTTTTTCAGCTGCTTTCTCATTGCTCACCTCTCTTGGCTTTAACATCACTGCATAGCCAAATCCTTCTCCTTCTTCCAAGGCTTCTAAGAACTCTTTTTCACCAACCATGAGCAATTTAGGACCTGCTGTCTGCACCTCTGTATCTTCTAGCAAAGACTGAATTTTGAATGTTACCTTATCCTTCTTGAAAGTGTAGGAGTTCTTTGCTCCATCATGCATAGCTTGGCGATCAAATTGCCATGGTCTACCTAGGAGCAAGTGACATGCATCCATAGGTAACACATCACACAAGACTTTGTCCTTGTACCTTCCAATTGAGAACTCCACCCATGCTTGTTCATTCACCAAGACATGTTGACCTTTATTGAGCCATGTGACCTTGTAAGGATTGGTGTGGGGTATCCTTGTCAGCTTTATCTTGCTAACTGTGTCCTCTGACACAATATTGTCACCTCTGACACAATATTGTCAGTAGACCCAGATTCTATGATGACTCTACACACTTTCCCCATCACCTTACACTTTATCCTAAACAAGGACCTCCTTTGGCTTGGTTCTTCTTTCATCGGTTCCTTGATCAAAGTTCTCCTCATCATGAGGTTCTCTCCTTCCTTAGAATTCAATGGTACTTCAGGATGTTTATCTGCTACATTTATCTCATCATGAACTAGATTAGTTCTCTTGTCACCCCCATGAGAAGTGCTACCTTTCTCTGGACATCTATAGGCCAGGTGTCCCATTTGATTGTAGTGGTAACATTTCATGTTGGTAAAGTAATTACCTCTTCCTTGTCCACCACTTCTTCCTCTAGAATTAGAGCCTCTTCCTCTGCCACCTCTACTAGAGCTTCCTTCTTGTTGCTCAGAGTATCTGGCTTCTCCTTGGGCCCTTGGTTCTGAACTCCTTCCACCATAGCCACCTCTTTGTCCTCTGCTGTCTTTTCCTTTACCTCTACTTTTGGAGGTCTGCTCTTGCTTCTTTTTTCCTTTCTCCTCTATCTTTAAGGCCATTTGATAACATTGGCGGATGGTTTTGAAGTTCACTAGGCTCATGTCTTCTTGGATAGACCATTTAAGCCCATTCAAATACCTTGCTAGTTTGATGCTTTCATCTTCAACCACCTTTGATCTGAGGCACAATTTTTGAAACTCCTCGGTGTTGTTTGGACATCCATATCTTTTTGCCTAAGGTTATGTCTCCTCCTATGCAACTGGACTTCATAGTCATCAGGTAGATAGGTCTGCCTTATTTTGGTTACCATGCCTCTCCATGTAACTATAGGAACCTTGCCTTCTTTTTCTCTATCAGCTTGTACAAATTTCCACCATGTGAGAGCTGCACCTCTCAACCTTGACTTGGCCACTTTTACCTTTTGGGCCTCTGTTATACCATCACATTCAAAGTGATTCTCTATGCTTTCAATCCAGTCCACAACTGAATCAGGGTCCATTTTTCCACTAAATAGTGGCACACCTTCCAAAGCTTTGCCACTCAAGGCCTGTAGTGCCTTCAAGAAGGGTTCTTCAGCAAGGACAGGGTCAGGTTTGGGAGCTTCCTCCTCCAAGTCCACTTCCTTTTCCTTTGCTTCCTGCTCTTCCTTCAATTCTATTTTATCATTTACTTTGTCTGTTGTTTCTTGGACTTCATCCAAGAGCTTCTCCATTCGAGACAACCTTTCTCTTAGCAGCCGGTTGTCTTCCTCTTGCTCTTCTACCTTCTTAGCTAACTCAGCATTAGTCACCATGGTTCTTTCTTCCTCTGGTGTGTTCTCTCCTACTGATTCAGTGGGTTGCAACATCAATCACAAGCCTGATCAAACAAAGGCTCTGATACCAATATGGTGTAAGTGCTCCTTGGTTTGCTTGCACAATCAATTAAGAAGACTTTTCACCGTCTTCATCCAGGAACCTGATCCTTTTCTAGGTTCTTGCTAGGCTTAGATTACTAGCTAAGTCCTGTCTCAACTCTTCTCCAAGAGCCTCACTTCTTGTGCTTCACCTTAGAGGATTGACACCATTTGAATTTGCAAAGCTCTCTCCTACACTTAGAAGGCTCTAAGTGCCAATATCACACAAAACATTGAACTACTTGCAAGGGTGTTAGAGACACTAAAAAATGCATTTCAAATTCATTTAGATCCATCTTTGAGGACCTTCAATCTGCTGTCTTACCGATTCCAAGATTTTGCTTTGAGAAGGCCTATTTGCTTGTAGCCCTTGACATTGTCCTTTTTGCTTTTCTTGCTCAAATTCTCCAAACAACCTGGCAAACAATTTGCACTTTCAGACACCTTTTTTGGTCCTTTAAAAGATTTACAAGGTTTCAATTCTCTGTGCCCTCCATACACTAGTCTCCTAGAACCTAGGGCAAATAGGGCTAATAGGCCTAATTCCTAGGGTTACACTGATTTCTTGCTCCTCTCTCACACAAATGGATTGGATAGGCCACAATCCTTCTAGCATGTCAAGATGGGACTAAACCCTACCTGGAACCGTACTTGTTCTGTACTGTACCTCCTTCCCCTGCCTATGTTCTTCAAATTTTCACTCTCAAACCTCTAACTGGACTTCCCAAGCTTGCCTAGGGTTTGAGTTTAGTAATACTTGCTCGACTCCCCATGAATCCTACTACTAGATATATACAGATACATGGCTCCCCTAGCAAATCCATCCACTCTCAGGAAAACCTCGTGGCTAGATTTCATGGGGAAGCCATCAAAGGACTGACTGTTCAAAACAGAGACAACAAACCCTCTAGAACCTAATCTATGAATTCAAAGCACCAAATCAACTCTAAACAACTTGATTACAAAATGAAAAATGCTCAAGACTACTGTATGAACACAAATCTAATAGCAGATCAACACATCTAATTCATCTAATAGCACTGTCACCCAAGAACATTCGGTATACACAGAAAATGCAGAGTTCTCACTATTTTTCAAAACCAAAAACTTGATTACAACAATCTCTCTGCTTGCCTTCGAGCCATTACCTTACATAGATTCCTTTTGCCATGTTTCAAGGGATGTTGGCCAATCCCACACTCCTAGCTTTTAGGGGATTCGAGATAACTAAGTTGCATGCAACCTGACAAATGTTGTCATGCAACTATACAACAACTTTTTGCAACTTCCCATCATTGTGTCTTCTTCCTAACTTCTAGGACCTCTAACTCCTTGATTTCGAGCCATCAACTCCCTTAACTGCCTCTTGGAATCTTCTAACAACTTAGATGTGTTTAGAACACATTTAATGCTCTATTCCAAACTTAAGCTACTAAGGTTAATTAAAGCAAAAGTAATTAACAAGGACTAAACTATGGTGACCTTAGTCCTAGTGACTAACTCACCAATTCCACACACAAGCAAGACCTTCTAAGGTCCAAAATAAACACACTGTTACCCTGACTTGGCTAAGGTCAGGTACAAGCCAAAATTGATCATTAACAAAATGGAGTTTAGCCTAGGTGCTCCTGCACCATATGTACAAAGATATTTACAAAGCACTATGTTTAGGTAAGGAAAACTGACGTTTACACTCGTTGGACTTCGTAATGCATGCACAAGCAGAAGGGTGATCATCACAATTCTAAGCTAAGCAGATTTATCCTTGTATTTAGAAAGAAGAAGTTTAACATTGCAGCATTTAGAGTCAATCACACATTCAGGAAAAATAAGTAATTGAGGTAGTTCGTTAAACTAATGGTTAATCCATAAGAATGTTCGTCTCCCCTCGTTCCCATAATCAAAATAATAAGTGTAGCTATGAAAATTAACAAGGGAAAGGAAGGATAGAATCTGGATGTCATCACATGGAGGTGGAAATGTTTGACAAGGGAGAGCGAGCACTGCATCGTTGGTCATTGCATCAGCAGCCTCGGGTGGGTGCAGTGGAAGGTTCAACATTTCTAATCTTGGGCATGGATAGGACTAGGAGGATAGGGCAACAAACACCTCTTCCAAGTCATGTGTGGGATCCACAACCTCCCCTGGTTGTTCTTCGAGGAAGTACACCTTATCTCGTTGATCATCTACAAACTTCGTATCCACTTGGTTGCTGTCATTAGACGACAACATGTTGTCCCATTTCCTTTCCCAGGTGTCGATCTTATTTTTATGATGTTCAATGTCATGGGACGATGAAATGCATGAATCTGTCCTGTTGCAGCTCCTTGAATGTGAAGGAGGACCAACAATGACCAGGGCGAAAGGACCCCTAGTTAAATCTTGCAGTTGACCAAACATGTCATGTGTGTTGGAAGCCATCAAAACTCCTTTTCCTTTATCTTCTTTTTGCATTTCATGTATCTCATCAGGATGTTCAATCATTTCCTCTTGGTCACTATCGTTGTAAATGGAGAAGGAACCCCTCTCCCATTCTGGAGGTTCCAATATTTCACCGCCTAGGAGTTCAGGTAGTATATCCTCATCACTGATTGCTTCCGCAATGTGCTCTTCCTTGGTGTCACTATACCTTTGTGCGACAATTCCAAGCGGGAAGAAGTATACAAGGGACACTAGTCCATCAAGGGGATTGATGTATGATGATCTGTCCACCTCTGGAAGTCCTCCATATAGCCTACCATCCCTTGCATACAAATTCTCTACAAGAGGGAAAGACTCTTGACGATCTATGGACAACATTTTGATTTGATCTACTTCATTGTTCGGAAGCTCAAGACTGTGTTGTTGTCCTTCTTTCATTTTTGTCCTAACACCTTGTTGAGGAATACTTCCAACTAAGTTATCACTTGGTTCTATTTCTTGGTCCTCTAGTTCAATCCTTCAAGTAGCTGTAGGAGGTGATGTACTTGGTAGCTCCACTTGTTCTTTAACTTGCTCGATAGCTTCTTGGCATAGTCCGCATGTGAATTCAGAATGCAATGAATTGTGGAGCCTACACCAATTCAGAAGCAACATCACCTCTAGATCCACTTGATATCTTAGCTCAGACCAATCCCTTGCTAATATTGAAATGAGTTGGTTGTATCTTTCCACTATTAGTCCCCATCATCACTTGGGAAGGAATTTGGAGAGTGGTCAACCATGGCATATGACTGTTCCCACTCCTCCAAATCTCCATTTTCAAATGCTTGATCGCTGTCATTCATGAAGGAGAGATCTTCTAATTTGAGTTCACTTACGCCTTCGTCATCATTTTTTGTTTGCTCCAAAGCTATCAACCTCTTCCTCTCTCTGTTCTTAAGCATTTGTGTTGGCTGTCCTAGCATCTGCTACTGCAAACTTCATTGGTTTATCCTCAATTGTCAACGACTCCTCATTATGAGTGGAGGACTGTCTTTTATCAATGGAGGGAAAGCTTTATGATTTCTTTCTAGCTAAGTGTTCATCAAGACTGTTTGTTGTCCCAAGGGAATCAACTTCTTCTCTTTGATTTTTAGCTTTTGTATTTGTTGTCCCAGCACTAGCTTGTGTCAAATTTCCTAGTTCATCTTCAATATGTTGTCCTTCGGATGTTGACAACTCTTCTGCCTCATGGGATGAATCATCCTCATTGAAAGTTGGCTACCCCAACTTGTTCAAGTGGCCCTTGAATTGAGTGATAATTTTTGCATAGGAAGAACAAGTTAATTCTGAGTGAGTTGCATTGTGAAATCTACACCAACTTAACATCAGTACCTCCTACAATCTTGGTTCATCTTCGCTGCCCAAACATTCTTTGACCAGCTCCCTGGATGCCTTAGCTTCCATGGTAATCATTTCCTCTTCTGGGTCTGCAAGGGCTAAAGGTTGATATATTTCCCAAAAGGGAATTTCTCCTTGCAAGACTCTTTTGATCCTGTTCAAGAATGTCAAACATCCCAATTCATTGTGCCTGCATGTACCATGGATTCTACACCTGTCTACCAATGTGAATTGTTGCAATGGTCTCCTCAATCTTCTATTCAAATCTGCATGTAGCTGAGTGATGTTGATATGCAAATGTTGTTCCATCTCAGCTCAACTCTTGTTTTCCTTCAAAAAATTTGATTTAAAAAAATTCTAGCATATAAAGAGATCTTCCTACCTCAAATTTCTTCTTGAAGGTTCTATTTTCTTCTTCCAATTTTCAACTTTGTAGCCTCAACATGCCAACCCTCCTTCTAGCACCAGTTCTATTGATGTGTTTTTTATGCACTTATCAACACAGGTAATGCATAGGTGCATCACCTCTCTTGAAAGACAATTCTTGCATAGGTGCAATCAAATCTTCCACAATCAAATTGCAGAACACTATCCCAAGGTCTCTAATGTTAGGTCTTGACAGTGCTTGGAATATCTCAGTTATTTCATGTGATTTGTTGGTAATCATAGGGTGGACTTACAAATGAGTTAAAAAGTGTGGGAAGTTGGGTTTACAAATGGAGTTCTTAGGATGTAGAAATTATTGCTCAGTTGCTGCAGGTTCAAACAATAGTCTAGAACTCCTATTTCAACTTCAAATTTGGCTTTACAATGTGCAATGAACCTTATTCAAAGCACATATTTAAAAGAAAAGTCAAAAGGGTAGGGAAGAGAAGAAGTTACTAAGCCTAAGCAATGAATGAATAGTAATCATGGAGGCTGCTACAGTAGACAAACTTCCTAAACCGAGTTTTGCTTGGCCAAGAGGAACCTACAGTTACACAAAACCAGTACAATCTTCTAAGGACTATAGATTTTTAGATTGCACACACACATCATGAGCATGTAATTGAACTTTGCACACACACATCATGAGCATGTAATTGAACTAAGTTGCAAGAATGAAGTAAGGAAGCTCATACTAGCTTTACAAAGTGATTCATCATCAACAAACCACAAAAAACATGAGCTGGAAATTCATCAAATACTATAATAGCAAGCACCATTATCACTTCCACTCAAGAAACTAACAACTAAAACTAACATGGAGGTAGAACCATGCATGCATAATGAACAAGTTCAAAAGAAACACCCATAAATAATGCAATGTTGCTTTCTATTGTTTTAGAATTCCTTTACACTTGTTCTCCAACCATTTACAAATGAAGGGGAGACCCCTATTTATAGTTTTCCAAAAGAAGAATGAATGGGAAGGATCAATTCACAATGAGTGGCCCAAATTTTTTTACATTAGGGTTTCACCTACCCCCCATTATATAGCAATTTAAACATACATTCCTTGTCCTCATTCCTATTTTATCCTTTAGTGCCCAGGTGTTGTAGCAGTTTTGTCATTTAGCTCATTGCCATTTTACTGTAGCTAAAACTGTTGAAGGTTGCTTTCCATTTGATGGATTCAAAACATTCTTCATTGGATCAAATGGGCCTTGATGATGCCCTGCATCAATAGATTGACTACCTTGATTTAACGAAACAACTTTGGATGAATTATGATTGATTGGGAAAGGCAGAACAACCCTCCCCTTTCATTTATAATTTTGGCTCTCATTAGGCAGCCACCTGCATTCTCGACACTGATCTCCCTTTGGCATGTAGTCATTTTCTCATCGGTCAACTGACGATTTTTGAGGGCATCACTTGTGAATTAAGATCTCCCCCCCCTTGCAGGTGACCTTTGATTATTGCTCAAACTTGGTAGGTAGTATGTTGCCCCCTTTTATTCTTAACTCGACAAACAACCCTGCGTTATCTCAATACTGACCTCCTTGGCGCTGGTCGCCCAAGTCCTCCATCTTATGGAAATCAGTCCCCCTTCTGGTATATATTCATGAACAAAAGATTCCTGGCTTCAGATCTCCATTTGCATTCTTCCTATGAGGGCCCTTTCGGTCACAACATGACAATCCTCCATATGTTAGCTCCTTAATTAGTTGTCCTGCACAAAAGATGAGATTAATTAGGCTTATTAAAACTAATGCAATCATTACTAAGAGCCTTTATATTTTTCTTTAAATGCAACCTTGAACTATTTCCTTGTTGGACCCAGCGGGGATTTAATTTGTTTTATAACGTGGGTATTTAAATCTTCTTAGCACGTATCCTTTAAAGTCCAAACTCTTAATATTTTATTCCTTTCTTGTCCAATTTATCCCTGACCCTACATTACAAAGTCCACTACATCATAATGTTGGTTAGTGTTTAAGGCCTCTTAATTTATGACGGTGATTCACTTGTTAGCCCCTTGATGTAAAAAATGCTCCTCTTTGTTTTAATAATGATTCTTGTGTGCTTGTCATATGTTCCCATAGACAAATCTACATTGGCAACTCCATGTGAATCTCCAGGTAATAGTTCCTCCCCTTAGCAAGCATATTCACCCCAATAATTACTTAGCAATGGCCAATAAATAACCATATTGGGACCAAATTAGTCACAAATGTACTTGGGAGGCGTCAAGAATTTCCTAATGGTAATCAATATTCATCCATCGAAGGAGCCTTCTATAATTGGGATTACAGATGTAAGGAGTGTGATGACCACCAGGAGAGCCTCCCCAATATAACCGTCCTTGTAAGGAGCGGTTCCCGCAACAGAGGATGCCAATGGGTATAGCGTTGTGGGCAATTGCAATAGGTTTGCTTCCTAGAAGATGCCAAGCCAGATGGTAGAAGGACCCACGGCCTTTGCACTGGTTGAGTCCATGAGAAATGGGAAGAAAAAGTAGCCGAGCATCGAAATAGTCACATATTTTGCACAAGCTCACATTCTCGGTTCATTCAATGTGACACCTTCATAGGTGTAAAGTTTTCATTCACACTTCGTGAGTCACCCGCCATCACAATAGTAGTTGGTCTTTGATGGGAATTTCTTTACTAATTTAACACACCTCTCCCTTAATGTCCAACATGCTCTCGAGTAGGCCGTTGTTCCAATATTGTTCTTTGCAAAGGAGATAGTGTACGTCAACTTCATCGACTTCTTTTGTTGACTGTAACGTTAATTCAAATTTCTTCAACAGGTATGGGTACAAGAATTTTGAACCAACTAAGGGATGGTGCAGGTGAGAGAAGAGTCGTGACCACCACAAGCAGTGGACCTGCATTACTTTAAATAATGTCTTTGCACTGCTCTCCCACCTATTGCATAGCCGTAGAATTTATCCCTGCCCGAGCGGTGTTATCATTCCTCCATCCATGTTGATGTGTTGATATGTCTTGCTTAGCTGATGAATTGGTATTGTGTCATTTATGCCCCCAGTCCCAATTTATCGCACCTTCTTAAAGATATCGAGCGTGTAATGGTGCAAAAACTCAAAATACTATGTGCCATGCTCTTGGATGACCGTATGTGGAGGATTGAGATGAGTGAGCGACGAAGGCATCCACAACAAAAGTCTCTAAACATGACTAGCGACACCTCCCACTACAACCTCCTTGCCCACTTTATTTCCTTTCTCATCTGATGATTTAAACTTCATTCGCATCCCACTCACATCCCACTATTTTCGTTCATAAGAAAAATAATTTATGCGAGTAGACTGCTTTGGTTGGCCGCCACAAGAGGAAGCTATGAGGATATCATTTGAAATGAGAGAGAGAGACATCCTCTAAAAGGTAGAGGCGATGATGAACAGGAGGGCGGATCCCACATGAAAGAAAGCCTGCAGACGTAAGAAGGAAGAATGTCGGGGCAAAGAGGCCGCTAGGAAAGGGGCATAAAGCAAGCAGAGACATGCACAATGGGCCCTACATAAATGATGGCCGTGGGAATTTGGATGACGTCAATCCTTACTCACTCAAGATGGGATTGTGCTCTATCAGAATTCTCTCTGTGTTCATGTGAGAGGACTTTAAGTCAATTAGAGATCACAAAGCTCGCGGAAAGAGGAATCCCCCCACTCGGCGTTGAGAATAGTGAAACTTGCATAGATGGAGTCCGTTTGCATAGTTGGGCCAAACGTTGGCCAAGTGTTACTCGAGGTCCACTGGAAATAATTCTGCCTTGATGGTCACCGCTTAGCAATCTTATTATTCTTCGATTATTGGCCTCAACAAGTTTTTAGACCTGAATGCACTTCATATAATGATGCAGCGTTATTCCCCAATCTTGGAAAGCAACGCGTAGGCTTAGTAGTTAATATCTCACCCCAAACTGATGAAATGCCCCTGAGATGAATAATTGTTATTGGAACATATGTCCCTGATAGTACACTTCCTCATAGCATCGTTGAAGAGCTCAATATCTACGATTAATTCCATGCCCATATGCTAGAATCATCATCCATTTTTGTTGGACAGAGGGTTGCTTACCCGAACTTTCCTTAACTCTTTTAAAATCTCCAAAACATGGTTTCCTTTAGATCGACAAGGCTGCATGGATCCTTTTGAGAGTAATCCAAAACAAATGATTTATCGCCCGAGAATGTTACTGTGGCCCGATCGCTAAGACTTTATAAAACCAGCTAACACCCGAGCGATATTTCATAGCCAAACATCCTACACATGGGGAAGAAGTTAGTGGAAGGAAGTGATGATATCGCCGCTTTGACAACCAAAGAGATTATAGATCCCACATGGGACATATCCTAGAGCAGAATGTGGGTAAAAGTACGTGGACAATGAGGACGCCATCACAAGAGACGACAATGAAATGGTGAAAGCCCGTGGTGCAGGCTCCGCATGGGCAATCTCTGTCGATGAACTTCACGGGTGAGGGGGTGTGTCGCACCGTGAAAGGAAAGCTGCCACGGGAAAGGTGAAGATGGATGACCCAACAATGTGGGAACTGCATCATTCAACAACTATCATTCGAGACTGAGTTCATAGAGGCAACCCATGGTCCGTTATTAACTTATCATCCTTAATCAAACACTGATTTCCTCACATAGATAATTTCTTGGGATTTTGATAAGGACTCCCTAACTGCTTGGGAAAATCCACTTAAACGACACCACAGAAGGTGGACCCCACATAAATGAAGTCCTCTGCACGAGATGCCTTAAGTCGGGACAGAATGACAACCGAGTGAAACATGGAGCCTGCATAGTCGTTTGGCGCGGAAGATGAACCCTTTATTGCAAAATTTTAGGACTAGTAGACTCCTGAGTAGTTTTAACGTTGATATTCTCGATGTCTTTCATTTTAAATGCTCTTGTTATATTCGTTGATTAAATGGTTCCCCCTTTTGGCTCTGTTGTTCACGAGGAAGAGACATAGCCAAAGGAGGTACAACCCTCGCATGAGCAGATGCCTGCGTGGGTAAGCTGGCAGGAGGATGTTTGAGGGATGCCATCAAGGAAATGACAAGAGATAGATGGAGACCTATACGACGAGTTCTGCATGGACAATGATCGTCAGTGTTGATAAGGGAGGTAGCCTGAATGAGAGGCTTTAGTTTGTTGCATTGCTTTGGACATGACTTTAAATTTTTCTCAAGAGCTCCACCTAGACCTCGTTCACATAATCCTTCCTCATTGTTTGGAATCACGAATTGACAGTCAGTAAATTTACAATACATATAACCTCCCTTTGTTGTAAGGACATCACATAAACATACCGTGCAAGCCGCTGATGGAAGAGGGGAGGGCGTTGTCAAATGATTGATTCACTGTTAGGGTTTTGACGTCGTAACAACAATGGGGACGGTGAAACTAAGTGTTGATCCCGCTCTATGGGTGGAAACCAGAGGTCAGCCATTGCGAAAGAGGAAAAACTAGAATGAACATCCATAATTGTGGGTTCACAAAGGTTGATAGATGCAATAATGAGAATGGGTGCGAAGTCCACACATTGGGCGGGGCACCGGGGCTCGGCTGTAGGAAAACATTAGAGCGAAATGACAAGCGGAAAAAGGAGACCCGCGAACGCGGGTCTACAAGGGCTGACGGACAACGGGGCATGGACCAAGGGGAAACCCACAAGACTAAGGCCGTAAAAGAAAATGACTTGGTAAAACCCATCTAGGTGATTTTGGCCAATGGGACAATTGATCGTTTGAAGGCACATGACCAATTTGGGCTTGGAAACAGGGTTGCCCAAAGCAAGACAGGAGTGAAAAGAGGGGGTCCCTGCCTTTGGTGGGGCATGTGTGCAAAACATGGACAACAATACTACTTGATGAATCCCCAATTAGATTTCTCCAAACACTAAGAAAATGCAAATAGATAGAGATTTGGCGACACTGGCTCCCCTCCACAACACACACTTCTCGGAACCACCAAATCTCAAATCTTGAAGATCTGAAGATCCTGAGGGTTATCTTATTTTGACAATTGAATAGTAAAATGTGGGGTGGCTTTAGAATGACCATTCCTACACTAGCAAGCATAAAGGTTTTTGGCTTCTAAACAATTGGTTCATAATAAGGGATTTTGTACAAGGTGGCCATACACACAACAAGATTAGCTCAAGATTATGGTCAATCAAGAGGTCTCCCAGTCTCCTCCTAAGAAGATATTTTAACGTATCACATGGATACTAAGGGTGACACTTGTCGGTATGACACATCCACATGTATTGTTTGACTTTAATCACAATTACATTATTTATATAGCGGCATGAAAGAGCTTGGATTTAGCTTGTTTCTGCTTGGGTCGTTCCCTCCTTTCGAAGTAGGGAGGCAGGCCCTCTAAAGATAAACAAAAGCAAGGAAGTACATTTGTAGTTCATGTTACCTGATTTTGGCTTCCAACTGAAATCATGTAACTTATTATTTATTCTTTTGTGTTTTTTATTCAAACATTAAAGGATACATCATGTTCTGCTAGGTTCATTAATGTGCATAAAGGAGATTGTCAAAACAAATTGCATTTATTCTAGTCTTGCAATTATAGACAAATAAGAAAGAGAACCAATATGTATTGCAAATATAATCTTTATTGATAATCATGAGCGTATAATGTCCCTCACAAGCCAAGGGACTAGCTATTCTTATGCTTATAAAGAAAAGACTATACGCCTACAGATAACAAAAAAGAAATTTGCATATAAAATGAAAAGGAACCCGTCATTACTTGGTGGAATGAAAAATTCTATTGGGTTGGTCCCACATCATCTTGATCCTTCCCACTGCTTTGCTTCCATTTGACACCCTCCTTGCTGCTCCTAGGTTTCTTGCATCTGAAAAAATAGTGTTGTTAGAGAAATGAAAGGTCCTTGATTAAAATATATGCAAAAAATCCATAAATGTGTAATATGATGTCGATAAGCATTAAAATAACAACATACCATAAGTGTCCATGAAAACAAGAAAGGAGTAATCAAACACACCTATGATATGCTTTGTTTATCTAACTGGTTTGTTCCTTTTGTAGATTTAGGACAAGTCTTTGTTATTGTTTTAATTCAGTTGATTACAACATGTGGGGTGAAATGTGGCTCCCACAAGGGTAGAGCCCAACATGCTGCCCTTTGATGTTTTAAGAGGGATAGGAAATTGAGAAACTTGATCAAATCAATGATAAACATGCTATTGATGTATTAAATAAATATGGAATCACACCAGTTGATCAAATTTCATTATCAGATTCAAAAAATGCAACGCACAATGTGAGCTGTCAGGAAAATCACACTTCATCTTTTCACAATGAATCAATCAATATGTTGCCATCATGTCAAAAGAAAGGTGCACTTTGTTGGATATGTCTTTCAATCTTCTTAAGTAGATCCAAGATCCATTTTATTAAAAGAAGTAAATGATTTCGTTGATGCATCAAGTTCAATTATGCATCTATTAAAATAATGAAGGAGACATCAAGTCATGCCTGAAACCATCATGAGTCATATGGGGAAGCAAGAAGGAACAAATATAATCATACATTGTTGCATGAAAGGCACTGTCAAATTCATCTCACCTCAATCCTATTGGAAAACCACACATCACCTAGGATGGTGAGCTTTCAGGTCACTAACATAAGTGACATATGTTTTCCCACTAAGATTAAAGCAAGAGGATATGGTGTTAGTTTGTTGCACAAGATCAAAAGGACTTAGATGTTTGTGAAGACCAAGTAAAAACCCTTTGGGGGCAACAAGCAATTGTTAGGGAAAACATGAAGACTGGGGCAGTCCTAAAGGAAAAATGCATGCTACCTCTCATGCTACATAACAACAACAATGAGTGTATGATATGGGGCAGAAAAGGTTCTAAGGTCAGAATGTAATACCCCTACAATGCACAATACCTCATGATGACAAAACAACAACAATGATCTACATTAAAAGGATAGCAACAAATCATGCTACATCTCTTAGAGGGACAACAACAATCAAAGAAGCATACAAGAAAACAAGAATCAATGAATAATGACAATCTTGTGTGATAAGAGAAAGATACAGAGTAAAGAAAAATAACAGTGATGTTAGGGTACAACAAGTCTCCATGAACTCAAAGAACTATACACTATTCACATTGAACAAATCAGTGATCATTCACTCAATAGCCATCTACATTAGCTACAACCATTTGATGCTACAAGACAACAAGGTTCAAAAAATAATGCATTTCAAACAACAATGTCTTCCAATGGAGCAACCCCTAAGCATGATCATCACAACAACTATCTAGAGAAAATGTGCCTCACAAAGGATGCCAACATGTGAACATTTAAAAGCATTTGGAAAGAGACAAAAACAATCAAAGTGATGCAAGGTAGTGCACCAATGGAGCTAACCAAAATTTCAACAAATGGAGCTTACACTCAAATGATCAACCATATACATCAGGAGATTAAAGAAAAAGGAATCAAGCAATGAGAGATAAGGCACTGAACATATATTCTGTTTTGTGTCTAAGATAGGCATCTTCCTTTTCATATGTTTGTTGCTCTCAAATGGTCAAGTAGGTTGCTGCCTTTCAGTGAGTCTAAATGTTTTTATTTAAAGATCAAACCAACATATTAAAAAGGAATCAACAATAGGGGTTCAACCATTTGACATCAACTCATCAACATTGAGTTGCAACACAATGTAGCAACAATAGTGTTTCAAATGAAACAGTGCATGATCATGATTGAAGTGTAGAAGTGGAGGTGAACATTTGAAAAGCATTGAAAAAAGGACAACCAAACAGTCACATGATGATCAAATTCCCTCTCATAGTCATGTCATATCATAGATTCAATATTGCATTGCAGGGAATTATCTATTTTGAATCTATACACAAAAAAACTGTTGAAATTTCAGAGGCTTGTTCCAGTTGAAACAACAATGGAGTTTTGTTTTCAGAAGTAGAAAATTCAAAGTAAAGGAATAGAGGGTAGTCATCCAATGCATATGATGAAATTTGTTTGTTGACTTTATCTATGAGTTTCAACAAGCCAAAAGAAATAGTGCAATTTATCATTCCTTGCATTTTCTTTCAATACAAACACTTTGTCATGATAGCACTCAAGCATGATGATCATTCAAAGTAATAACAAGATGCATGAATTTTCAAGGAGGTATACCTATACCATGCAATGGCATTAAATCTTGTAGCAAATTACTTTCTTCATAGGGTTTTGTTTAAGATATAGTGAATACTAAAAACTTGAAGAGGTATCTGTGAACATAGGCTGAGTTATCTTTATTTTTTGTGTAATGGCACTAAATCTTTTGCAGAAAATTTCAAATGATTCTTTAAAACAAAAAATGCAAGAAGTGGAAGTACCCAAAACCATCATGAAGTCCTTTTCAGAATGAGCAAAAAAATATAAAGAAACCATTTGGGTTTGCTATGGAATTACAACTTCAGAGGTATTAAAGGAGCGATTTCATGAAAGTGTTCAGAGAAAGTACAATAATGTGAGAAAGCCAGTCCATTTTCATGGTTGTGGCCTAAAATGGAGGTTTTCTTCACAAAATCAAAGAACCCACTTGGGGTTTTTAAATGAATGCAAAGAATGGTGAGGGTTTCTTCTTATCCATTTAGGTGCAAGTTTCTTTTTCTGTGGAAAATGAAATACCCAACTCATTTTCATGGTGGCCTAAAAAAATTGATTTTTCTTCTCAATGAGAAAAACCCATCTGGGTTTGTGTAAAAACTGTAAATATAGAGTTATTGAAAAGAATGGATGGAGATCATTCTATAGAAAATTCCATTTCAAAAACCAAGTTTCTCTTTCCATGGCCATGACCAACAAGACATATTTTCTTCTCAAAGCAAGAAAAACCCATCTGCGTTTATTTTGAAATTTCAAATACAGAAGTTTTGAAGGAGGGAATATCATGGAGCTATTTGAAACAAATTAGCAAATGTATCATACACCAAGTTTTCTCTTCATGGTCATGGCCTGAAGAGTCTTTCTTCACAAAATTATAAAAAAACACTTGGGGTTTTGATTTAATCATTCAAATACAAAAAGAAGAGCTGATTTTGCTTCATTTTGACAATGGTTGGGCTTGAAATGAGCTGTATTTGCTAGAAATTAGAAGGTATGGGGCCGACTAGAAGCTTACCTGAGCTGTGTTGCTCATTTTCTTTGTTTATACAATCTTTTTGTCACATAAAAAAGCCTCTATTCGAGCTTCAGGAGATTATACTCATGGCGGCTGAAGAAAAATGAAAACCACAGAAGATAAAGCAATACAAAATGATCAGAAAATGTTCATGTCTGCAGCTATTTAGCTCATAAAATGGCCTTTAAAGGATGAAAAATACATATTTTGATTCAAAAAAATGCATTACCTCAGTCGTTCAATGAAGAAATCACAGATTTCATCAAGAAATTGGCCAAATAACCAGTCAAAACCTCATTTTTTCTGTGCATCCAATGAAACCCTATGGTGGCCAGGTGAGAATACTCTAGAAGGTCGATGCAAATGAATGAGCTTGTTGCCTTTTTTCCATGTTTTTTTAGGGTTAGAAACCCTATGGAGGTTGATAGGTGTTTTTTACCTTTCTTTTAAAAAATGCAAACACATTTAATTGCTATGTGGGCTTTGAAGTGAAAGTTCAAAAACTTAGGCATTTTTTGACTTATGATGAAGTTTAGGACTTATAAATTTTGCCTTATGTTCATTTGAAAACCATATGCCTTCAAAACTTTGAAAATATGCCTTCCAAAAACCTTGGAGTTTCCTTATAGGCCGAACCATTGACCCATGTTGCTTATATTTGAAAGTATGAATTGTTGACCAATGATAGCTGTTATCTCCTAGAAATGCACCCTATGCAAAGTTATGAAAAAACTAAGCTTTCTAGAGAAACATGGGATCATTTCGAGGCTATGGGTTACCTAAAGTTGAAATGAACCTCCGGAGAAGGCTGACTTCCTTTGGTATCACCTAAACTACTAATCTTTGTAAGGAAAAGGGAGAAGGAGTGCATGAAAATGAAAGCTAAATCCTATGGTGATACACCAAATTTTCTCAAAAACATGTACAACTGCTTAGTACACAGTTTTCAATCAACTAAGAAAAGCTGATATGCACAACTCAATATTGATATGATACTGCATAAACGTTTCATAAGAAATCTATGATACATACAGTCCTAGAAGGATGATAACTTGTCCTCACAACTAAAATCTGTTTGCATCACCAGCATAACTTATAACCTGGAATATACGTATCTCCTCTGCTTGAAGGTGCTATTAATGAGACATATTAACAAGGAATAAGAAAAATCACATGTAAATATATCAATCATCCAACACACTCAACGAAACAGATAACTGAGAAGGAAAAAATTGCTTTCTTTATTGATCTCCAAAGGTGAAACTCTACCATACAATATTTATAAATGGGTTACAAAACTCAGTATTCTTCTCTAAGGACTAACAAAAGTCACAAAGCAGAAAAATATGCAAGTAAGAACTATCCTACAAAAAGAGGCAAAAAATCCATATATATGAAAACTAAAAAGTATCGGCCCCCTGCTTTAGGGTTTACAAAATATCAGTTTTTTAGAAGGGTCGACCCTCAGATCTTTTGGAAATAAATTTAATGCATTCAATGTGCATCCTCCATGTCCACTGTCGGTGAAAGATCGCTCCAGGGATGGTCCTTCAGATCTTTTGGAACCATGCATTTAATGTACAAACCTCTGGCCTCCGTGTCCACTCTCAAACTTCCTTGAAGAGCTTCCTTGAATGCCCCTGGAGCATTACCATTAATATCGATTTTCCTTTTTCCAGTAGACCTCACAACTGTCCCTGAGACTGACAGATTCTTCTTTCTGCTCAAGATCTTTCTATAGGTTGACCTCCTCTGCAAGCAGCTTCAAACCTTCCCATTAGATCTCCACACCATTGTTCACTGAGTTGCTCCATCACCTTTGATCTTAGAATAAGTCTGTGTCGTTTATGCTCTGTTGATCTCGTTCACAGGGGGTAGTCAAACAGTCAAATGGCTAATGGTTCTCCTTTAGTTCTCTCTGATTGGTTGAACATATGCCACGCAAGATCCCAAGCAGTCAAAGGTCATTTAGCCAGAATCGCATGTCGGTGAGACACTGGTCGTGTCTCCCCGATGCGATTATGCTCTTCAACAGTTATCGACATAGCTCACAACCGTCGGCAAGAGTTCTCAGCGAGCTACAATAGTCACGTCGATGTCACCTTTGTCATCGCCCAAACTATCGGCAAGATATATCACTTTCGGCAAGAGGTTATACCGAAGCCCTGACAGTAGATAACACTTCAACCAGACCATCGACAAGACTTCATCGGGTCAGCAAGACGTTACGGCGAGCCCTTAACTTTCTCCCTGAGATCAAACCTTTTGTTTCGGCAAGACCTCACCTCGTCGGTGAGACCTTACACCGACCTAGCCTTCTGTTAGCGAGTGCGACTTCTTTCGGCATTAGCTAGACCTCTCAGCGAGACCTCCTTCATTCATCGAGACATCATGTCGAACC
This sequence comes from Sequoia sempervirens, assembly GCA_007258455.2. Lineage (NCBI taxonomy): Eukaryota > Viridiplantae > Streptophyta > Pinopsida > Cupressales > Cupressaceae > Sequoia > Sequoia sempervirens. Next base: position 214,925,905 of record VDFB02000007.1, read on the forward strand.
CAAACCCCGCGGCCAGGATTCCTACCGATTCCAAATATCCATTCAGCAAGACCCTTTCGGGTCGATGAGACTTCATAGCGAGGCCTCCACACTACGTCGACTCTAACTCCCTTCGGCAAGACACCATCAGGTCAGAAAGACTTCTCAGTGAGGCCTCCTTGTCCCGGCGAGAGCTTATTTCACTTCGGGGAGACATTGTTTGGTCGGCGAGACCTTTCACTGAGTTCAAAACTTTACGCCGATGCCATTTCACTTTGGCGAGAGTCCACCCTGTTGGTGAAATTTTTTCCCTTTGCTATCCCTTGTCACTGAGACTCTACTTGGTCGCTGAGACATTACGACGAACTCCTTCCTTTCGCCGACACTAGCCCTATGCAATAGTCGGCGAGACCTCAATAGTCGGGGAGACATATAAAAACCCATGGTGAATAAAATGTCTGGCTGACCGGTGGATCCCAAATGAATATAACATGCTGCTAGTCGGCCAGACACCTGAATGGTCCCAGTGACTTCCTCCTTAGGAGTTTTATGCCGAATCTAACTGAGGCAAGGCTTTCCAATAAACTCCCTTGTGAAATAGCATCAGATAAAGACCTTCCCTATGAAAATCGAACACCTGCACGCTTGGCTCAACCCTTATGGGAGCCACATTTAATCCACGTGTCGAATTTGAAACATAATATCCCCTGATATAATGGGAGCAAAGCTTCTGTCCATCGTGTAAAATAGTCCATTGCTATAATAATCCATCGATGGCCTGCACTTGAGGGTGGATTAATTGCCCCTATGAAGTCAATTCCCCACTTCATAAACGACTACTCTATCTGAATTGGTTGCAATGACAAAGCAACAAGCTTTTCTTTGCCTAAAAACAAGGCACATTTGGAACATCTCCTGACATATGTATGTGCATTCTTAAACAGGTCAGGCCAATAATAGCCTGCTCTTAAAATCTTATATGCTGTTGTCCTTGCAGCATAGTGACCTCTAGAAGGTCCGTCATGGAACTCATGTAATATTTGATCCACTTGATCATTATCAACACACCTGAGCAGTACTCCACTGTGATCTATCCTATATAAAACATCATTAATCAAGATAAAAGGAATAGACTGAAGTCGGTAGTACCTCCTATTCATTATGTTCAGATTAGGTGGACATTCCCCGGTTCTTAAGAAATGTGACATCTCCTGCAACTAGCTGGTAGCTTCATTATCTGGTGTCCCAACATTAACCAAAACTGAGTCTCATTCATCCTATACTACTGAAATGTCTTCGTTAGCCAGCTGCTTGCATAAGCCTTTTCCCCTCACCAATTTAGTGACCTGAATACTCACATCATACTCCATCACTCTTGTGATCCATCCAACCCATTTTTCATTTAGGTCTATACCGAGTAAAAACTCTCACACTGGAATGTGCCACTTGTAGATGAACTTTGTTATGAGACAGTAGATGTCTAAATTTCTTCAGAATTTTCACAACATCCAGCACATGTTTTTCTATGAAGGTATACTTCTAATCATAGTCTTCCAGACCCTTGCTGAAAAATGCAATGGGCTGCTCCATCCCTTCTACATTTTTTTGCACCAAAATTGCAGAAATTACATCAAAACTGCCAAAAGCGTACATGGTAAAATCCTTGCTGAAATCTGGGTTAACTAATGTTGGGGCTGAAGCTAACACCTCTTTGATCAGTTGAAAATTGTCCCTTGCTTCTCGGGTCCATCTAAACTCTGCATTCTTTTTTAACATAGTTGTAAGTGGTTTTAACAAGGCTGCTATATCAGGGAGAAACCTCCTAACAAAATTAATACGACCAATGAAACTCTGAAGTCCTTTCTTATGCTGAGGTAAAGGTAACTCCAAGATTGCTACAACTCTTTTAGGATCCACAGTGATTCCCTTCCTAGATACTACATACCCAAGAAGCTTTCCTTCATGAACAGAGAAAACACATTTCTTGGGATTCAATGATATACCAAACTCCCGACAATGTTCAAAAATCTGCCTCAAATGGTTAATGTGATATGCTGTCTTCTTGGAATAGACAATGATGTCGTCGAGATATACTAAAACAAACTTATACATTAAGTTGCTAAAGGCCATATCCATAGCCTTTTGGAAGGTTGCTCCAGCGTTAGACAAACCAAATGGCATTTTCTTGTACGCCATTGTGCCCCACTTTATGGTGAAGGTAGTTTTAAATTGATCTTCTTCCCTTACCAAATCTGGTTATAACCAGAATATCCATCCAATAAAGAAAAACGTTCAGAACCTGACACACATTGAAGAATCTGCTCCATAGACGGAAGAGGGTGCTTGTCCTTTAACGAAGCTTGGTTCAAATATCTGAAGTCTACACACAATCTAAGCTCCTCGTCTTTCTTCCTGACGAGAACTAGATTTGCAACCCAGCTAGTATGCTTGATGGGAAAGATAATCTCACTTTCTATAAGTCTAAAAACTTCTTTCTGCATTAATGGTTCCAGTTTGGGATTAACTGGCCTCTATTTCTGCCTTATGGGTTTGGCTGTTGGCTCCAATTCTATTGTATGTTGTGCAAGACGTGGATCAAACCCCTTTAAATCTCCATATTCCTAGGCAAATATGTCAATGAATTCTTGGAATAATTGTAGAAAAGACTGCTTTTCAGTAGCAGTGTTTATTTTTCCTAGCTTGAGGCTTCTCTTGGGTGCAATTTCTAAGTCCTCATAATGATCTTGCTGAACTAGTAAATTGGCTTTGTTACTTTTAGCCTGATTATCAGAGTTGAAAATATTTTCTAGGGTGACCAAACCCTTAGGCAACTTGTTGTTCTTTAATTGCAGTACCTGGTCTCTATACTGCTATTTGATTTTATCCTGATTTGATGCTGTAAACACGTCCTCTTCAAGCAGAAACTATAGAATCTGCTCATTGCTCTCAAAGACCTGCCAATTAACATTGTTATCGAGTACTGAAGGACTGATAATAACATTGATGTGCTGCTGATTAAGTTCCTTGCTTACGCTATTTAGAATGTCAAACTGAGCTCCCACAGCTGCCAATCTGTCAGCATGCTGATTCTGATTTATTGGAATTGAAATGATATTGAAAGCCTCAAAATCCTCAATGAGGTCCCAAACCCTATGCTTATACAATTTAAGAACATCATTT
>VDFB02000007.1:214929163-214984334 GCA_007258455.2 Sequoia sempervirens
CTCCTTGGTTTGCTTGCACAATCAATTAAGAAGACTTTTCACCGTCTTCATCCAGGAACCTGATCCTTTTCTAGGTTCTTGCTCGGCTTAGATTACTAGCTAAGTCCTGTATCAACTCTTCTCCAAGAGCCTCACTTCTTGTGCTTCACCTTAGAGGACTGACACCATTTGAATTTGCAAAGCTCTCTCCTACACTTAGAAGGCTGTAAGTGCCAATATCACACAAAACATTGAATTGCTTGCAGGGGTGTTAGAGACACTGAAAACATGCATTTCACATTCATTTAGATCCATCTTTGAGGACCTTCAATCTGTTGTCTTACCGATTCCAAGATTTTGCTTTGAGAAGGCCTATTTGCTTGTAGCCCTTGACAGTGTCCTTTTTGCTTTTCTTGCTCAAATTCTCCAAACAACCTGGCAAAAAATTTGCACTTTCAGACACCCTTTTTGGTCCTTTAAAAGATTTACAAGGTTTCAGTTCTCTGTGCCCTCCGTACACTAGTCTCCTAGAACCTAGGGCAAATAGGGCTAATAGGCCTAATTCCTAGGGTTACACTGATTTCTTGCTCCTCTCTCACACAAATGGATTGGATAGGCCACAATCCTTCTAGCATGTCAAGATGGGACTAAACCCTACCTGGAACCGTACTTGTTCCGTACTGTACCTCCTTCCCCTGCCTATGTTCTTCAAATTTTCACTCTCAAACCTCTAACCGGACTTCCCAAGCTCGCCTAGGGTTTGAGTTTAGTAATACTTGCTCGACTCCCCATGACTCTACTACTAGATATATATAGATACATGGCTCCCCTAGAAAATCCATCCACTCTCAGGAAAACCCCGTGGCTAGATTTCATGGGGGAGCCATTAAAGGACTGACTGTTCAAAACAGAGACAACAAACCCTCTAGAACCTAATCTATGAATTCAAAGCACCAAATCAACTCTAAACAACTTGATTACAAAATGAAAAATGCTCAAGACTACTGTATGAACACAAATCTAATAGCAAATCAACACATCTAATTCATCTAATAGCACTGTCACCCAAGAACATTCGGTATACACAGAAAATGCAGAGTTCTCACTATTTTTCAAAACCAAAAACTTGATTACCACAATCTAACTGCTTGCCTTCGAGCCATTACCTTACATAGATGCCTTTTGCCATGTTTCAAGGGATGTTGGCCGATCCCACACTCCTAGCTTTTAGGGGATCCGAGATAACTAAGTTGCATGCAACCTGACAAATGTTGTCATGCAACTTTACAACAACTTTTTGCAACTTCCCATCATTGTGTCTTCTTCCTAACTTCTAGGACCTCTAACTCCTTGATTTCGAGCCATCAACTCCCTTAACTGCCTCTTGGCATCTTCTAACAACTTAGATGTGTTTAGAACACATTTAATGCTCTATTCCAAACTTAAGCTACTAAGGTTAATTAAAGCAAAAGTAATTAACAAGGACTAAACTATGGTGACCTTAGTCCTAGTGACTAACTCACCAATTCCACACACAAGCAAGACCTTCTAAGGTCCAAAATAAACACACTATTACCCTGACTTGGCTAAGGTCAGGTACAAGCCAAAATTGATCATTAACAAAATGGAGTTTAGCCTAGGTGCTCCTGCACCATATGTACAAAGATATTTACAAAGCATTATGTTTAGGTAAGGAAAACTAACGTTTACACTCGTTGGACTTCGTAATGCATGCACAAGCAGAAGGGTGATCATCACAATTCTAAGCTAAGCAGATTTATCCTTGTATTTAGAAAGAAGAAGTTTAACATTGCAACATTTAGAGTCAATCACACATTCAGGAAAAATAAGCAATTGAGGTAGTTCGTTAAACCAATGGTTAATCCATAAGCATGTTCGTCTCCCCTCGTTCCCATAATCAAAATAATAAGTGTAGCTATAAAAATTAACAGGGGAAAGGAAGGATAGAATCTGGATGTCATCACATGGAGGTGGAAATGTTTGACAGGGGAGAGCGAGCACTGCATTGTTGGTCATTGCATCAGCAGCCTCGGGCGGGTGCGGTGGAAGGTTCAACATTTCTAATCTTGGGCATGGATAGGACTAGGAGGATGGGGAAAAAAACACCTCTTCCAAGTCATGTGTGGGATCCACAACCTCCGCTAGTTGTTCTTCAAGGAAGTACACCTTATCTCGTTGATCATCTACAAACTTCGTATCCACTTGGTTGCTGTCATTAGACGACAACATGTTGTCCCATTTCCTTTCCCAGGTGTCGATATTATTTTTATGATGTTCAATGTCATGGGACGATGACATGCATGAATCTGTCCTGTTGTAGCTCCTTGAATGTGAAGGAGGACCAACAATGACCAGGGTGGAAGGACCCCTAGTTAAATCTTGCAGTTGACCAAACATGTCATGTGTGTTGGAAGCCATCAAAACTCCTTTTCCTTTATCTTCTTTTTGCATTTCATGTATCTCATCAGGATGTTCAATCATTTCCTCTTGGTCACTATCGTTGTAAATGGAGAAGGAACCCCTCTCCCATTCTGGAGGTTCCAATATTTCACCGCCTAGGAGTTCAGGTAGTATATCCTCATCACTGATTGCTTCCGCAATGTGCTCTTCCTTGGTGTCACTATACCTTTGTGCGACAATTCCAAGCGGGAAGAAGTATACAAGGGACACTAGTCCATCAAGGGGATTGATGTATGATGATCTGTCCACCTCTGGAAGTCCTCCATATAGCCTACCATCCCTTGCATACAAATTCTCTACAAGAGGGAAAGACTCTTGACGATCTATGGACAACATTTTGATTTGATCTACTTCATTGTTCGGAAGCTCAAGACTGTGTTGTTGTCCTTCTTTCATTTTTGTCCTAACACCTTGTTGAGGAATACTTCCAACTAAGTTATCACTTGGTTCTATTTCTTGGTCCTCTAGTTCAATCCTTCAAGTAGCTGTAGGAGGTGATGTACTTGGTAGCTCCACTTGTTCTTTAACTTGCTCGATAGCTTCTTGGCATAGTCCGCATGTGAATTCAGAATGCAATGAATTGTGGAGCCTACACCAATTCAGAAGCAACATCACCTCTAGATCCACTTGATATCTTAGCTCAGACCAATCCCTTGCTAATATTGAAATGAGTTGGTTGTATCTTTCCACTATTAGTCCCCATCATCACTTGGGAAGGAATTTGGAGAGTGGTCAACCATGGCATATGACTGTTCCCACTCCTCCAAATCTCCATTTTCAAATGCTTGATCGCTGTCATTCATGAAGGAGAGATCTTCTAATTTGAGTTCACTTACGCCTTCGTCATCATTTTTTGTTTGCTCCAAAGCTATCAACCTCTTCCTCTCTCTGTTCTTAAGCATTTGTGTTGGCTGTCCTAGCATCTGCTACTGCAAACTTCATTGGTTTATCCTCAATTGTCAACGACTCCTCATTATGAGTGGAGGACTGTCTTTTATCAATGGAGGGAAAGCTTTATGATTTCTTTCTAGCTAAGTGTTCATCAAGACTGTTTGTTGTCCCAAGGGAATCAACTTCTTCTCTTTGATTTTTAGCTTTTGTATTTGTTGTCCCAGCACTAGCTTGTGTCAAATTTCCTAGTTCATCTTCAATATGTTGTCCTTCGGATGTTGACAACTCTTCTGCCTCATGGGATGAATCATCCTCATTGAAAGTTGGCTACCCCAACTTGTTCAAGTGGCCCTTGAATTGAGTGATAATTTTTGCATAGGAAGAACAAGTTAATTCTGAGTGAGTTGCATTGTGAAATCTACACCAACTTAACATCAGTACCTCCTACAATCTTGGTTCATCTTCGCTGCCCAAACATTCTTTGACCAGCTCCCTGGATGCCTTAGCTTCCATGGTAATCATTTCCTCTTCTGGGTCTGCAAGGGCTAAAGGTTGATATATTTCCCAAAAGGGAATTTCTCCTTGCAAGACTCTTTTGATCCTGTTCAAGAATGTCAAACATCCCAATTCATTGTGCCTGCATGTACCATGGATTCTACACCTGTCTACCAATGTGAATTGTTGCAATGGTCTCCTCAATCTTCTATTCAAATCTGCATGTAGCTGAGTGATGTTGATATGCAAATGTTGTTCCATCTCAGCTCAACTCTTGTTTTCCTTCAAAAAAAATTGATTTTAAAAAATTCCAGCATATAAAGAGATCTTCCTATCTCAAATTTCTTCTTGAAGGTTCTATTTTCTACTTCCAATTTTCAACTTTGTAGCCTCAACATGCCAACCCTCCTTCTAGCGCCAGTTCTATTGATGTGTTTTTTATGCACTTATCAACACAGGTAATGCATAGGTGCATCACCTCTCTTGAAAGACAATTGTAATGCATAGGTGCATCACCTCTCTTGAAAGACAATCTTCCACAATCAAATTGCAGAACACTATCCCAAGGTCTCTAATGTTAGGTCTTGACAGTGCTTGGAATATCTCAGTTATTTCATGTGATTTGTTGGTAATCATAGGGTGGACTTACAAATGAGTTAAAAAGTGTGGGAAGTTGGGTTTACAAATGGAGTTCTTAGGATGTAGAAATTATTGCTCAGTTGCTGCAGGTTCAAACAATAGTCTAGAACTCCTATTTCAACTTCAAATTTGGCTTTACAATGTGCAATGAACCTTATTCAAAGCACATATTTAAAAGAAAAGTCAAAAGGGTAGGGAAGAGAAGAAGTTACTAAGCCTAAGCAATGAATGAATAGTAATCATGCAGGCTGCTACAGTAGACAAACTTCCTAAACCGAGTTTTGCTTGGCCAAGAGGAACCTACAATTACACAAAACCAGTACAATCTTCTAAGGACTGCAGATTTTTAGATTGCACACACACATCATGAGCATGTAATTGAACTAAGTTGCAAGAATGAAGTAAGGAAGCTCATACTAGCTTTACAAAGTGATTCATCATCAACAAACCACAAAAAGCATGAGCTGGAAATTCATCGAATACTATAATAGCAAGCACCATTATCACTTCCACTCAAGAAACTAACAACTAAAACTAACATGAAGGTAGAACCATGCATGCATAATGAACAAGTTCAAAAGAAACACCCATAAATAATGCAATGTTTCTTTCTATTGTTTTAGAATTCCTTTACACTAGTTCTCCAACCATTTACAAATGAAGGGGAGACCCCTATTTATAGTTTTCCAAAAGAAGAATGAATGGGCAGGATCAATTCACAATGAGTGGCCCAAATTTGTTTACATTAGGGTTTCACCTACCCCCCATTATATAGCAATTTAAACATACATTCCTTGTCCTCATTCCTATTTTTTCCTTTAGTGCCCAGGTGTTGTAGCAGTTTTGTCATTTAGCTCTTTGCCATTTTACTGTAGTTGAAACTGTTGAAGGTTGCTTTCCATTTGATGGATTCAGAACATTCTTCATTGGATCAAATGGGCCTTGACGATGCCTTGCATCAATAGATTGACTACCTTGATTTAACGAAACAACTTTGGATGAATTATGATTGATTGGGAAAGGCAGAACAACCCTCCCCTTTCATTTATGATTTTGGCTCTCATTAGGCAGCCACCTGCATTCTCGACACTGATCTCCCTTTGGCATGTAGTCATTTTCTCATCGGTCAACCGACGAGTTTTGAGGGCATCACTTGTGAATTAAGATCTCCCCCCCCTTGCAGGTGACCTTTGATTATTGCTCAAACTTGGTAGGCAGTATGTTGCCCCCTTTTATTCTTAACTCGACAAACAACCCTGCGTTATCTCAATACTGACCTCCTTGGCACTGGCCGCCCAAGTCCTCCATCTTATGGAAATCAGTCCCCCTTCTGGTATATATTCATGAACAAAAGATTCCTGGCTTCAAATCTCCATTTGCATTCTTCGTATGAGGGCCCTTTCGGTCACAACATGACAATCCTCCATATGTTAGCTCCTTAATTAGCTGTCCTGCACAAAAGATGAGATTAATTAGGCTTATTAAAACTAATGCAATCATTACTAAGAGCATTTATATTTTTCTTTATATGCAACCTTGAACTATTTCCCTGTCGGACCCAACGGGGATTTAATTTGTTTTATAACGTGGGTATTTAAATCTTCTTAGCATGTATCCTTTAAAGTCCAAACTCTTAATATTTTATTCCTTTCTTGTCCAATTTATCCCTGACCCTGCATTACAGAGTCCACTACATCATAATGTTGGTTAGTGTTTAAGGCCTCTTAATTTATGATGGTGATTCACTTGTTAGCCCCTTGATGTAAAGAATGCTCCTCTTTGTTTTAATAATTATTCTTGTGTGCTCGTCATATGTTCCCATAGACAAATCTACATTGGAAACTCCATGTGAATCTCCAGGTAACATTTCCTCCCCTTAGCAAGCATATTCACCCCAATAATTACTTAGCAATGGCCAATAAATAACCATATTGGGACCAAATTAGTCACAAATGTACTTGGGAGGCGTCAAGAATTTCCTAATGGTAATCAATATTCATCCATCGAAGGAGCCTTCTATAATTGGGATTACAGATGTAAGGAGTGTGATGACCACCAGGAGAGCCTCCCCAATATAATCATCCTTGTAAGGAGCGGTTCCCACAACAGAGGATGCCAATGGGTATAGCGTTGTGGGAAATTGCAATAGGTTTGCTTCCTAGAAGATGCCAAGCCAAATGGTAGAAGGACCCATGGCCTTTGCACTGGTTGAGTCCATGAGAAATGGGAAGAAAAAGTAGCCAAGCATCGAAATAGTCATATATTTTGCACAAGCTCACATTCTCGGTTCATTCAATGTGACACCTTCATAGGTGTAAAGTTTTCATTCACACTTCATGAGTCACCCGCCATCACAATAGTAGTTGTTCTTTGATGGGAATTGCTTTACTAATTTAACACACCTCTCCCTTAATGTCCAACATGCTCTCAAGTAGGCCGTTGTTCCAATATCATTCTTTGCAAAGGAGATAGTGTACGTCGACTTCATCGACTTCTTTTGTTGATTGTAACGTTAATTCAAATTTCTTCAACAGGTATGGGTACAAGAATGTTGAACCAACTAAGGGATGGTGCAGCTGAGAGAAGAGTCATGACCACCACAAGCAGTGGACCTGCATTACTTTAAATAATGTCTTTGCATTGCTCTCCCACCTATTGCATAGCTGTATAATTTATCCCTGCCCAAGCGGTGTTATCATTCCTCCATCCATGTTGATGTGTTGATATGTCTTGCTTAGCCGATGAATTGGTATTGTGTCATTTACACCCCCAGTCCCAATTTATCACACCTTCTTAAAGATATCGAGCGTGTAATGGTGCAAAAACTTTAAATACTATGTGCCATGCTCTTGGATGACCGTACGTGGAGGATCGAGATGAGTGAGCGACGAAGGCATCCACAATAAAAGTCTCTAAACATGACTAGCGACACCTCCCACTGCAACCTCCTTGCCCGCTTTATTTCCTTCCTCATATGATGATTTAAACTTCATTCGCATCCCACTCACGTCCCACTATTTTCGTTCATAAGAAAAATAATTTATGCGAGTAGACTGCTTTGGTTGGCCGCCACAAGAGGAAGCTATGAGGATGTCATTTGAAATGAGAGAGAGAGAGACATCCTCTAAAAGGTAGAGGTGACGACGAACAGGAGGGCGGATCCCGCATGAAAGAAAGCCTACAGACGTAAGAAGGCAGAATGTCGGGGCAGAGAGGCCGCTAGGAAAGGGGCATAAAGCAAGCAGAGACCTGCACAATGGGCCCTACATAAATGATGGCCGTGGGAATTTGGATGACGTCAATCCTTGCTCACTCAAGATGGGATTGTGCTCTATCAGAATTCTCTCTGTGTTCATGTGAGAGGACTTTAAGTCAATTAGAGATCACAAAGCTCGCGAAAAGAGGAATCCCCCCACTCGGCGCTGAGAACAGTGAAACTCGCATAGATGGAGTTCGTTTGCATAGTTGGGCCAAACATCGGCCAAGTGTTACTCATGGTCCACTAGAAATAATTCTGCCTTGATGGTCACCGCTTAGCAATCTTATTATTCTTCGATTATTGGCCTCAACAAGTTTTTAGACCCGAATGCACTTCATATAATGATGCAGCGTTATTCCCCAATCTTGGAAAGCAACGCATAGGCTTAGTAGTTAATATCTCACCCCAAATTGATGAAATGCCCCTGAGATGAATAATTGTTGTTGGAACATATGTCCCTCATAGTACAGTTCCTCATAGCATCGTTGAAGAGCTCAATATCTACGATTAATTCCATGCCCATATGCTAGAATCATCATCCATTTTTGTTGGACAGAGGGTTGCTTACCCGACCTTTCCTTAACTCTTTTAAAATCTCCAAAACATGGTTTCCTTTAGATCGACAAGGCTGCATGGATCCTTTTGAGAGTAATCCAAAACAAATGATTTATCACCCGAGAATGTTACTGCGGCCTGATCGCTAAGACTTTATAAAACTAGCTAACACCCGAGCGATATTTCATAGCCGAACATCCCACACATGGGGAAGAAGTTAGTGGAAGGAAGTGATGATATCGCCGCTTTGACAACCAAAGAGATTACAGATCCCACATGGGACATATCCTGGAGCAGAATGTGGGTAAAAGTACGTGGATAATGAGGACGCCATCACAAGAGACGACAATGAAATGGTGAAAGCCCGTGGTGCGGGCTCCGCATGGGAAATATCTGTCGATGAACTTCACGGGTGAGGGGGTGTGTCGCACCGTGAAAGGAAAGCTGCCACGGGAAAGGTGAAGATGGATGACCCAAGCCAATGCGGGACCCACATCATTCAACAACTATCATTCGAGATTGAGTTCATAGAGGCAACCCATGGTCCGTTATTAACTTATCATCCTCAATCAAACACTCATTTCCTCACACAAATAATTTCTTGGGATTTTGATAAGGACTCCCTGACTATGATGTTCTATCAACTGCCAAATACCTTGCAAAGAAGTTGTTCCAACAATGTGCACGACTGCTTTTGAAAGGACATTTATTTTCTGGTGAACTACAAATACCCAGCTGTAATACCACTTATGGAGGGACATCCTTGGCCATTGATTGATGATATGTCATAACTTAGGATAGGTACTTTGATTGATGTGATTGTTATGAGTTTGACCTTGATAACCAAAGACCAATAGACTTGATTTAGACTCCATTATTGTTCCTCTTCATGCTCGTTTAACTACTTAGACTCCTCCTACATTCGATTACTACTCCACACTTGATATTCTTTTCATTGATGCATGCTTAGGCTAGTGTCGGACACAACGCTTAAGATTACCTATGTATGATGAAAAGAGATACTGTGGACTCCGCAAACACGAATGTCAGCGGGAATGTAAGCTTGGATAACTGCTTGGGAAAATCCACTTAAACGACTCCACAGAAGGTGGACCCCACATAAATGAAGTCCTTTGCGCGAGATGCCTTAAGTCGGGACAGAATGACAACCAAGTGAAACATGGAGCCTGCATAGTCGTTTGGCGTGGAAGATGAACCCTTTATTGCAAAATTTTAGGACTAGTAGACTTCTGAGTAGTTTTAACGTTGATATTCTCGATGTCTTTCATTTTAAATGCTCCTGTTATATTCATTGATTAAATGGTTCCCCCTTTTGGCTCTATTGTTCATGAGGAAGAGACATAGCCAAAGGAGGTACGACCCTCGCATGAGAAGATGCCTGCGTGGGTAAGCTGGCGGGAGGATGTTTGAGGGACGCCATCAAGGAAATGACAAGAGATAGATGGAGACCTATACGGCGAGTTTCGCATGGATGATGATTGTCAGTGTTGATAGGGGAGGTAGCCTGAATGAGAGGCTTTAGTTTGTTGCATTGCTTTGGACATGACTTCGAATTTTTCTCAAGAGCTCCACCTAGACCTCGTTCAAAGACTCCTTCCTCATTGTTTGGAATCATGAATTTATAGTCAATAAATTTACAATACATATAACCTCCCTTTGTTGTAAGGACATCACATAAACATACTGTGCAAGCCGCTGATGGAAGAGGGGAGGGCGTTGTCAAATGATTGATTCATTGTTAGGGTTTTGACATCGTAACAACAATGGGGATGGTGAAACTTAGTGTTGATCCCGCTCTATGGGCGGAAACCAGAGGTTAGCCATTGCGAAAGAGGAAAAACTAGAATGAAGATCCACAATTGTGGGTCCACAAAGGTTGATAGATGCAACAATGAGAATGGGTGCAAAGTCCACACGTTGGGCGGGGCACCGGGGCTCGGCTGTAGGAAAACATTAGAGCGAAATGACAAGCGGCAGAAGGAGACCCATGAACGCGGGTCTGCAAGGGCTGACGGACGACGAGGCATGGACCAAGGGGAAACCCACAAGACTAAGCCCACAAAAGCAAATGACTTGGTAAAACCCATCTAGGTGATTTTGGCCAATGGGACAATTGATCGTTTGAAGGCACATGACCGATTTGGGCTTGGAAACAGGGTTGCCCAAAGCAAGACGGGAGTGAAAAGAGGGGGTCCCTGCCTTTGGTGGGGCATGTGTGCAAAACATGGACAACAATACTACTTGATGAATCCCCAATTAGATTTCTCCAAACACTAAGAAAATGCAAATAGATAGAGATTTGGCGACACTGGCTCCCCTCCACAACACACACTTCTCAGAACCATCAAATCTCAAATCTTGAAGATCTGAAGATCCTAAGGATTTTCTTATTTCGACAATTGAATAGTAAAATGTGGGGCAACTTCAGAATGACCATTCCTACACTAGCAAGCATAAAGGTTTTTGGCTTCTAAACAATTGGTTCATAATAAGGGCTTTTGTACAAGGTGGCCATACACACAACAAGATTAGCTCAAGATTATGGTCAATCAAGAGGTCTCCCAGTCTCCTCCTAAGAAGAGATTTTAACTTATCACATGGATACTAAGGGTGACACTTGTCGGTATGACACATCCACACCTATTGTTTGACTTTAATCACAAACACATTATTTATATAGCGGCTTGAAAGAGCTTGGATTTAGCTTGTTTCCGCTTGGGTCGTTCCCTCCTTTCGAAGCGGGGAGGCAGGCCCTCTAAAGATAAACAAAAGCAAGGAAGTACATTTGTAGTTCATGTTACCTAATTTTGGCTTCCAACTGAAATCATGTAACTTATTATTTATTCTTTTGTGTTTTTTATTCAAGCATTAAAGGATACATCATGTTCTGCTAGGTTCATTAATGTGCATAAAGGAGATTGTCAAAATAAATTGCATTTATTCTAGTCTTGCAATTATAGACAAATAAGAAAGAGAACCAATATGTATTGCAAATATAATCTTTATTGATAATCATGAGCGTATAATGTCCCTCACAAGCCAAGGGACTAGCTATTCTTATGCTTATAAAGAAAAGACTATACGCCTACAGATAACAAAAAAGAAATTTGCATATAAAATGAAAAGGAACCCGTCATTGCTTGGTGGAATGAAAAATTCTATTGGGTTGGTCCCACATCATCTTGATCCTTCCCACTGCTTTGCTTCCATTTGACACCCTCCTTGCTGCTCCTAGGTTTCTTGCATCTGAAAAAATAGTGTTGTTAGAGAAATGAAAGGTCCTTGATTAAAATATATACAAAAAATCCATAAATGTGTAATCTGATGTCGATAAGCATTAAAATAACAACATACCATAAGTGTCCATGAAAACAAGAAAGGAGTAATCAAACACACCTATGATATGCTTTGTTTATCTAACTGGTTTGTTCCTTTTGTAGATTTAGGACAAGTCTTTGTTATTGTTTTAATTCAGTTGATTACAACATGTGGGGTGAAATGTGGCTCCCACAAGGGTAGAGCCCAACATGCTGCCCTTTGATGTTTTAAGAGGGATAGGAAATTGAGAAACTTGATCAAATCAATGATAAACATGCTATTGATGTATTAAATAAATATGGAATCACACCAGTTGATCAAATTTCATTATCAGATTCAAAAGATGCAACACACAATGTGAGCTGTCAGGAAAATCACACTTCATCTTTTCACAATGAATCAATCAATATGTTGCCATCATGTCAAAAGGAAGGTGCACTTTGTTGGATATGTCTTTCAATCTTCTTAAGTAGATCCAAGATCCATTTTATTAAAAGAAGTAAATGATTTCGCTGATGCATCAAGTTCAATTATGCATCTATTAAAATAATGAAGGAGACATCAAGTCATGCCTGAAACCATCATGAGTCATATGGGGCAGCAAGAAGGAACAAATATAATCATACATTGTTGCATGAAAGGCACTGTCAAATTCATCTCACCTCAATCCTATTGGAAAACCACACATCACCTAGGATGGTGAGCTTTCAGGTCACTAACATAAGTGACATATGTTTTCCCACTAAGATTAAAGCAAGAGGATATGGTGTTAGTTTGTTGCACAAGATCAAAAGGACTTAGATGTTTGTGAAGACCAAGTAAAAACCCTTTGGGGGCAACAAGCAATTGTTAGGGAAAACATGAAGACTGGGGTAGTCCTAAAGGAAAAATGCATGCTACCTCTCATGTTACAGAACAACAACAATGAGTGTATGATATGGGGCAGCAAAGGTTCTAAGGTCAGAATGTAATACCCCTACAGTGCACAATACCTCATGATGACAAAACAACAACAATGATCTACATTAAAAGGATAGCAACAAATCACGCTACATCTCTTAGAGGGACAACAACAATCAAAGAAGCATACAAGAAAACAAGAATCAACGAATAATGACAATCTTGTGTGATAAGAGAAAGATACAGAGTAAAGAAAAATAACAGTGATGTTAGGGTACAACAAGTCTCCATGAACTCAAAGAACTATACACTGTTCACATTGAACAAATTAGTGATCATTCACTCAATAGCCATCTACATTAGCTACAACCATTTGATGCTACAAGACAACAAGGTTCAAAAAATAATGCATTTCAAACAACAATGTCTTCCAATGGAGCAACCCCTAAGCATGATCATCACAACAACTATCTAGAGAAAATGTGCCTCACAAAGGATGCCAACATGTGAACATTTAAAAGCATTTGGAAAGAGACAAAAACAATCAAAGTGATGCAAGGTAGTGCACCAATGGAGCTAACCAAAATTTCAACAAATGGAGCTTACACTCAAATGATCAACCATATACATCAGGAGATTAAAGAAAAAGGAATCAAGCAATGAGAGATAAGGCACTGAACATATATTCTGTTTTGTGTCTAAGATAGGCATCTTCCTTTTCATATGTTTGTTGCTCTCAAATGGTCAAGTAGGTTGCTGCCTTTCAGTGAGTCTAAATGTTTTTATTTAAAGATCAAACCAACATATTAAAAAGGAATCAACAATAGGGGTTCAACCATTTGACATCAACTCATCAACATTGAGTTGCAACACAATGTAGCAACAATAGTGTTTCAAATGAAACAGTGCATGATCATGATTGAAGTGTAGAAGTGGAGGTGAACATTTGAAAAGCATTGAAAAAAGGACAACCAAACAGTCACATGATGATCAAATTCCCTCTCATAGTCATGTCATATCATAGATTCAATATTGCATTGCAGGGAATTATCTATTTTGAATCTATACACAAAAAAACTGTTGAAATTTCAGAGGCTTGTTCCAGTTGAAACAACAATGGAGTTTTGTTTTCAGAAGTAGAAAATTCAAAGTAAAGGAATAGAGGGTAGTCATCCAATGCATATGATGAAATTTGTTTGTTGACTTTATCTATGAGTTTCAACAAGCCAAAAGAAATAGTGCAATTTATCATTCCTTGCATTTTCTTTCAATACAAACACTTTGTCATGATAGCACTCAAGCATGATGATCATTCAAAGTAATAACAAGATGCATGAATTTTCAAGGAGGTATACCTATACCATGCAATGGCATTAAATCTTGTAGCAAATTACTTTCTTCATAGGGTTTTGTTTAAGATATAGTGAATACTAAAAACTTGAAGAGGTATCTGTGAACATAGGCTGAGTTATCTTTATTTTTTGTGTAATGGCACTAAATCTTTTGCAGAAAATTTCAAATGATTCTTTAAAACAAAAAATGCAAGAAGTGGAAGTACCCAAAACCATCATGAAGTCCTTTTCAGAATGAGCAAAAAAATATAAAGAAACCATTTGGGTTTGCTATGGAATTACAACTTCAGAGGTATTAAAGGAGCGATTTCATGAAAGTGTTCAGAGAAAGTACAATAATGTGAGAAAGCCAGTCCATTTTCATGGTTGTGGCCTAAAATGGAGGTTTTCTTCACAAAATCAAAGAACCCACTTGGGGTTTTTAAATGAATGCAAAGAATGGTGAGGGTTTCTTCTTATCCATTTAGGTGCAAGTTTCTTTTTCTGTGGAAAATGAAATACCCAACTCATTTTCATGGTGGCCTAAAAAAATTGATTTTTCTTCTCAATGAGAAAAACCCATCTGGGTTTGTGTAAAAACTGTAAATATAGAGTTATTGAAAAGAATGGATGGAGATCATTCTATAGAAAATTCCATTTCAAAAACCAAGTTTCTCTTTCCATGGCCATGACCAACAAGACATATTTTCTTCTCAAAGCAAGAAAAACCCATCTGCGTTTATTTTGAAATTTCAAATACAGAAGTTTTGAAGGAGGGAATATCATGGAGCTATTTGAAACAAATTAGCAAATGTATCATACACCAAGTTTTCTCTTCATGGTCATGGCCTGAAGAGTCTTTCTTCACAAAATTATAAAAAAACACTTGGGGTTTTGATTTAATCATTCAAATACAAAAAGAAGAGCTGATTTTGCTTCATTTTGACAATGGTTGGGCTTGAAATGAGCTGTATTTGCTAGAAATTAGAAGGTATGGGGCCGACTAGAAGCTTACCTGAGCTGTGTTGCTCATTTTCTTTGTTTATACAATCTTTTTGTCACATAAAAAAGCCTCTATTCGAGCTTCAGGAGATCATACTCATGGCGGCTGAAGAAAAATGAAAACCACAGAAGATAAAGCAATACAAAATGATCAGAAAATGTTCATGTCTACAGCTATTTAGCTCATAAAATGGCCTTTAAAGGATGAAAAATACATATTTTGATTCAAAAAAATGCATTAACTCAGTTGTTCAATGAAGAAATCACAGATTTCATCAAGAAATTGGCCAAATAACCAGTCAAAACCTCATTTTTTCTGTGCATCCAATGAAACCCTATGGTGGCCAGGTGAGAATACTCTAGAAGGTCGATGCAAATGAATGAGCTTGTTGCCTTTTTTCCATGTTTTTTTAGGGTTAGAAACCCTATGGAGGTTGATAGGTGTTTTTTACCTTTCTTTTAAAAAATGCAAACACATTTAATTGCTATGTGGGCTTTGAAGTGAAAGTTCAAAAACTTAGGCATTTTTTGACTTATGATGAAGTTTAGGACTTATAAATTTTGCCTTATGTTCATTTGAAAACCATATGCCTTCAAAACTTTGAAAATATGCCTTCCAAAAACCTTGGAGTTTCCTTATAGGCCGAACCATTGACCCATGTTGCTTATATTTGAAAGTATGAATTGTTGACCAATGATAGCTGTTATCTCCTAGAAATGCACCCTATGCAAAGTTATGAAAAAACTAAGCTTTCTAGAGAAACATGGGATCATTTCGAGGCTATGGGTTACCTAAAGTTGAAATGAACCTCCGGAGAAGGCTAGCTTCCTTTGGTATCACCTAAACTACTAATCTTTGTAAGGAAAAGGGAGAAGGAGTGCATGAAAATGAAAGCTAAATCCTATGGTGATACACCAAATTTTCTCAAAAACATGTACAACTGCTTAATACACAGTTTTCAATCAACTAAGAAAAGCTGATATGCACAACTCAATATTGATATGATACTGCATAAATGTTTCATAAGAAATCTACGATACATACAGTCCTAGAAGGATGATAACTTGTCCTCACAACTAAAATCTGTTTGCATCACCAGCGTAACTTATAACCTGGAATATACGTATCTCCTCTGCTTGAAGGTGCTATTAATGAGACATATTAACAAGGAATAAGAAAACTCACATGTAAATATATCAATCATCCAACACACTCAACGAAACAGATAACTGAGAAGGCAAAAATTGCTTTCTTTATTGATCTCCAAAGGTGAAACTCTACCATACAATATTTATAAATGGGTTACAAAACTCAGTATTCTTCTCTAAGGACTAACAAAAGTCACAAAGCAGAAAAATATGCAAGTAAGAACTATCCTACAAAAAGAGGCAAAAAAGCCATATATATGAAAACTAAAAAGTATCGGCCCCCTGCTTTAGGGTTTACAAAATATCAGTTTTTTAGAAGGGTCGACCCTCAAATCTTTTGGAAATAAATTTAATGCATTCAATGTGCATCCTCCATGTCCATTGTCGGTGAAAGATCGCTCTAGGGATGGTCCTTCAGATCTTTTGGAACCATGCATTTAATGTACAAACCTCTGGCCTCCGTGTCCACTCTCAAACTTCCTTGAAGAGCTTCCTTGAATGCCCCTGGAGCATTACCATTAATATCGATTTGCGTTTTGCCAGTAGACCTCACAGCTGTCCCCGTGACTGACAGATTCTTCTTTTTGCTCAAGATCTTTTTGTAGGTTGACCTCCTCTGCAAGCAGCTTCAGACCTTCTCATTAGATCTCCACACCATTGTTCACCGAGTTGCTCCATCGCCTTTGATCTCAGAATAAGTCTGTGTCATTTATGCTCTGTTGATCTCGTTCACAAGGGGGTAGTCAAACAGTCAAATGGCTAATGGTTCTCCTTTAGTTCTCTCTGATTGGTTGAACATATGCCACGCAAGATCCCAAGCAGTCAAAGGTCATTTAGCCAGAATCACATGCCGGTGAGACACTGGTCGTGTCTCCTCGATGCGATTATGCTCTTCAGCAGTTATCGGCATAGCTCACAACTGTCAGTAAGAGTTCTCAGCGAGCTGCAAAAGTCACGTCGATGTCGCCTTTGTCATCGCCCAGACTATTGGCAAGATATATCGCTTTCGGCAAGAGGTTATACCGAAGCCCTGACAGTAGATAGCACTTCAACCAGACCATCGACAAGACTTCATCGGGTCGGCAAGACGTTACAGCGAGCCCTTAACTTTCTCCCTGAGATCAAACCTTTCGTTTCGGCAAGACCTCACCTCGTCGGTGAGACCTTACATCGACCAAGCCTTCTATTAGCGAGTGCGACTTCTTTCGGTGTCAGCTAGACCTCTCGGCGAGACCTCCTTCATTTGCTGAGACATCATGTCGAACCCAAACCCTGCGGCCAAGATTCCTACCAATTCCAAATATCCATTCGGCAAGACCCTTTCGGGTCGACGAGACTTCATAGCGAGGCCTCCACACTACGTCGACTCTAACTCCCTTCAGCAAGACACCATCAGGTTGGAAAGACTTCTCAGCGAGGCCTCCTTGTCCCGGCGAGAGCTTATTTCACTTCGGGGAGACATTGTTTGGTCGGCGAGACCTTTTGCTGAGTTCAAAACTTTACGCCGACGCCATTTCACTTTGGCGAGAGTCCACCCTGTTGGTGAAACTTTTTCCCTCTGCTATCCCTTGTCACCGAGACTCTACTTGGTCACTGAGACATTACGACGAACTCCTTTCTTTCGCTGATGCTAGCCCTATGCAACGGTCGGCGAGACCTCAGCAGTCGGGGAGACATATAAAAACCCACGGCGAATAAAATGTCTTGCTGACCGGTGGATCCCAAATGAATATAACACGCTGCCAGTCGGCCAGACACCTGAATGGTCCCAACGACTTCCTCCTTAGGAGTTTTATGCCAAATCTAACTGAGGCAAGGCTTTCCAATAGACTCCCTTGTGAAATAGCATCAGATAAAGACCTTCCCTATGAAAACCGAACACCTGCACGCTTGGCTCAACCCTTATGGGAGCCACATTTAATCCACATGTCGAATTTGAAACATAATCTCCCCTGATATAATGGGAGCAAAGCTTCTATCCATCGTGTAAAATAGTCCATTGTTGTAATAATCCACCGATGGCTTGCACTTGAGGGTGGATTAATTGCCCCTATGAAGTCAATTCCCCACTTCATAAATGACTACTCTATCTGAATTGGTTGCAATGACAAAGCAACAAGCTTTTCTTTGCTTGAAAATAAGGCACATTTGGAACATCTCCTGACATATGTATGTGCATTCTTAAACAGGTCAGGCCAATAATAGCTTGCTCTTAAAATCTTATATGCTGTTGTCCTTGCAACATAGTGACCTCTAGAAGGTCTGTCATGGAACTCATGTAATATTTGATCGACTTGATCATTATCAACACACCTGAGCAGTACTCCATTGTGATCTGTCCTATATAAAACATCATTAATCAAGATAAAAGGAATAGACTGAAGTTGGTAGTACCTCCTCTTCATTATGTTCAGATTAGGTGGAAATTCCCCGATTCTTAAGAAATGTGACATCTCCTGCAACCAGCTGGTAGCTTCATTATCTGCTGTCCCAACATTAACCAAAACTGAGTCTCGTTCATCCTATACTACTGAAATTTCTTCGTTAGCCAGTTGCTTGCATAAGCCTTTTCCCCTCACCAATTTAGTGACCTGAATACTCACATCATACTCCATCACTCTTGTGATCCATCCAACCCGTTTTTCATTTAGGTCTATACCGAGTAAAAATTCTCACACTGGAATGTGCCACTTGTAGATGAACTTTGTTATGAGATAGTAGATGTCTAAATTTCTTCAGACTTTTCACAACAGCCAACACATGTTTTTCTACGAAGGTATAATTCTAATCATAGTCTTCCAGACCCTTACTGAAAAATGCAATGGGCTGCTCCATCCCTTCTACATTTTTTTGCACCAAAATTGAAGAAATTACATCAAAACTGCCAAAAGCGTACATGGTAAAATCCTTGCTGAAATCTGGGTTAACTAATGTTGGGGCTGAAGCTAACACCTCTTTGATCAGTTGAAAATTGTCCCTTGCTTCTCGGGTCCATCTAAACTCTGCATTCTTTTTTAACATAGCTGTAAGTGGTTTTAACAAGGCTGCTATATCAGGGAGAAACCTCCTAACAAAATTAATACGACCAATGAAACTCTGAAGTCCTTTCTTATGCTGAGGTAAAGGCAGCTCCAAGATTGCTACAACTCTTTTAGGATCCACAGTGATTCCCTTCCTAGATACTACATACCCAAGAAGCTTTCCTTCATGAACAGAGAAAACACATTTCTTGGGATTCAATGATATACCAAACTCTCGACAACGTTCAAAAATCTGCCTCAAATGGTTAATGTGATCTGCTGTCTTCTTGGAATAGACAATGATGTCGTCGAGATATACTAAAACAAACTTATACATTAAGTTGCTAAAGGCCATATCCATAGCCTTTTGGAAGGTTGCTCCAGCGTTAGACAAACCAAATGCCATTTTCTTGTACGCCATTGTGCCCCACTTTATGGTGAAGGAAGTTTTAAATTGATCTTCTTCCCTTACCAAATCTGGTTATAACCAGAATATCCATCCAATAAAGAAAAACATTCAGAACCTGACACACATCGAAGAATCTGCTCCATAGACGGAAGAGGGTGCTTGTCCTTTAACAAAGCTTGGTTCAAATATCTAAAGTCTACACACAATCTAAGCTCCCTGTCTTTCTTCCTGACGGGAACTAGATTTGCAACCCAGCTAGTATGCTTGATGGGAAAGATAATCTCACTTTCTATAAGTCTGAAAACTTCTTTCTGCATTAATGGTTCCAGTTTGGGATTAACTGGCCTCTATTTCTGCCTTATGGGTTTGGCTGTTGGCTCCAATTCTATTGTATGCTGTGCAAGACGTGGATCAAACCCCTTTAAATCTCCATATTCCCAGGCGAATATGTCAATGAATTCTTGGAATAATTGCAGAAAAGACTGCTTTTCAGTAGCAGTGTTTATTTTTCCTAGCTTGAGGCTTCTCTTGGGTGCAATTTCTAAGTCCTCATAATGATCTTGTTGAACCAGTAAATTGGCTTTGTTACTTTTAGCCTGATTATCAGAGTTGAAAATACTTTCTAGGGTGACCAAACCCTTAGGCAACTTGTTGTTCTTTAATTGCAGTACCTGGTCTCCATACTGCTGTTTGATTTTATCCTAATTTGATGCTGTAAACACGTCCTCTTCAAGCAGAAACTACAGAATCTGCTCATCGCTCTCAAAGACCTGCCAATTAACATTGTTATCGGGTACTGAAGGCCTGATAATAACCTTGATGTGCTACTGATTACGTTCCTTGCTTACGCTATTTAGAATGTCAAACTGAGCTCCCACAGCTGCCAATCTATCAGCATGCTGATTCTGATTTCTTGGAATTGAAATGATATTGAAAGCCTCAAAATCCTCAATGAGGTCCCAAACCCTATGCTTATACAATTTAAGAACATTTTTAACAGCATTCAGGCCTCTCACCTGATTTACTATCAATTCACTGTCCACATGCACCTTTAAACACTTAATTCCATGTTTCCTCGCCCATTCCAGCCCTTGAATAAGACCTTCATATTTTGTTGTGTTATTAGTGCACGAAAATGCAAACCTAAAGGCTGCATAATATCTTTCAGCTCTTGGGGAAACCAATAATGCACCCCCACCAGCGCCATGTCTGCTCCTTGAGCCATCAAAATACATTTTCCAAACTTTGTCCTGCTGATCACAACCATTCACTGACCTCTTAACCAAGTTAGGCATCACTACATCAGCTTCTTGAAACATATAGTTCACCATACCAGCATCCAACACCAAGTCACTTTCAGCACTAGAAGTTTTGCCTGTTGCCCACTCATCTAAAAGTATATCAGGAATATCATCGACAAAAATGCGAGGATCAAAGACAACAACATGCTCGTCTTGTTCAAAAATTAATTGGCATTTATTGCACTAGGTATATAGGGTTCTATATTATCTTTTGCAAGTAACTCAGAATTAATGGTTACTTTAGTTCCATACCTAGTACGAAACAACATGTGAGATCAGTCAAACGAAAGGTATCCCCCTATTTTAGCCATAAACTCTCTTGACAAGCATAACCTAAAATATGGAGGCACATCTGCCACATAAATGTCTTGGGCAATTGAAAAATTAGGGCAAGCATGTAGAGTTAAGCTAGCATCTTTGATAAGACCCATTGTATTAATAGATGAGCCACCAAGCTGGACTACTCCTTTCTCTAAAGGTTCATACTTTAAACCTAACTAATCAGCTACTTGCTTGGGCATCACATAACAGGTAGCGCCACTATCTACCATACAATTGTGCACTAAATTTTTTCCAATAATCAATGAAACATAGAACGGAGGAGGTCTCACATTCTTACCTTGAATCATAGACCCCCCTTGGCTACTGGGATTATCAAATTTTCCTTGATCATCATTAGCCATTACGACCCTTTGGGAATCTGCAGCAATTTGTGTAGGATTTATACCTTCAAATAATGCCTTTTTAAGTAGATCAGCCTGTCCAGGAATGCTTAAGGAGTCCCACATGGTCATATTCACATTCATATTCTTCATACTGTCCACAATGTTGTAAGGTACAGTTAAAGGTACCTTTTGATGTACTTTAGCAGCAGCCGGTTCTTTATTCTTGTGAGGCTACTCATTGATTGGTAAGACAGTAGTTTTTTTTAGTACATTTAGAATAGGTGTGAATGATGCTTCTACAGTTGCAGGCCCCTTGTTTTTATCAGCCAATTGCTCCACCTCTAGAGCTCTTTCCTTAGCTCGTGTATTGGCTGCAATTGCTGAATCAACATTCACACCACATAATTCTTCACTTTGCCAATTTAAAAATGCATTCTCATTAGAATGTATATCCGGTTGTTGTTCAGGTATATTAGCAGGTGCATCTGGCTGTGGACTGACAACATTCTAGACCATAAATTCCTGATTAACTACCCCATTTGAGCATGAGGCTGGGTTATGTGCTTGATTACACGAATAACACCATTCATTTTCTATCACAAGGTTATTCTGGGATGGAACCATATCTTTCACTGGATTTACAACATTAAGAGGAGTTGGATTATAAGATTGGAATGGTCTTTGATTAACATTTTGCCTCTGATAAGCACCTTGATAGGGTTGCCTATTTTGTTGATACTGATATCCCTGGTTTTGATAAGACTGATTTGCATTCTGACCTTGCTGTTGATTTTGCTGTTGAAAATTTAGCCTTGCCCCTTGATACTATTTCTTCATGCTGATCAACTCATTTCCCATAGTTTGTAAAATGCTTTCGATCTTATGCTAGCTAGACTTGATCTCTTGCAATTCACTTGATGGTCCTGCAGCTGACACTCCCTGACTCGCTGTAATGGGTAATGCTGGAACAATAGGTAAAGGGGCTAAAGATGGCATTTGCAATGGCATATTTGATTGAATTTCAGGGAAGTAGGGCATAGGTGGCCTAGGTGCTAACTTGCCTGCTTGAATGAGGTTATTTTCTGCCTTAATAGCTATACTATAAGCCTGAGGTAAAGAAATACCCCCCATGGATTGTATCATGACTGAGATATCACTATTTAAACTTTTCAAATAGTATAAAAATGCATAATCAGCAGAAGGCCTTACCGTAGCAGGTATTCTGTTCCAAGTCTTTTGAAATCAGATATTGAAATCTGCCATTTGTTCTTTTGGGGCTCTTTTAATGGTTGTTAACTACTCTACCAAAGATAGGTGGTCAGATTTTTCCTCAAAAAATTTGGTAAATTCGTCACCAAGCTCATCCCATGTTCTTATAGAACCCATCGGCAAGCTTCTAAACCATTCCAACGCCTTCTTCTTGAAAGATGCAGCCAACAATCTCATAGCTACATTTTCTAGTGTCACATGATGCACATTGCACAATGCTGCCACATCTCTGATATGTTCAAAAGGTGTTACTTGTCCTTCTCCAGTAAACTCTGGTAACCCTTTTAACGCTGCCAATGGAATGTCATCATGTTGTGCTAGATTAAGGGGACTACCCTGGTTGAACGGTACAAAAGTAAAGGCCCTTGGTGCTGCCATTGAGCTAGAATGCGTTGGTATGCTTGCTGAAGCAGAACTTGGACCTGGTTGAGAAGTATTTGTTGTAGCATAAATACTATTTGTTGAACAATTGAAAGCTCCAAATGAGGAGGCAAAAAGTTATGTTCTAAGAGTAGGAGATGCTGAACGCCTAGCTAGAGGGTCTCTTCTTCTTCTTCTTTTGTATGAAAACAGTGTCGTTTTACTAACACTAGATGGTGCTGACTGAACTCTAGGAGAAGGAACAGTCCTTCTAAGAGTTCTCCCTCTTCTTCTTGGAGGAGATAAATGCAAAAAATCTACAGCTTTTGAGCTTCTGGTTTCTATTTTTCTCATATAAACAAACACATTGACCCTTTCCTCCACACAGAGTCGCCATATATGCTTAAAAATGACCTCTAAAAGGCTATTAGCTCACTGTCAACACATCAAAACAACAAGACTTAAGAATTTTACTTCTGACTCTGTCCCACCGGGCGTGCCAAAATTGTTATCTCCTAGAAATGCACCCTATGCAAAGTTATGAAAAAACTAAGCTTTCCAGAGAAACATGGGATCATTTTGAGGCTGTGGGTTACCTAAAGTTGAAATGAACCTCCGGAGAAGGCCGACTTCCTTTGTTATCACCTAAACTACTGATCTTTGTAAGGAAAAGGGAGAAGGAGTGCATGAAAATGAAAGCTAAATCCTATGGTGATACACCAAATTTTCTCAAAAAAATGTACATCTGCTTAATACATAGTTTTCAATCAACTAAGAAAAGTTGATATGCACAACTCAATATTGATATGATACTGCATAAATGTTTCATAAGAAATCTACGATACATACAATCCTAGAAGGATGATAACTTGTCCTCACAACTAAAATCTGTTTGCATCACTAACATAACTTATAACCTGCAATATACATATCTCCTCTACTTGAAGGTGCTATTAATGAGACATATTAACAAGGAATAAGAAAAATCACATGTAAATTTATCAATCATCCAACACACTCAGCAAAACAGATAACTGAGAAGGCAGAAATTACTTTCTTTATTGATCTCCAAAGGTGAAACTCTACCATACAATGTTTATAAATGAGTTACAAAACTCAGTATTCTTCTCTAAGGACTAACATAAGTCACAAAGCAAAAAAATATGCAAGTAAGAACTATCCTACAAAAAGAGGCAAAAAATCCATATATATGAAAACTAAAAAGTATCGGCCCCCTGCTTTAGGTTTTACAAAATATTAGTTTTTTAGAATGGTCAACCCTCAAATCTTTTGGAAATAAAGTTAATGCATTCAATGTGCATCCTCCGTGTCCACTGTCGGTGAAAGATCACTCTAGGGATGGTCCTTAAGATCTTTTGGAACCATGCATTTAATGTACAAACCTCTGGCCTCTGTGTCCACTCTCGAACTTCCTTGAAGAGCTTCCTTGAATGCCCCTTGAGCATTACCATTAATATCGATTTGCCTTTTGCCAGTATACCTCACAGCTGTCCCTGAGACTAACGACTTCTTCTTTCTGCTCAAGACCTTTCTGTAGGTTGACCTCCTTTGCAAGCAGATTCAAACCTTCCCGTTAGATCTCCACACCATTGTTCACCGAGTTGCTCCATCTCCTTTGATCTCAGAATAAGTCTGTGTCGTTTATGCTCTGTTGATCTCATTCACAGGGGGTAGTCAAACAGTCAAATGGCTAATGGTTCGCCTTTAGTTCTCTCTGATTGGTTGAACATATGCCACGCAAGATCCCAGGAAGTCAAAGGTCATTCAGCTAGAATCGCATGTCGGTGAGACACTGGTCGTGTCTCCCTGATGCGATTATTCTCTTCAGCAGTTATTAGCATAGCTCACAACCATCGGCAAGAGTTCTTAGCGAGCTGCAAAAGTCACGTCGATGACGCCTTTGTCATCGCCCAAACTATCGACAAGATATATCACTTTCAGCAAGAGGTTATACCGAAGCCCTGACAGTAGATAGCACTTTAACCAGACCATCGACAAGACTTCATCGTGTCGGCAAGACGTTACAACGAGCCCTTAACTTTCTCCCCCGAGATCAAACCTTTCATTTTGGGAAGACCTCACCTCGTTAGTGAGACCTTACACTGATCGAGCCTTCTGTCAGCGAGTGCAACTTCTTTCGGGGAGACCTCGCCCTGTCGGCCAGACGTCTCAGTGAATGGCAGGAGTCATATCGATATCTCCTCGTGAACAAACTTCGGTGTGACACTATCAGGTAGGAGAGACATCTCCTTGAACTCAAAATATTATACCGAAGGCACCCATCTGTCGGTAGGACTTCCCTCATTCAGCTAGACCTCTCGGCGAATGGAAAACTCTCTCGACGAGACCTCCTTCATTCGCCGAGACATCATGTCGAACCCAAACCCCGTGGCCAGGATTCTTACCAATTCCAAATATCCATTCAACAAGACCCTTTCAGGTCGGTGAGACTTCATAGCGAGGCCTCCACACTACGCCGACGCTAACTCCCTTCGGCAAGACACCATCGGGTCGACAAGACTTCTTAGCAAGGCCTCCTTATCCCGACGAGAGCTTATTTCACTTCGGGGAGACATTGTTTGGTCGGCGAGACCTTTTGCCGAGCTCAAAACTTTACGCTGACGCCGTTTCACTTTGGTGAGAGTCCACCCTGTTGGTGAAACTTTTTCCCTCTACTATCCCCTATCGCCGAGACTCTACTTGGTCGCCGAGACATTACGGAAAACTCCTTCCTTTTGCCGATGCTAGCCCTATGCAACGGTTGGTGAGACCTTAGCAGTCGGGGAGACATATAAAAACCCACGACGAATAAAATGTCTGGTCGACCGGTGGATCCCAAATGAATATAACACGCTGCCAGTCGGCTAGACACCTGAAAGGTCCCAGCGACTTCCTCCTCAAGAGTTTTATGCCGAATATGACTGAGGCAAGGTTTTCCAATAGACTCCCTTGTGAAATAGCATCAGATAAAGACCTTCCCTATGAAAACCGAACACCTGCACATTGGGCTCAACCCTTATGGGAGCCACATTTAATCCACGTGTCAAATTTGAAACATAATCTCCCCTGATTGAGCCCGAAGGTGAAAATTGGGTAACAATAGCCATGTCACTTTTGGCTTTGAAATGCAGAAGTGAGGGTGATGAAAATTGAGCAAATTCCTTGGAGGAGAGTTTTAACTTTTGCTTGAATGCTTTTACAAGCATTTAGAATATATCATTTAGTTTGCATTTTATCAATTTTATAAGGCATTATTTAAGTGATTTTTAAATCACTTTTATGATATTTATGTAATGCAAATGTAAATGTAATTCAAAGAGGTGGTGGGGCATTTTTTTCATTTTGATTTAAAATGTGAAATAGTTTGATTAAGTGATGTATTATGAATCACTTAATCAAGTTATTATTTTTAATGCAAATTCTAGTCTTTTGTTTTCAAAAAGCACCAAAGGTGTGGGTCAAATGGGTTGAACACATGTGTGAGAAACATGATGACTGACAAACATGAGGGATGTGCGAGATGTTGTGTTTGACTGATTTTGGAGGGAAAATGGTTGTTTGGAGGCATTTTTGTCACAATTTTAGTGTGACTATAGTCTTGGCTTGACTTTGCTTCATGTGGAGAACAATTTGGAGTGTTTCTAGAAGGTTCTTTTTGGCCTTTTCTGCTGCATCCGACCAAAACCTTCTAGAGGGACTTGTGTGAGAGGATTGGTTGATTTTTTCTTAGGTAACTTCAATCTTTGTTATTAAAGTTAGTTCTTTCTTTCTAGCAGAGTGATAGCTTGGCTTTGGAGTTATCTTTATTAGCAGGAGCAGTATTGTAACTCGGATAGACCTGTATACCAGTTGAGTACTTTGAATCAATGAAATTGAACATTTACCTTCTCATTTCATGTTTTATTTTGTGTTGTTAGTGATTGATCAGATTATTTGTGAAATTTATCTCTTTCCTTATAGTCTTGTCTCATTGTTAGGCACCTATTTAGCAGAAAAATGTATTTTTGTAGGTTATAAGTTGTGTTAGTAAATGCAAATACTATTAGTTGTGAAGTTTTCCTTCTAAGAGTCCTACTTAAAAACCTCCTTATAAATTACTTATGCAAGAATGGATGCAAAATACGCTGTGTGAACAAGGTTTTGTGTCATTTTTTTGAATGTGAATAGGTTGTTTTGCAGGTCTTAGTTAGTTTTGGTGTATCACCCTTTGAATTTTTTCAGTTAAGTTCATTTTCATGCATCTTTTTACCCTTTTCCTCAAGAAATCATTAGTTTAGGTGACATTAAAAGGGGATCCAACCCATAATCCAGAGGTCTGCTTTCACAATAGGATACCCACAACCTAAAAGCAGTCCCATGTTAGTCCAAATTTACTGAGTTCTTTCACAACTTAGAAAAGAGGTGCAAATTTGGCCAACTAACAGTTCGATCTCCCAGTTCACATGAAGCAAGGAGAGAACACACACCAAGCCTTTTCCCTACACTAGCATGGGGTTTATTTTAATCCAAATTGAAAGGTGTGGGCGATTATACAAAATGTCAAGGAATGTTTTGGATTCTCAAGATCACTGTGTGGTGTGAGATATGCATCCAATAACAAAGATGTAAATCACAAAACATAGCAAACACTCGTTAATTTTAACCCCCGAAGTAAAGATGAGTTTATTTTATGCACCAAACAAAGTGTTAAGTTGTTTTGTCCAAATTTAAACCCAAAGTAAAATGATGAAGTGAGGGTTCAATTTTAGTCCCATTTAAGTGTTCTTTTTAAAACCAAATTGAATATTAGTGAGGTCCTGAAGCATAAAATGAAAAGCATAATAAATGGGTTATAATTGCCCCAAAAGCGTCGAAATGCTTTTTACAATTATAAGATGGAAAGATAAGAATGCTTCTTCACTTCGACTTTTATTGTCCAACTTTAAAACCCAGTTAGCCTAAAAACCGAAACAACATTAGAGGAATGTTAATGATCAAATAAAGTAAAAAAATTAAAGCACATGCTGAAAATTGATTATTGTTTTGCTTACTAGAGTAGGGCATCACTGTTCATGATAGTGTCGCTCTAGTGAATTGTAGCATCACTCTACAAAAAAACTAGTGACAATGATAACATCGTTGTTTGGGGAGTGCCACCATTTGCAAATCTTTGATACCTCTAAAAGTATTCAACGTCATTGTTTGTTTTAATCAGCCCCAGGGTATTAATTAGGTGTCACTATTTTAGATGACGATAGCGTTGTTGTATGGTGATGCCCTGCAAAGGCATCGCTAAAATTTCTTGGAGCGTCGTTGTATCCTTCAAGAATAAAAAAAATGGAATTCAAGATAGAAATTGATTAAATTTGATCGGTTATGCCCTCCTTCTAGCGCCAAAACGTGACCAAAAAATTAGTATGTGTCGATTACACTTGATCCATGAAGAATCAAAGAATAATGAAGCCACTAACGTCAATCTCAATAGGATCAATCAAATACAAATTAAACCAAGCATCTATCAAAACTAACATGCTAAACTATGAAAGCTTTTAAATGCCTACTCTAATCCATCTAAAACTTATCCCGTTGTGGGAGTGGTGTCGCATTGATGTGAAACGGTGACCCTTTCCCAATCCCGTGGATAAATGAGCTTTGTTTCAACCAGTTTTATTGAAGAAAACTAGTGAAACCATTGTGAGATGTGTGATGAAACATGATTTTAATCTAAATGAGCATGATGCAAGCTAATTTCACATGATTTTATGCTAAAATTATTAAGATATGTAAATGAAAAGCTAATCTAAATGGATTCTAATCTAAAATATCCAAAACCTAATTAATAAACAAGCTAAATGTATGCATCTAAGTTACCATGGCAGCCATTAATGGAAGCTAAGATATTATGAAAGTGGTTAAACTAAAAAGATGCTAAATATGTGCTAAATATGAGTGTGAGTGTGAGTGATTTCAACAACATGAGTTTGCTCTGAAAAAGATGGATCCCTTTGTCTCCAAATAATAACCTATTTATAGGAAAGCAAATAAAAAATGAAGGGCTAAGATTGAAAAAGCTAATCAATGGTCAAGGATGGAAGAAGTTGGAGGCGTGGATCATGGATTCTCATCAACGAATGGGAATCAATGATGAGATTTAATCAAGGGTTCTCCTTTGTTCAAACAAACACACTTTCAACTTGCCCAAGAGGTCAAAAGTTAACTTGCACAAAAGGTCACAAGTTAACTTGCTCAAGAAGTCAAGTAAGTTTTTTAAGAAAGGAATATTCTCCTTTTTCTAATGAGTGAGGAAAGAGAATATTCTCATGGGTGAGGGAAAATAGACAATTTAGCAAATTAAAACAAAGTTTAATTGTGCAAAAGGGGATGGAATATTCCATGGGAATATTCCTTTTGGAGGTATGTGCAAAGGAGGAATACTCCCTTGCAAGTGGGGGGAATTATATTAATTGATAATTAAACAAAGGTTTAATTATACAATTAGGGGAATTAGATGATTTTCATTAAATACAATGATTTAATGAAAAGGGGGAAGTGTAATGATATTTAATTTAAATAAATTAGGGTTATTTTAATTAAATGAGAAGATTTAGGGATTAAATTAAATAACTTGATGTATTTAATTCAATTAGATAGATTTTTAATATGGAAGGGGGTGAATTAACCTAATTTGATAAATTAGGTTAATAGGTGAAAATGATGCAATTAATTAAATAGCTAGGCTAATTTAATTAATTAAGCGAAAAGAGGACGGGTTTTAAGAAGAAATGATGTTAGTATACCTTATTCAAGTGTATGATATCATTTAGGACATTTTTAAGTGTCTATAGTAACAATTAAAATCCTAAGTTGTGGTTTGGGAACAAGAAGTTTCATAAAGGAGACAAGAACCACCAAATCCATAATCTCAAGAGAGGAAGTGAGTCGCAGAAGAAAGGTGAAGATTGTAATGGTGGAAAGAGCAAGAAGGAAAACAATAACAAAGGAAAAGATGACCAAAACCAGAATAAATTTTGAGAGGACAATCCAGTAGGTCGTAAAGGGCCTCATGATGGGTGCTATACTTGTGGAGGCGATCATTATGCCTCAAATTTTCCATAATGGTCAAAGTTGTGAAGGGAAGGAAATTATCAATAGTCTCAACATCATCAGATCCATGCTGCAGTGGATAACAAGTAGGTAGAGTATCGGGCTTCACCAATATAGTTGACGAGTAAGCTCTATGGCCAAACTGTCACTATTTTAATTGATACCAGAGCTATTGAATGTTTCATAGACCTTAGAGTAATATCCAAGATACCTATTAGACCTGGATATATGAAAAAATCATGGATAGTCCATTATGGAAACCAAGTAGAGTGGAGGGTAGATACCTGTCTCTTTTGCAGTGAGTTAGATCTTCCAACCTTCCAAATCCAGGTCAACCTGTATGTGGCACCTTTAGGCTCATATGATGTAATTTTAGGAATAAATTGGTTAACCAAGCATAAGTCTATAGTAAACTGTGAGGATAAGGTAGTTAATTGTCTGGATGATTATGGGAACCTAGTCGAGATCTATGGGATGCAAAGACCCTTAGACCTTAGACATATATCTGCTATGTAGCTTAAGAAGGATCATTGGAAGGGATGTGCTATTTATGTTATGCATATCAATAACCCTGACAACAAGGAATCGTATTTAGATGACTACCCTATTCTCAAGGATTTTTGAGAAGTATTCCCTGATGAACTCACGAAGTTACCTCTGAAATGGGAATTTGAATTCTCCATTGACCTTGTACCAAGAGCTAAGCCTCAATCCAAAGCACCATATCGAATGAATACTACTGATCTCTATGAGTTGAAGGCCCAATTAATGGAATTGTTGAACAAAGGGATCATAAGACCCAATGTGTCTCCTTGGGGAGAACTAGTTATCTTTGTGAAAAAGGATGGAACCTTGTGTCTATGTATAGACTATTGGATGTTGAACAAGGTGACCATCAAGAATCGATATCCACTTCCAAGGATCAATGAGTTGTTTGACCAGATGAAGGGAGAAACAATGTTCTCCAAAATCAATCGCAGGTTGGGATACCATCGGTTGAGAATAAAGGAAAAAGATATTCTGAAGACTGCTTTTCAAACTCGGTATGGACATTACGAGTTCATGGTGGTACCTTTTGGTTTGACCAATGCACCTACAACCTTCATGAATCTCATGAATAGTGTGTTCAGAGACTATTTGGATGACTTTGTTTTGATTTTCATTGACAACATCCTTGTATACTCGAAGTCTATTGAAGAGCATGATAGGAACTTGAGGATAGTTTTACATTGGCTAAGAGAAAAGAAACTCTTTGGGAAGCTATCCAAGTGTTCATTTTATCAAGATAAGGTGCACTATCTAGGCCATATTGTTTTAGTCAAGGGAGTCTTTGTAGACCCTAAGAATATCAAGGCGATTGTGGAATGGCCATTGCCTCAAAATGTGTCAAAAGTTTGTAGCTTCATGGGCCTTGCAGGATATTATAGAAATATTGTGCAAGGGTTCTCCCAGGTTGTGTCTCCAATCATGACACTCCAAAGAAAAGGAGCATGGTTTGAATGGACCGAGAAGTGTGAATAGGAATTCCAACTCTTGAAGGAGAGGCTCATGACAACACCAATGCTAACCATTCCTAATCCTAATGGAAGATTCACTGTAATCATAGATGCTTCAGGAGAGGGATTGGGAGCAATACTAATGCAAGATGGACAAGTGGTAGCATATGAATTGAGGAACCTTAAACAACACGAGGTGAAATATGCACCACATGATTTAAAGTTGGTTGCAATAGTTCATTCCTTGCAGATGTGGAGGCATTATCTCTTGGGAAATCCATTTAAGCTCAAGACATACCACTTGGGATTGAGATACATTTTTACTCAGCCAAACCTTAATGCACGACAAAGAAGGTGGATGGAATTCCTTAGTGAGTATGACTTCGGGATTGAGTATATAAAGGGAAAAGAGAATAGAGTAGTTGATGCTCTTAGTAGACAAAGACATTTGGCAGCCATTATCTTGACAAGGTCTAATATGAGACAATAGGTGACACAGTATTTGCAAGGGGATGAGCACTACAAAGGAGTGAAGAGTGCCCTAGCAGAGAATTCGATAGATCATCAGTTCAATGGGTATGAGATCGAACTAGATGGAATTTTGAGATACTAGAGAATAATGTACATTATAGACTCTGGAGAACTGAGGAAGTTGGTTCTAGAAGATGTTCATAATGCACCTTATTCAAGACACCTCAGAGTATCCAAGATGATCGTAGAATTGAAAACTCTATACTTTTGGCCTGAAATCAATAAGGATGTAGTGGAGTACGTAGCTAGATGCTTAGAGTGTCAGTGAGTCAAGGTTGAGCATAAAAATCCAATGGGGCTATTGTATCCTCAAGACATACCTGAGTATAAATAGTAGGTGATCAGTATGGACTTTGTACAAGGGTTTCCTTTAAGTAAGAATCAACATGATGTTATCTTGGTTGTGATCGATAAGTTGACCAAGGTGTCACACTTCATCCCAAGAAGCCTTAAGGATGGATTGTTGACCTTGGACAAGAATTTTTTCCAAGAGATATTCCATTTACATGGAGTACCAGATACTTATCATTTTTTATAGACACCCAGATGACCTCAAGATTTTGGACGACCCTAAATGTTGCATTGGGAACCAAGTTAAATTTCAGCTCAGCTTATCATCTTAGACTGATGAGTAGAAAAAGAGGGTGAATTAGGTTTTCAAATACTTCCTCCGAATGTACTACATGGACCAACAGTATAAGTGGGAAGAATACTTATCGTTGGTGGAGTTTGCTTATAATAACTCTTATCACACATCTCTAGGTATGGCACCGTTTGAGCCTCTTTATGGGTGGAAGTGTTGTACACCCATCAGTTGGGATGGATTGGAAGGCATGATCATAGTAGGACCTGAAATGCTCAAGGAGAAGGAAGAACAAATGAGAGTTATTAAGAGTAGACTGAAGGAGGCAACAAACCGACAAAAGAGTTATGCCGACAAGAATAGAACTCTTAGACAGTTTGTGGTAGGGGATAAAGTTTTCTTAAGAGTCAGGCCTCATAAAAGTTGCATTGCCTTTGGAAAGTCTTCCAAGTTAGCCCCGAGATATGTGGGTTCGTTTGATGTCTTGGAAGTGATCAACCTAGTTTCTTATAGACTTGCTCTACAACCTACTCTGGCTCGACTTCATAATGTGTTTCATGTTTCTTTGCTTAAGCCATATCATCCTGATGTAGCTCATATGCTTGATTGGCAATCCTTGCAGGTACAAGACCTAGGAGTGGTGCTAGTGGAGCCCATTAGAATCCTGGATAGACATAATGTTAAGTTGTGAAGCAGAGACATTGCTCACTTTAAGGTCCAATGGGACTAGTATTCAAAAGACAGTGCTACTTGGGAGGATGAAGAAGAAATAGAACGCTCCTTGCCACATTTGCTTCCTTAGAAAGAGGCTTTTGATAAATTTTGATTGAAAAATTTGGATTGAATATATAATGTTTTGACTTGGAAACATTATGATAAGATATTGAAATAGACGTATATGCTTACATTTTGATTTAATAGACATCGAGACGATGTCTCTTCCAAGAGGGGAAGGATGTCATAACCAAATTTTTATTGCATTTAAATTATAATATGATACATTGAATTATTGAGGAAATTCAATATGTTGAATGAAAAATTTGATATTTTTGAAAAGTTTGAAAGAAGTTGACCATCTTTTGACTATGCTATCTTTTGAACTATCTTACAACTTTATCATGATTGAACGTTACTATTGAACTGTTTAAGTGCAAGTGTGTGCAAATGTAGGAAAAAAGGTTGAAGGACGAGAACATGGTTGAAGTAGGATCATTTAGCCAGATCGAACGGTAAGTTTGATGGAATTTGGGTGCACACACCACAAAATGGCATGACGACTACATTTGAAATTCATATAGGAGATTATATTAATCTAATTTGAAATGATTCGATGATTGAAAAGGTAGATTTGTGAAATGAAATACATGTGATTTCTTATTTAATTGTCTATCTTGATCTTGTGTTTTGAAAATTTAAAATAAAACGATAGCATGATTAAACACATAAATGAATGTATTTTGAAAAGGCTCAGAAAAACCACTTCATTTAAACATTATTGTTCAAAATAAAATAAAATTCCATTCTTATTTAAATAGTGATATATGTACATATAAACATATATGAATAAATACATATATATACACATGTATATATGTATACACACACACACACACACACACATATATATATATCAAAGAACGTACATATGTGTGCATATATATATAATATATATATATATATACATATATGTATTTATATTCCTTAAAAATCGAATTTGGAATCAAAATTATCACAATCGTATTTATAAAATTCAAATAATATCATGAGGAAGATCTTATGAAGTCATGGCCTGCAATCAAATTTAAGGAAAATATTTAAATTTGATGTATGGGGCGGCTAAAAATTAATGGCCATTAAGATTTGAAACAACCCCTTTAGTGGAGCACATAGGAAAAAGAAAGAAAGTTACCATTTTGGTAACATATCATTAAATCCAACTGAAGGAGAACAACCAGTTCGACGAGTTCTGAGGAAAAAGCCAAGGGAAAAATCCTCAAAATCAGAGGTATTTGATGAATTTTACTTTGAAATGCTTGCATTTCCAGTTTTGTTTATTCTTAAGCACAATATGATATGTTTATTTTGATGATTCTATTGAATCAGAGTAAATTTATTTGTTAATCTTCTATATGCAATTCTTTCAATTGAATTTGTTACATTTTTTGTTGTATGCAAGGTCATGTCGGCCATTCTTTGCTTGAACATGCTTTGTGCATGCTTCTCTAACAACATGAAGCCGATTATTTCATACCTTGTAAGTTTTATGATGTCACCACATTTTATTTATCTATTGCATGTGATTATACTTAGCTAATCACATGGCTAATCGGATGAACCAATAGCCTGTGATTTGGAATGAAACAATTCTTAAATTGTTATCGCCCCCTCTAAGGGTAGGTAGAAAAATCCTTCACTGTAATCTTTATGTTATATCATTTACTGTGAGTTAGACCCTTCGATATGCTACACCATATGGGTGCGATAACCATGGCATCTCATCTAGGAATGATGGATAACATTGTTGGCAACCATGTTGCCTTGTCTATAGAGAACGATGGTGGAGCATTATGTCATTCCATTGTTATTTGATGATTATTATTTTACCATATCATTGTGATAATATTCCTTGTCACCTTGTCTATAGAGGATGAAGGAAGAATGATGTATCATTCTAAATTTATGCTTGCATGTTGAGTATGTTGATTATCATTCCTTGCAAATGAAACCTAGATCGTCCCGTTGGACGAATGCAACCAAGCTGGGGGTTGGCATGCATAGGCTTCGGCCTTGGTATTGTTATATGTTAAGCAAGAGTCAACCGGCTATTGGTCGTTCCATAGAAATACTATGGCATAAATATGTTTATATCAATGGATGTGGGTTCTTCAAACCCCGAGCCATATTAAGATTGATTCCAATTTATGTGCAAAATATTATTGTTTTTAAAATGAATAGTATGTCATTCGAATTTTATTACCTTGCAAGAAATGATATCAGTATCATTTTCCCCCTATTCTTTATACGAATATTATATACGAATGTTCTCATAATGTTAGAGATTTGAATGAAACCATGAGAATGATAGTTATGTCATTTTAGATCTTTTATCATGATTGTATTTGATTAACTAAGTGTCCTTGGATGAGACTCGAATAAATGAAACACTGGTTAACTTGAAAATTGAAACTGCAAAACTTCTGTAAACAACATTATTTTGAACAACATTGTATTGATACGAACAACATTTATTTTGATACAAACAACACATTAGTATGTGAAAATTGTTCAAACAATTCTATTCTTATTTCTTTGAAAAGGAAAAATTTACATCTTGTATTATTGACAAATGATATGAAAAATCTGTAGCATTATTTGAATGAATGCAATTTGTTATAATGGTTTTTATTTTAGAATGTATGCACAAATTAATAACTTAAGTTGGCACATATATGTGTATGCACATAAACCTTCATCTATGTACATACACATACTTGTGACATACCTTCTTTTGTTACTTATTTAATTCATTTTTAAATGAATACTGAATTACGTTAAATGTAATCATGTGACATATGTGTGAAATGAATGGATAATGTAATGAACAGATCCAATGGATTATTTTTTCTAATTTTATTAAAGTTGAGGAAATAAGTAGACTGAATTACTTTTCCATAGATATGTGTGTAAAGAATATTCTCTTGTTTGAGTATTACAACAACTCCTAAGTAGACTAGAGCACCTCAAGGTAGATGCTGCTAGAGGGTAGATAGTTGCTAAGAGATTATTGTGCTGTTGAAATTTACCTTCCAAGATGGGTGTCAAAATGGAGTTCAAAGAGTATAGGTTTTTGCTTTATCCAAAACCTATAGTTTGTTGTTGCAACTTAATTTTTATGCTTGGCCAAGTGATTAGCCCATTATGTATGTATGGACTTTGTGATAACACTCTCTGCCATTTCTAACATAGATCTTGCATTTTTTTTTCTAAATCATTGATAAAGATTCATGTTGATGTTTGGGCACACACCAGATTCCACCTTGTAGATTTTTCTCTTGCTAAACTTTCTGTGCAAGGTTGGTATTCTTCAAGTTGGAAGAATTCTGAGGAAGCGTAAGATTCGTGGTTGGACAGTAAAGTGCTTCACCCATGTTGTCATCTACCAAAGGAGGTGAGTGTCAAGAGGAAACCTTGGAATTTTTCATGAATATCATGGTCTATGATGTAACCTTGATGTAAAATTATATATTGTATTGACTTTGTGGCCAAATGAGCCAAGTCAACTTGGATATTATAATTAACATTTGGAAATGAATGCATCTTATTATGACTCTTATTTTAATTAGAAATTTGTTGCTATGATTGAAAATAACTGCTTAGTTATGTCTTTTTAAAATTAAATATTCATAATGTCATTTGCAATAATATAATTAAGTAATAATTAGAGTGGGTTATTAGTAAACGCATAAAATGTACAAGTTGACATTGTGCATCTAACTCTGATCTACTAACATCATTTCATCCTAAATCATTCCCTGACCTAACCATTTAATTGAATATCTTTATTTGATTAAATTCATTTGTTTTCTTCTCTTAATTAAACAAATCATGTGTTTAATTAAGTCTCTTAAATCATTCTCTATCCCTATTTTAATTAAATAATTAATTTTATTTAATTAAATCTCTAAAGTCTATCTATTAAATTGAATAAATTAAAATCTT
This sequence comes from Sequoia sempervirens, assembly GCA_007258455.2. NCBI lineage: Eukaryota > Viridiplantae > Streptophyta > Pinopsida > Cupressales > Cupressaceae > Sequoia > Sequoia sempervirens. Next base: position 214,966,641 of record VDFB02000007.1, read on the forward strand.
ATTTAATTTAATCTTACTTCAATCTCTTTAATTAAATAATCAAAACATGTTTATTTAATTAAACTCATTAAATCATTTCCTCTCTTGTTTGATTTAAATTAATCCAAAAATCTAAGTCAAAATAAGTCAACTCACCTAATCATCATTAAACTAACATAATCATCATTTATTTAATCTAACCATGATTAAATACTAATCTCACCCACTTGCATTCTCTAGATATTTCCACTTGCACAAATAAATCAATTTATTGATTTATTAAATCTTCATTTTCCCTCAACAAAGCATCTTTTGGAGGAATATTCTTCTATTTCAAATTCAAAATTTGAATGACATGTCCTTCCAACATGTCATTTACTCTCTCTTACAAGTCCTTCCAACAAGGCATTTACTTCTTCTTACATGTCCTTGCCTTGAGCCAAGTGGCATTTAATGCAATTTTCTTTCCCCCTCTTACATGTCTTTTCTCAAAATTCAAATTCAAAAATGCATTTATTGGCACATTTGTCAAAACTTGCTCATTCCTCATCCAATCACATTTGGACAAGTGGCATTTTGCCATTGGCCAAATCTTTGTCCCACATTGCTCTATTTTGGCTTTGTTTCCATTTCAACATTCTATAAATAGAATGCTTCACCATGCATTTTATCATCCACAATTATGCAAAGTTACTATGCTAAAATACTTAGCAATCCTCATCCATCTCATTTAGCTAGGTTTTTTGCAGATTTTAGCTTGGAGCATTCATCAATCTTCATCAAAGTGGATCACAATCTTCATCAAATCATCAAAGCTAGCATTGGAGTTGGGAAAGGGCCAATTTCCACATCAAATTGGCACCAACTCCCTCAAGAGATCAAGAGTTTGCTTGCATTAGATAGGATTTAATTGTTTCATTTGTGTTCTTCATTTTCATTTCTTATCTTTTGCAAATTTCAAATGGATTTCTTGAGGAATCATTTGTTTCTAACCTTGTGTTTGATCTAATTGTTTGCATGTTTATTGTGTTTGTGCAAGGTCTAGATTCAAATGGTTCACAATTACAAATCTTATGTGTCATTGAAGGAGTATAAGGAGGATTCCCCAATCTTCACATATCAAGATGAAGAGGTGTATTACACGTAGAAGGATTTTTTGCTTTTGGTTTCACCGACATTTCAGAATAGAGTGGAGATTCACCACGCTAAGGAAAAGCAGTGAAAATTCCATGAGTTCATCACACATTTCCCACTCATTCAATCACTTGAGGTGCTATTTTTATGTGCTATGTATCTTATACTTTGTGAGGATTGTATTGCTATTTAGAAGGGCTCTTGAAGAGGTCAAAATAATCAATGAATGTAATCAGTTGATATTATCATGAAATGCTCCTAAAAATTCTCACAAGGTCTTAGAAAACATTAAAACTTCTTTCAAACTTAAGCCTTTGTGAAAGTGCTAGAGATCATGGATTCAAAGGATCATCTAAAAGTGTACAATGTATCCTTCACTTCATGGTTCCTACAAGTTTGTTAACCATTTGAAGCCTTGTCAAGTTTTATTTCCCTTAAAATGAAGATTCCTTCACATTCTCAAAACCCTAGACAATGGTAGACATTGATTAGGTGTTACATATGGTGTTCACAAGAGTTTAGAGATAATGGAGAGAAGTACCTACCAAAACCCCTCACAAAAACTCCTACACCTTGTCAGAAAATCATCACCCTGAACTGAGAAATGTGAAGACATAGATAAAAGGGTTTTTTTCTTGAAAGGAGATAATAATAAAGTTTATGAAGCGGAAAATATCACAGTCAAGAAGGGAAGATATGATGACAATAATAAAAGAACAAAAAATGGAAAAGATTCACTCAAAGATAAATGTCAAGGTCTTGGTCAAAATATTTGAAAGGTTTTATGACAATCATATTTTCAAAGATTTCATGACTGTCATATAAAGTATGGCTAGTCTTTGTTGGTTTGACAATGACAATCCTCATGTCGAAAGGGAAGAAAATATGAAGAAACAATCACAGTTATAGGCATTAAAATGGTGCATAACATACTTCAAGAGAGCATAAAAATGGTGAAATTTAGTCATTATTTTAAGGACAATTTCAAAGGAAAGTTTGGAGGCTTGATGATTGCATTCTATGTGTTGATTTTATGCATTTCTCTCCTAACATGGTAGATGTTAAAAAGGAACATGACAATTGAGGGGGGGGGGGTGAATCAGTTGTCACCAAAATTAAACTCAAAACTTTAACACTTATTAACTTCACAATCACACTATTTTGTTATTAATTATGAACATGAAATGCAGATAATAGAAAGTAAAGTCAACACAATGAATACCAGATTTTTACATGGAAAACCCAATGAGGGAAAAACCACAGCGAGGATTAACTCACAATATAAAGAGATTGCAAAACTGGATACAAAGGCTCACTGCCCAAAAGAGGACTCACTGTCTAGATACAAAATCTCATTGTTTACAAAGGAGGGTCACTGCCTACTAAAAGATTTACAAAACAAAATTGGGCTTCATAGCCAAAATGAACTGAAAAAGTGCACCTAATAAGTGCTAATGTAGTTCCAGTGATGCTCAATAGACAGACTTAACACACTTCATCATTTTCGCTCTTCTTCACTTTTGCATCCATTACTGCCCCATTGATTACCACCCATCTACAAAAACTGTTCAACATATATATACTCAATCTATCTGCAAGTATCAATTAGGTTGGCCTAATTAGATGCAATTCCTTGTTTACCAAAAATACCAACCTATCGGCTTCAAGCTTTCACAAAATCTTTCCAAAAGGAAATTAAAACACTCAACATGCTACATCCTGTTAGCATGGACCTAAGACAGGTAGCACATATATTTGTATAAAAAAATTAATTCACCATATCACAACTAATCGAAGAAGTCGGCCAGAAATAGACTTCATTGCAAAAAGAAATCAACAGAATAATGCCAATATGTCGTATGAGCATCGGAGCACAAGAAATTCTGAACATACATGCCTTCAACAATCATAAACTATTTCCCAAAACCACAAGCATCAACTACCAACTGCGAAGGATTGCAGACTAGAATACCGGAGGGTGCAGCTTGAATACTGGTCCAGATACCAGACCAAAATACTAGATCAAGCACTGTGACTTAAGCTTGCAATCACAACATGGTGACATCAATGACAACACAAAATTGTAGAGATGATAACTCTTCTTCATTCTTCCAACAATAGATACCTTATAATTTATATCACAAATTGGGATTCCTTAGTTAAAGGAAGGTGCATGTATCATGTGCAAATTTCCCTATGTTTTACCTCTGCATTGCACTATGTTATCAAAGCTTGCCTTGATCTTGTGCACTTGTAGTAGAGTTGGTATGAGAGTTGGAGTTAGTGAGGAAAAGATATTGGGAGTAGCTACCATGGTTTGATTTGGTGTTTGAAGAGGAAGGCCTAATTTATGTATCTTGCACAACAAAACCTATCGGTGCCAATAGAATGGTCATAGTTATTCCTTCCTCTTGTTCAAAAAGAGCAAATGCTAGGTTGGTGAAGGTTTCCCTTCTTGGAGATGATGTGGTGAAACTCAAGTAGGATAGTCATATGAATGGAAAGAGACAGTTATATAGTGTGTAGAAGGACAAAGCATTTGGAAAAGTTGTGGAAATTTGGTCTAAACCCTAGCAAAGGATGTCTAAGCAGTTAGGAAAGAAAGATAAATCTAGTGTTAAATATATTAAAGGGTTTGTCACCATTAATGAATGATGGTGCTATCAACATGTTACCTTCACATAGTCCTTGTGAATTTGTTAGAAGTCTTCTGTTAAAATCATTGAGAACAATTAAAAATAAGTGACAATATACAAGCTAAAGGGACATAGATACCAATGAGGGACAGTTTGGTAACAAGAGAACAAGATGAATAGCTTTAAAGACCAAACAAAGGGTGGTGAATTGTGATTAAAGGGAAATTAACTAGATTAACTATGGAAAAGGGTAGAGTTAGGTGTGACAATGAGGATTACATGCCCATGAATGGGCACATTGCAATGAAGAAGTGACAGAGAAAATACCATGCCCATGCATAAGAGTAGGTCATGAAGGTAATGATAAAAGGTTACAAATATAAATTTAAGGCTAGAGATCATGGAAGATACAAACAAGAAAGGGGTATGCTTATATGGTGGTTAGTGAATGTATGATTTTGAATAACATACATTCCTCATTGTAGGCTAGTGTATGGAAGAACAAAGGCTAGAGATCATGGAAGATACCAACAAGAAAAGGGTGATTAAGAGCTCTATGAGATGTGTACACCCTACAAGATAAGTTTCAAGAATAACATGACAACCCAAGTGAGGTGAATGACAAATTTACCTTAGTCATGAATGAAAAATTAACTGATAGTAGGAATGAACATATCAACAACAATCAAAAGGAAAATCATGGTAAGACCAAATAAGGAGTAAAGCATGATGACATAATAGAGGTTGGTCCATATAATTTACCCTCACACCCCACAAACTTGTAGGTAGTTATGTGTGAAAAGGTTTACATGATAGTGGCAGGCCTATAATGACAATTCATTAAGGAGACAACCTACATATTACAATCATAGGATAAGGCATGACAAATAACCGAGTGAAAATGAGTCTACAATGACAAGTGAACAACCTTTGCAAGGTATAATAACAATGACAACTATTACCTTGAGGGGTAGTTATCCATAGACAATGAATAAGGCAGTTTAGTGACCTTAGTGGACAAATATTTTTAAGAGGAAATGAATAGTGAATATGGTCATTAATGATCCTATCTATCTACAAAGTAAACTAAGGGGAAAACCTTAAACATCCAAAGGTGATTAGTTAGGGGTAAAACCTAATATTTCTAAAACATGAATCTTATGAAGAAAAGGATCATCAAATTAAGGATAGTCATAAATATTATGATAGAGGTAGAAGGGGTAACTTTCCTAAAGAAAAAACATGAAGGAAAACCATGTTGATATCATATATAGTAATTCATGAAGAAACCATGACAGTTGAAGGCTAAAGGAATGAATGGAAAGAGAACTAAAAGGACAACTATATGACACCCTATAGACCTAAAAGGATAGTCACAAACCTTGTCAGATGATAGATGGAAGAGAAGGTGAAGGAAGGAGGCTTTGGTTATATTTTCAAGGGATGGATTGATGATCATGCACAATCATCACACTAGAACTAAGTGATAATCTTCTTTAAAATTCCATTTCAAGTGTTATGCTTAAATATGGCAATAAAAGATTCAAAATCCAAGTGATGAGAAAATAAAGAGAAATGTAATATTGGACAAGTTAGTGAGAAAATCTTAAAGGGCAGTCTCAAAGTCTTGATTTTTTTGGTCAAATCATTAATGATAGTGAGTAGAAGGAAGATAGAAAAAATAATTCATAAGATTTATCAGTACTACAAGAAAAGCTACAAGTCAATTAAGAAGTTTCATTTGTATACAAGATGATAGTCAATAAAGAGAGTAACATGAATAGTGAAAGTCCTCAAGGAAGATAACCTCATAACATGAAATATGTAGGGGCATACCTAATGATTTTTCATTGCAAAACTGTATAGAGAAATCGTAGAGAACAACATGAGAGTCATGAAGTTTCAAGGGGTGGACTTGTTTTGACAATTCACAAGGAGTAAGAGGACAATATCATGCCAAAAGGATAAACTAAGTAGATTGAGAGATGACAAGGTTTGATCCATAGTGGGAAGAGATGTATATAAGGCTAAAAATCACAAGGATAGTAGTGTTGGCCAAGAGTTGTCTTTCTATGTCAAGAGGTAAGGGTTCAAAGTTTTTTTTGAAACCTTTTTCAAATGCTTATAACACCCTATAAAGGAGAAAACGATCCAAGACAATAACAACATAAACCTATGTCTTTCAGTTACAAAACTTGGAAATGGATGTAACAACAATGAAGGGGTTGTAGAATCTTAATGGTAATGAATAATGTGTCAAATATTACTCTTGAATTTCTCCTACAGCCCTAGGAGACTCTTTGAACATTTCAAACCTTTTCAACATATGCACTAAAAACTTGGAGATGGATGTTGCAGCAGTTGGAAGAAATTTATTGGCCAACTATAAACAAGTTACAAGCATATAGGGTTGTTTGAGTGACTTGGATAGTAGGAGCAAATATCTAGGAGCTGACAAAGCTTGAAAAGTAGTGACCACTCTTTTTCATCACCACCTTGAAGTTTTTGTGGAAGAAAAACATGATAAATACTTTTTCCAATGCCTAAGAGAATGAGTTTGATCTAGTCAAGAGATGGACACTTGTCATTTTATCTTTAGAAGACATGTTCCAGCTTTTGAGGAGGTATTTTGAAGACTAAAATACATGCCTAGGTTCATTTTGAAGTTAGTTCTTATAGTTTTGGTTAAGTGTTGTAGATCTTGCAAGCTCTCCTAGCATAAGCATTGTATTGTAACTAGATTTTTTTAGTTCTTAAGATTGAAAACATGTAATTTTATATTTCAAGCATCTTCAATCAAATCAAATCATTTTTCAAACTATATGCTAAACTGTAAGGAATCTTTATCAATGAAAAGGCAAGTTTCAAATTCATTATATTGGTTCATGTTGTGTGTTGATTAATTTTATGCATTTTTCTTATGTTTTATACTAAAACCTCTAAACCGTGCATGATTAAACACCTAGAAAACCTAAAAATTTATTTTTTATGTGCTGGTTACTAGTTATAAAACACCTAGATTAGTTGATTCAGTTGTGAAAATAACTCATTTTCCTCCTAAAGAAGTAGAGATAGGTCACATTTTAGAAAATTAGTTTAGAACATAAGGAAGAACAATAGATTTGTGTGACAAAAAGCATATTTTCATCAAACATTGTATGCAAAAGATTCTAAACATTTAGTCTTCAATCTTTTTGGTGCATCACTATCGATAGTTTTAGGTTCAAATTGTTAGTCCTCTATAATTTTCCATTGCATAAGTAGTTATATTAAATTAGGATAAACTCAAAATTAGGTGAAGCATCAAGGGAACCATCCCTCTCTGGAGGTTGATCTCCACCATTTGAGCCCACACTCAGGGAGATCGGCCCATGTTTCATGAAGTGGCTGAGTGATTTTATCAACTCAGCAATGGTGCACACTTTTGTGACAACAAAAACAACAACCACTTCTATAGAGAACATGTACAAGATGTAGCCAACATTTGTTATGTTTATAAAATCATAAAAGACAACATGGTTTTGAGGCTCTTAGCTACTTCCTTGAAGGATAAGGAATACAACATGGTATAGAGGGTTGCAACCTAATTCTACACATAACTAAGATGACTTCACTGAGAAGCTTTGCAAACAATTTGAAGACAAGAGTGATCACTTGTCCCTAATAGAATAGTTGACTAGGATCAAGAGGGCCCCTCATGAATTCATGGGAGATTTCAATTTTAGATTTCAAAAGAATTGGGAGAGGATTTGTTCCCTAATTGAACCTTAAATTATGCCTTCTTGTATTATTTGAGAACTCTTAATAGTGATGTTAATGTGATGATACAATCTATGGGAGGGACTAGTCTCCTAGATGTGCATGAAATTGTAATTAGAGTTGAAAATTCTCTAATTTATGAAGGGAGGATAGCTCCAATGCATTTATCCCAAAAATCCCACCTCAATAGCCCATCCTGGCACTTCCCATTGCATCAAATAATCAACCATCTTATTTTGCTTCCTCTTGAAATGAATTAAATGAGGTTAAAACCCTATTGTAGAGTTTTGATAATCTGCTACTAACTTTAAAGGGGCAACGAGCCCAAAATAACAAGCCTTATCATCCTCATAACCAATATTACCAATTAAATAAGAAACCCTATCAAGGAAGCATACAAGGGTAAAATCAATGGAGTTATGCCATGCCTCTTAACAGTATCATTACTGCTACTACCAACACATCAAAGACTCTTTTTCTAGTATAAAATAACCTATTCCAAGATCATGAGTGGTGTTATTCATGTAATTAGTCACACAATCAGAGCTTAGGTCAAAATGGCGAGTTTTTTCATACTTTGATGGTAAAAAATACACTAACACCTTCAAGACAATAATTTGAGCCAAACCAAGAACCTATTGGGAGGCAAGAAAAAATCAAAATGACTCTACATTGGTATACTGGCATCAGACATATTTTTGTGGCATAAATAAGTTTTCTTCATCAAACAAGAGTGTTGATGCAGTGGCCCTAAACACAAGTTCAAAGAAAAGAGTAGTGGAGAATGGAACATCTTCCATGGTTGGTCAAGTATCAACTTCCCAAACATCTCAAGGAGTTTCACATGTAAGTACAACAAATAATGCGCATGTTTTATAATCAAATACTATTTTTAGTAAGGACAATAAAGCTCAAAATCAACCTTAGGCCAGTCAACAAGAAAAATTGAGCTCTACTATTACAAATATCCCTTGAAAGGTTAGTCATGCACCATTATATATTTTTGATCAAATGAAAAAAGGCTAACTTGAATGTTACCATGTAGGAAGCTTTATCCATCCCATTTCAAAAGAGTTTGCTTCAAGAAGAATTAAATATTATCAATCAATTAGGTGATGTTGTGACAAATGAAGGAACAACAACTCCAATGAGCTTAATTCAACCAAAAAAGAAGGGAATTAAGTCAGATCAATAAGCCAACTCCCTTCTATATGACCTTAATTGTTGGAGATCATTTAGTCTATAATTGTATGATAGATTCAAGGGATAGTAGCTCAATCATTCCCAAGAAGGTAGTTTATCTCGTTGGCATCAAGTATGGGCCAATGTCCTAACGAGTTGTATAGTTGGATGGTATTTTTGTTAATATAGAGGAGGTCATTAAGGATTTTAAATTAACCATGAATGCATTTCCAAGTTGCATAGTGTTACAAGATATATTGGTCATAGACCTCCCTACACTCTTTATCATTTGTTTTTCTAGAGAGTTCATGGATAAAATAGGAGGGTACCTATCTTTTGATTGGTTCCATATGCCATTTAAAATAAGGTATGGTACAAAGGTAACCATAAAGTTAGATCCCATCTCAAAAGACCACATTGAACCATACACTCATAGTCCAATAAATATGAACTACACATTGCATGATCTAAAGGGATATAGCATCATTCATGAGATTACAACCCGTTTAGAAGGTGTCCCTAATTGTTTTCTTGATAAATGGGGAATTTTTTTCCAATTCGATCCATACAATAAGGAAGAATAAATTAGATTGGGTACTGATTGCATACACGAAGAAAATACACCCATTTCCAATCTCATGAAGCCTCGAGAATACATGGAGGGGTTGTGGAAATTGTATTTTGATGGCTCTAAGAATAGAAATGGTTTTGGTGTTGGAATCATGTTAGTATCTCTCAGTAGTGAAAAATATTACTTCTCTTTCATAATTTAATTTAACTGTACTAACAATGTGGTTGAGTACGGAGGTTTAATCCAAGGTCTCCAACTTGCATGAAAGAGAGATATCAAAGAATTGAAAGTGTTTGGTGATAGTGAACTAGTTGTCAATCAAATTAGGTCTCAAAGAAAAAAATATAACAATCTACTTAATTCATACATGCACAAGTTATGAGATCTAATTGAAGGATTTGAAGCATTTGACATCCCAACCATCTCCAAAGAGCAGAACAAACATGTTGATAGATTCACAACAATTGGGGAACAATTTGGTATACCTACCAATGTTGTAAACAATAGGGAGCAACACATAAAACTTGTTGTGAGGCATGTTGTCCCAAACTGTAACGCCCTGCCAAGGAACCCCAGAGGACAACACAACCATGATACATTAATGGAACAATTTTTTTTTTTTTTTTTTTAAAAATAAGGAATAATAGTGAACTACATAACTTAACATAACATGTAAACAAAACTAAGTCCTCTAAGGTTCCATGATTGCATTACTAGCACAACTATAAACAAGAACTATAATTATTCCATTAATAAATATGTTTACATGATTTTTCTAATAAACAAGTACATTTTAATCCTCCACATTAGACGATTCAACAATATGAATGTTCATAGCATGACATCAGATAAACAACATTAAAGATCATTTATAAAAAACTAACAAATATACAAATTCCATTACAAGAGAATACATTATAATTTGTTACATCGATACATTTTTTACAATAATGCTTCCCTGAATACAATTGAGAAGAATACACCAAATTACTATCAATGGTACAACTCGAGTACATTCCATTACATATACATAGAAGACTGTCTTCCCCAATTGGAACATGAACTAGAATCTACTACACAAGGTACAACCTCCACACACATGAACAAGCAGCAAGGGAAATCCAATGGAGGAAAAAGCACCAACCTACTGACCATGTCGAAGGTCCACCCCCTGTGCTAGGAGATAACACTAGGTCTCACTACAAAAAAACAATCAAGAAGTCAAAAGGCTAACATAAACAGGGGCTAAACATGGCTCCAACACAACATTGCAACAATATTAACATCACATAAACACATGCATTGCTGACTTCACTTCCAGAGGCACACACACAATAGCAGGGAAAGTACAACTAGGGAATTCTAGACTGCAATAGGGAAGAGTGTCATCGCATGGTCCTGGCATGGGTTGTCTTTATAGTCTCTCACTAGACGCCGACCCCCATCTATGGTTGTCCTGATAGTCTCTCACTAGATGTTGACCCCATAGGATGACACATGTGGAACTAAAAATCCTTTCATGAGGAAAAGGAAGTTGATCTTTCCAACCAAACCTTCTCAACCCTTCCTTAGCCTAAATGAGCACTACAAGCATGGGTGAGGCATACATTATCTTGTTTAATGTGAAAATTAACCATCCCCCCCAATTCATTATTTAGGTTATCACTGGATTAAGAAACTCTCCAATGGGTTGTCTTGGACACCACTTTGGGTTTCAACCCCCATTGAGAGCCATCCCCCCTACTTGCAACTAGTAAACCCTACAAATCAAGCAAGGCAATTACCATCTTGCATACACATGACATAATCACATGAATCCAACAGAGCAAGGCATTAACCATCTTGCTCACATACCACATTCACAAGAATCGATACACAATGCAAGGAATTGACCTTCTTGCACACCTATCAAAATCACAAGAATCTAACCATGGTGTAAGGCATTGACCATCTTGCACAAAGAAAAAAACATGAAACATTACCAAACCATTTCCAAAGTAAAACCAACATAAGAATCATACATAAAAAATACTCCCTTCCAAGCCTCTGGAGGCCAACCTTTATAGTTTACACAAAGATTCCCACTATTATGCAATTACCAAACTCACCTTAATTTTCACTAATCAAACACATTATTCAAAAAAAGTGCGCAAATAAAAAATGCAACCATGAAATACATAATTTTCCATATAATTAACCTAATGGTCACTTAATACAATGATTCATAATTATCTGAACAAAATCTTGTATTAAATAACTTATTGACCAGGAAATAAGCATATATATGTTATTAGCTGAATGCAGTTTAAAATATAATTTATCAAATATAATATAATGTATGTATATATGTATATGCATGTTATCGAAGTGCCAATTCAGAATGTAAGGTTATCAAATGAAATAGCCATAACAAAATCAACTTAAAATGTATATAAATATTAGTCTAAGATGTTGCAAAGGAGCGAAGGCTCAAGAAGAGCGCATGGATAAGGAACTGTGTGACAGGGAACTCAAAGATATCTCACCTCAAGAGATGGTATGACAATAGGGTGCACACAAGGAGGATCAGAGGAAAAGGCTTCAAAAACTTTCAAGCAAAATAAGACAATTGGGGAAAATGTATCAAAATTGTTTGAGTAAATTCTATTTGGCATTGACACCCTAATTATATTGAATGCATTAAGAACCAAAACGTTGGTAAGACTATAAAAGAACACTATTAAGGGCAGTGGATTTGGTCAGTATGCAAAATCTATAAGCGTAGACCAGGCATGCACACGATTTGACAAAATGTTCCAAGGAGATGCATTTTCAGGGAGCACAACACACACCATGATGCTAATATGTTTTGATTTTAAATAACTAAGGTCATCAATTTATTTAGGGTTTGACCATTGATCAATCTAAAGAGCTGCTCTCTACAAGCTAGTTTGGGTAATTCTTCCCATTTTAGTTTTACTTCTCTAAAACAAAGAAATCATGGACAAGGCATGCAAATTGTTGATATGCCTAAGAAACTTTCAAGCATAAGTAATTGGTCGTGAAATGGTCAAGATTATTTACAGTGATGCCTTCATTAGATTACAGATTTAATTGCCTTCTTGAGCCCAAGTCGACAACTTTGATGGATGGATGCAATGGTGTTTCTGATAGAAGATCTGTTGGCTTGAAAAATACAACCAATACCGTTCCATCTGCCACTGTCTTAGACTTGGAAAGATCCTCCTCAATTCACCAAGCTATCACAGGCTATAATGAGTCCTTGTACATGTATACTCTACCACTTCAATATTTTTCTTTTTCCAAAACCAAATTCCAATCTTCTAGTGAAGGTATCAGATTAAAAAGGTTGAACTAGTGTTGTCCCTATGCAAAAGTGATCGATTTTCCTCTATCTCCAATTCATTGATTTGTATGAGTTCCATATAAAAATGGGAAACAAGTGTGAAATAGAGGTGGTGGCTACCAGATTTCCCCAAAAATAGACCCTCCTATCACCAATACTATCCACTTGAGTATGAGGAATTAGGTTGAATAGTTACCATTCTCACCAATAAAAGTAAATGAAAACGTCCAAGCCTTTAAGTGCCTTGCTGCAGGAATATTCCTTCACATAGATGACATGGCACCATAATTATGCATCACCCCACCTTTTGCATGTGCTCACTTTGCACCTACATATCTTCTCCACTATGCTTTCTTTTAATGAGTGTAACCGCTATCCAAATGTTTTTGGATGTAACATGCACTTCATTGCCTTTATTGGCGTGCAATAATTTTCATTATATTAACTTAAAATAGTTATTTTCATTAATTCTTTTATTGAATGCTAATATAGAAATTTTAATTATAATTATTTTACTTCAAGTATTTTGCAGTTTAGTCAATTTCAATTTCACATCAACGATTCAAAGCACAACATTCAAGGATGGAATTCCAAAACTTATAGCATAAAGTCACTTGTTTGCAAGTTCAAAGACAAGCCAAATATCAACAACAATTACCTAATCCATAACCAGGGTCGAAAAGCAAGACCAACTGACCATAGACATCAAACATCACTGACGAGGTAACAAACCAAATACTCATCCTTTTCAAGGATGATGGCTAGAGTAGGGGACCAAATTCTATCTCCAATCAACTATTCCATTGGGTTTAAGGCATGCTCAAACCTACCAATTTAGGTGAAGTTGATGCCCAGTACCTACAACCTGCAACACACAAAACAATTGTGCATACATATCCATATAATAGTCACATCGTGAAATGAAATCATAGCATAGAAGGTTACTCACAAGTGAGTAATGTGACACTGTCCCTTTCACCCAATCACATCAAAAGACAACATTTAGTAATCAAATAAACTCGTAAACCATCAATTACATATCAATCAAAATGATAATCACATAACGGTCATGATATAATAATCATATAATGATCATAACAATGTATCTAGCCTCATATTCTATATCATAAAACAAATCAACTGCTTAACATCATTAGCACATACCTTTAATTATCCCTATTATTTTGGCCTTCACCTCCAAGTTCCAATGACGTCTACCTGCACATCCATGGTGAGAATGGAGGGGCACTACATAAACGATGGAAAAACTAGAAAGTGTTTGAGAATGATTAGTAAATAGTCAACTTTTTGCAAGAGGGGGAATATTTCTCTACCAAAAATAAATCCAAACTATAACAAAAATATAAAGACCAAATCTCGTAGCTAAATGCTATTAAGAAAATCATATAGTTGATCAAATCATTTGCTACATGTAACCCCACGAGAGAAGAGCATACATACAAGCTTAATAAATAGACATATGAAAATATCCAAGATATATCACAAGATGACATAATATATACCTTAGGAAAACCATCATAGAGGGAAAAACCCAGCCTCCAAAATCATCCACACTCAATGTATTATTCAATAATGAAATATTACAATGCAAGTTTACAAAGAACCCATGAATACTTCTAAAACATCATGCCTCTCCAAGGTATCCTCCATGTGTCCAAGCATGTATCTACACATCCCATGCCATGTTTCACATATACACTCCTCCCGACCAAAAACCAACATCAAGCACTGGAAATATGCTTGCATTTATAAAATCAATATCACAAAAACAACCAAGTGGTAAGATAAAATCATGTCACTCAAAACCATTGACCCCACATTTTCTTTTTGGTACTAAGTTTCCAAAATATTAAATCTTTACCAATGTGTAACCAACACATAAAATATCTAACCGAATATTACATACAACTTTACAAGTGGATCCAAATAAATATTTAATGTGGCTAAACACATCACCTATGATGTACCACAAATAAATATTTATTTTACATAATTAAAATAATTCTTGTTATGCAAGGTGTATAACACCTATTCCTATCATTCTCCCACTTGGTGTATACATTGAATATGGGTCAATCAATAAAGTACATCATCATATCCATATATGAAACCACATGAATCTCCAACATTCTCTCATGCTCTACCAAGATACCTATAACAACATCAAATATGTCAACCATATAAAGCAATAAATCTTTTCATCCTCCAACATGCCACCTATGGAAGAAGAAGAAGAAGACAAGGTAAAAATGCACCAATCCAAAGGACACAAACATCAAATCCAAGTGATAACAAAGACTCCAAGTTGTCACAATGAAAAAATCCCAACATGAATAAAAATAGTAATCACAATAAATGATAGTACATCCAACCACCCATACCTCAAAGGTATACAAACATTAGTAGAACTCATTCCAAAAATCTATGCAACTCATAAAATGCAATCACTAGCTCTGCATGTCAAACCTATCAATGAAGAACATGCACATCGAGAAACTCCCACTACATGGGTAATGCCAAATCTGAAAATAATCAAGGCATACCAAGTCTACCAATAAGATCACATAGAAGGTGTAACCAATATCTTGTAGTACCAAGGAACATCCACAAAGATATGTAAAACATGAAAACACATATGTTGCAATACACCTCTCACCACTAGTCTCCATAGCTCTCTTAAGTTATCCACACTGAACAAAAGAAAGAGATCAAGGAACCTCCATGTTGTCACCAAAGAATAATGAAAAACACATGACCACATATATAGTGATCATAATAGTTCCACAAAAACCTCAAATCCAATGTCATGTGAATACAAACATCAAGGAAGAAGAAAAAGACTAAAGAGAGAACCTGAAAATTAAAGAATGTATCATGTCCTTCTGCACACACCTCTAAATTATCAAATGTGTCAAGTAAGATCTCCACCACAATGTCAAATGAAAATCCTCAACAACACCCAACTGTTCAATATGCAAGATCAAACAAAACTTATGTATCTCATAAACCAACATGGATGTAAGCCTCTCTAACCAAGGAAGATCAAACTCAAATCCATTCCCATATCAGGAAATTGACCCAATAACATCTCCTAAAATTCCTCATCAATGAACTCATTTGAAAAATTATATAAACATTCCAAACATCTCTCAAGTGAACCCTCTAGAACTAGAAAACCACAGATCAAGATCCATATCCATGAGAAGACAAAGTATAAAATATAATTCATCTAAAAATAATAATGGGAAATACCTCTCAGATGATAATTTGTCAAATAGATCAAGAGTGGGAAATGAGAATACTCCTCCAAGATAACCAGTCAACATTCTAATATTTTTTCTCAATTGTATTTTCACCCTTGCCAAGTACTTGACTCAACAATCCAATGAAATATGGAAACACTTTAGGGCTTATGGGTTGCCCATAGCTGAGAGTGAATCTTCAAAGGAACCTGTTTCCCTTGGTGTCTCACCTAAATGAACTTATGCTACTATTGCTTGCTGAGGAAAGAAGAATAAAGGACATAAAGTGAAACCTAAATCCCAATGAGGTGATGCACCAAACTACTTTTAGGACTTGTATTATTTCTTAACACACACAATTTATTCAAATGAACAAGTTGTTTTATGCACAACTCAAGTTTTGACATACTTATACATTAGTATCTCATAGGAAAGTTGAAGTTATCACAATCCTTAAAGGAAAAAAGTAGATGTTTTCACAATTATAAGTTGTTCAAACCATTGAAATAACCTATAACTTGCATAAAATATGTATATTTCTACTTGAAGGTGCTGGAGGAAGTGAGAAATACATTGAGGATTTACATAAAAATCACAAAAAACATATCAACAATTCATGTTTGCACATAAAATATAAATAAGAGAAGGAAAAATACTTGCTTTATTCATAAAAGATGCTTACAAACTATTATATAAGCCTGAGAAATGAGCTTCTTCGAGTTACAATGTTGTTCATGCTAGAAAGAACCTTAAAAAGTTATAATACATAGCCAAGAAAAAGCGAAAACTTCCAAAAATATGTCCTTAGGCCTCCCTTTATGCTATTCAACAACTTTCTAAACATTAGGAACATTTTTTTTGCAAATGAATGACATGCGTTTGCTTCATATGGTCGAGTCAAACCTTTTGGGTGTCTAATTGAATTGTCACTACTTTTTAGCCCTTGAAATGTTGGTTACAAGTGGTTGAATGAAGGAATATCATTTTATTGACCCTATTCATCCATCAAAATCTCCTTAAACAACTCTTAGATGCTTGGAAATGTTCCAAACTCAATAAAACTACCCTATATTCTCTCAATACGTTGCACAACTCACCAAATTGTCCCATATGTTCTCCAATGTGTATAATTGATCATTAATCTTCTCAAACTATCATCACTTTTAGTTGCATGCTTATAAGGCATGTGGGAGATTTTAAAATGGTCAAAAACCTTCTAGAGGCATGGGGTGGATTCTAGGATGAGTATTTTCCACATGTTTCATCTTATTAAGGTTTCATTTCCTCACATTTTCACCATTTGTTTATCACTTTTACCACTATCATTTATGCTTATCTTTTGTGTAAGAAAACTAGACCTTGAACTATCATACACCCTTGTCATTCCATTCTCTAACTCTAGCTCTACCACTTGTCTTTGAAATGGTGTTCTTGCAACCTCTATCATGCTACATTCTAATCATACTATTAGTTGACTATTCTTGCTCATTTGTCACTATCAAGGCCTTTCCGTGATCTTATTTGAACTATAGGCTTCATGCACCTGTTAGGCTTAAGATAAAAATTTGAAACCTAACTTAACAAACCAAATTTATCATTACAATGATGTTAAAACTCCCTTCCATTCAAAAATTTTATGGGGTACCTATAGGCTTCATGTATATGACAATTCATAGGTTGGTATTGACAAAGTTTATAGCAGTCTTGGTTCTTTCATGACTTTATCCAATGCAAAAACATCTTCAACATTAACAAGACACAATTTCACCCTTTATTCATAGTAAAAAAATAAACAAAAGGCAATACCCCTATCATATGTAAAAA
>VDFB02000007.1:214984434-215261934 GCA_007258455.2 Sequoia sempervirens
TCGGCCCCCTGCTTTAGGGTTTACAAAATATCAGTTTTTTAGAAGGGTCGACCCTCAAATCTTTTGGAAATAAATTTAATGCATTCAATGTGCATCCTCCATGTCCATTGTCGGTGAAAGATCGCTCTAGGGATGGTCCTTCAGATCTTTTGGAACCATGCATTTAATGTACAAACCTCTGGCCTCCGTGTCCACTCTCAAACTTCCTTGAAGAGCTTCCTTGAATGCCCCTAGAGCATTACCATTAATATCGATTTGCGTTTTGCCAGTAGACCTCACAGCTGTCCCCGTGACTGACAGATTCTTCTTTTTGCTCAAGATCTTTTTGTAGGTTGACCTCCTCTGTAAGCAGCTTCAGACCTTCTCATTAGATCTCCACACCATTGTTCACCGAGTTGCTCCATCGCCTTTGATCTCAGAATAAGTCTGTGTCATTTATGCTCTGTTGATCTCGTTCACAAGGGGGTAGTCAAACAGTCAAATGGCTAATGGTTCTCCTTTAGTTCTCTCTGATTGGTTGAACATATGCCACGCAAGATCCCAAGCAGTCAAAGGTCATTTAGCCAGAATCACATGCCGGTGAGACACTGGTCGTGTCTCCTCGATGCGATTATGCTCTTCAGCAGTTATCGGCATAGCTCACAACTGTCAGTAAGAGTTCTCAGCGAGCTGCAAAAGTCACGTCGATGTCGCCTTTGTCATCGCCCAGACTATTGGCAAGATATATCGCTTTCGGCAAGAGGTTATACCGAAGCCCTGACAGTAGATAGCACTTCAACCAGACCATCGACAAGACTTCATCGGGTCGGCAAGACGTTACAGCGAGCCCTTAACTTTCTCCCTGAGATCAAACCTTTCGTTTCGGCAAGACCTCACCTCGTCGGTGAGACCTTACATCGACCAAGCCTTCTATTAGCGAGTGCGACTTCTTTCGGTGTCAGCTAGACCTATTGGCGAGACCTCCTTCATTTGCTGAGACATCATGTCGAACCCAAACCCTGCGGCCAAGATTCCTACCAATTCCAAATATCCATTCGGCAAGACCCTTTCGGGTCGACGAGACTTCATAGCGAGGCCTCCACACTACGTCGAATCTAACTCCCTTCAGCAAGACACCATCAGGTCGGAAAGACTTCTCAGCGAGGCCTCCTTATCCCGGCGAGAGCTTATTTCACTTCGGGGAGACATTGTTTGGTCGGCGAGACCTTTTGCTGAGTTCAAAACTTTACGCCGACGCCATTTCACTTTGGCGAGAGTCCACCCTGTTGGTGAAAATTTTTCCCTCTGCTATCCCTTGTCACCGAGACTCTACTTGGTCACTGAGACATGACGACGAACTCCTTTCTTTCGCTGATGCTAGCCCTATGCAACGGTCGGTGAGACCTCAGCAGTCGGGGAGACATATAAAAACCCACGGCGAATAAAATGTCTTGCTGACCGGTGGATCCCAAATGAATATAACACGCTGCCAGTCGGCCAGACACCTGAATGGTCCCAACGACTTCCTCCTTAGGAGTTTTATGCCAAATCTAACTGAGGCAAGGCTTTCCAATAGACTCCCTTGTGAAATAGCATCAGATAAAGACCTTCCCTATGAAAACCGAACACCTGCACGCTTGGCTCAACCCTTATGGGAGCCACATTTAATCCACATGTCGAATTTGAAACATAATCTCCCCTGATATAATGGGAGCAAAGCTTCTATCCATCGTGTAAAATAGTCCATTGTTGTAATAATCCACCGATGGCTTGCACTTGAGGGTGGATTAATTGCCCCTATGAAGTCAATTCCCCACTTCATAAATGACTACTCTATCTGAATTGGTTGCAATGACAAAGCAACAAGCTTTTCTTTGCTTGAAAATAAGGCACATTTGGAACATCTCCTGACATATGTATGTGCATTCTTAAACAGGTCAGGCCAATAATAGCTTGCTCTTAAAATCTTATATGCTGTTGTCCTTGCAACATAGTGACCTCTAGAAGGTCTGTCATGGAACTCATGTAATATTTGATCGACTTGATCATTATCAACACACCTGAGCAGTACTCCATTGTGATCTGTCCTATATAAAACATCATTAATCAAGATAAAAGGAATAGACTGAAGTTGGTAGTACCTCCTCTTCATTATGTTCAGATTAGGTGGAAATTCCCCGATTCTTAAGAAATGTGACATCTCCTGCAACCAGCTGGTAGCTTCATTATCTGCTGTCCCAACATTAACCAAAACTGAGTCTCGTTCATCCTATACTACTGAAATTTCTTCGTTAGCCAGTTGCTTGCATAAGCCTTTTCCCCTCACCAATTTAGTGACCTGAATACTCACATCATACTCCATCACTCTTGTGATCCATCCAACCCGTTTTTCATTTAGGTCTATACCGAGTAAAAATTCTCACACTGGAATGTGCCACTTGTAGATGAACTTTGTTATGAGATAGTAGATGTCTAAATTTCTTCAGACTTTTCACAACAGCCAACACATGTTTTTCTACGAAGGTATAATTCTAATCATAGTCTTCCAGACCCTTACTGAAAAATGCAATGGGCTGCTCCATCCCTTCTACATTTTTTTGCACCAAAATTGAAGAAATTACATCAAAACTGCCAAAAGCGTACATGGTAAAATCCTTGCTGAAATCTGGGTTAACTAATGTTGGGGCTGAAGCTAACACCTCTTTGATCAGTTGAAAATTGTCCCTTGCTTCTCGGGTCCATCTAAACTCTGCATTCTTTTTTAACATAGCTGTAAGTGGTTTTAACAAGGCTGCTATATCAGGGAGAAACCTCCTAACAAAATTAATACGACCAATGAAACTCTGAAGTCCTTTCTTATGCTGAGGTAAAGGCAGCTCCAAGATTGCTACAACTCTTTTAGGATCCACAGTGATTCCCTTCCTAGATACTACATACCCAAGAAGCTTTCCTTCATGAACAGAGAAAACACATTTCTTGGGATTCAATGATATACCAAACTCTCGACAACGTTCAAAAATCTGCCTCAAATGGTTAATGTGATCTGCTGTCTTCTTGGAATAGACAATGATGTCGTCGAGATATACTAAAACAAACTTATACATTAAGTTGCTAAAGGCCATATCCATAGCCTTTTGGAAGGTTGCTCCAGCGTTAGACAAACCAAATGCCATTTTCTTGTACGCCATTGTGCCCCACTTTATGGTGAAGGAAGTTTTAAATTGATCTTCTTCCCTTACCAAATCTGGTTATAACCAGAATATCCATCCAATAAAGAAAAACATTCAGAACCTGACACACATCGAAGAATCTGCTCCATAGACGGAAGAGGGTGCTTGTCCTTTAACAAAGCTTGGTTCAAATATCTAAAGTCTACACACAATCTAAGCTCCCTGTCTTTCTTCCTGACGGGAACTAGATTTGCAACCCAGCTAGTATGCTTGATGGGAAAGATAATCTCACTTTCTATAAGTCTGAAAACTTCTTTCTGCATTAATGGTTCCAGTTTGGGATTAACTGGCCTCTATTTCTGCCTTATGGGTTTGGCTGTTGGCTCCAATTCTATTGTATGCTGTGCAAGACGTGGATCAAACCCCTTTAAATCTCCATATTCCCAGGCGAATATGTCAATGAATTCTTGGAATAATTGCAGAAAAGACTGCTTTTCAGTAGCAGTGTTTATTTTTCCTAGCTTGAGGCTTCTCTTGGGTGCAATTTCTAAGTCCTCATAATGATCTTGTTGAACCAGTAAATTGGCTTTGTTACTTTTAGCCTGATTATCAGAGTTGAAAATACTTTCTAGGGTGACCAAACCCTTAGGCAACTTGTTGTTCTTTAATTGCAGTACCTGGTCTCCATACTGCTGTTTGATTTTATCCTAATTTGATGCTGTAAACACGTCCTCTTCAAGCAGAAACTACAGAATCTGCTCATCGCTCTCAAAGACCTGCCAATTAACATTGTTATCGGGTACTGAAGGCCTGATAATAACCTTGATGTGCTACTGATTACGTTCCTTGCTTACGCTATTTAGAATGTCAAACTGAGCTCCCACAGCTGCCAATCTATCAGCATGCTGATTCTGATTTCTTGGAATTGAAATGATATTGAAAGCCTCAAAATCCTCAATGAGGTCCCAAACCCTATGCTTATACAATTTAAGAACATTTTTAACAGCATTCAGGCCTCTCACCTGATTTACTATCAATTCACTGTCCACATGCACCTTTAAACACTTAATTCCATGTTTCCTCGCCCATTCCAGCCCTTGAATAAGACCTTCATATTTTGTTGTGTTATTAGTGCACGAAAATGCAAACCTAAAGGCTGCATAATATCTTTCAGCTCTTGGGGAAACCAATAATGCACCCCCACCAGCGCCATGTCTGCTCCTTGAGCCATCAAAATACATTTTCCAAACTTTGTCCTGCTGATCACAACCATTCACTGACCTCTTAACCAAGTTAGGCATCACTACATCAGCTTCTTGAAACATATAGTTCACCATACCAGCATCCAACACCAAGTCACTTTCAGCACTAGAAGTTTTGCCTGTTGCCCACTCATCTAAAAGTATATCAGGAATATCATCGACAAAAATGCGAGGATCAAAGACAACAACATGCTCGTCTTGTTCAAAAATTAATTGGCATTTATTGCACTAGGTATATAGGGTTCTATATTATCTTTTGCAAGTAACTCAGAATTAATGGTTACTTTAGTTCCATACCTAGTACGAAACAACATGTGAGATCAGTCAAACGAAAGGTATCCCCCTATTTTAGCCATAAACTCTCTTGACAAGCATAACCTAAAATATGGAGGCACATCTGCCACATAAATGTCTTGGGCAATTGAAAAATTAGGGCAAGCATGTAGAGTTAAGCTAGCATCTTTGATAAGACCCATTGTATTAATAGATGAGCCACCAAGCTGGACTACTCCTTTCTCTAAAGGTTCATACTTTAAACCTAACTAATCAGCTACTTGCTTGGGCATCACATAACAGGTAGCGCCACTATCTACCATACAATTGTGCACTAAATTTTTTCCAATAATCAATGAAACATAGAACGGAGGAGGTCTCACATTCTTACCTTGAATCATAGACCCCCCTTGGCTACTGGGATTATCAAATTTTCCTTGATCATCATTAGCCATTACGACCCTTTGGGAATCTGCAGCAATTTGTGTAGGATTTATACCTTCAAATAATGCCTTTTTAAGTAGATCAGCCTGTCCAGGAATGCTTAAGGAGTCCCACATGGTCATATTCACATTCATATTCTTCATACTGTCCACAATGTTGTAAGGTACAGTTAAAGGTACCTTTTGATGTACTTTAGCAGCAGCCGGTTCTTTATTCTTGTGAGGCTACTCATTGATTGGTAAGACAGTAGTTTTTTTTAGTACATTTAGAATAGGTGTGAATGATGCTTCTACAGTTGCAGGCCCCTTGTTTTTATCAGCCAATTGCTCCACCTCTAGAGCTCTTTCCTTAGCTCGTGTATTGGCTGCAATTGCTGAATCAACATTCACACCACATAATTCTTCACTTTGCCAATTTAAAAATGCATTCTCATTAGAATGTATATCCGGTTGTTGTTCAGGTATATTAGCAGGTGCATCTGGCTGTGGACTGACAACATTCTAGACCATAAATTCCTGATTAACTACCCCATTTGAGCATGAGGCTGGGTTATGTGCTTGATTACACGAATAACACCATTCATTTTCTATCACAAGGTTATTCTGGGATGGAACCATATCTTTCACTGGATTTACAACATTAAGAGGAGTTGGATTATAAGATTGGAATGGTCTTTGATTAACATTTTGCCTCTGATAAGCACCTTGATAGGGTTGCCTATTTTGTTGATACTGATATCCCTGGTTTTGATAAGACTGATTTGCATTCTGACCTTGCTGTTGATTTTGCTGTTGAAAATTTAGCCTTGCCCCTTGATACTATTTCTTCATGCTGATCAACTCATTTCCCATAGTTTGTAAAATGCTTTCGATCTTATGCTAGCTAGACTTGATCTCTTGCAATTCACTTGATGGTCCTGCAGCTGACACTCCCTGACTCGCTGTAATGGGTAATGCTGGAACAATAGGTAAAGGGGCTAAAGATGGCATTTGCAATGGCATATTTGATTGAATTTCAGGGAAGTAGGGCATAGGTGGCCTAGGTGCTAACTTGCCTGCTTGAATGAGGTTATTTTCTGCCTTAATAGCTATACTATAAGCCTGAGGTAAAGAAATACCCCCCATGGATTGTATCATGACTGAGATATCACTATTTAAACTTTTCAAATAGTATAAAAATGCATAATCAGCAGAAGGCCTTACCGTAGCAGGTATTCTGTTCCAAGTCTTTTGAAATCAGATATTGAAATCTGCCATTTGTTCTTTTGGGGCTCTTTTAATGGTTGTTAACTACTCTACCAAAGATAGGTGGTCAGATTTTTCCTCAAAAAATTTGGTAAATTCGTCACCAAGCTCATCCCATGTTCTTATAGAACCCATCGGCAAGCTTCTAAACCATTCCAACGCCTTCTTCTTGAAAGATGCAGCCAACAATCTCATAGCTACATTTTCTAGTGTCACATGATGCACATTGCACAATGCTGCCACATCTCTGATATGTTCAAAAGGTGTTACTTGTCCTTCTCCAGTAAACTCTGGTAACCCTTTTAACGCTGCCAATGGAATGTCATCATGTTGTGCTAGATTAAGGGGACTACCCTGGTTAAACGGTACAAAAGGAAAGGCCCTTGGTGCTGCCATTGAGCTAGAATGCGTTGGTATGCTTGCTGAAGCAGAACTTGGACTTGGTTGAGAAGTATTTGCTGTAGCATAAATACTATTTGTTGAACAATTGAAAGCCCCAAATGAGGAGGCAGAAAGTTCTGTTCTAAGAGTAGGAGATGTTGAACACCTAGCTAGAGGGTCTCTTCTTCTTCTCCTTTTGTATGAAAACAGTGCCATTTTACTAACACTAGATGGTGCTGACTGAACTCTAGGACAAGGAACAGTCCTTCTGAGAGTTCTCCCTCTTCTTCTTGGAGGAGGTAAATGCAAAAACTCTACAGCTTTTAAGCTTCTGGTTTCTATTTTTCTCATATAAACAAACACATTGACCCTTTCCTCCACACAGAGTCGCCAGATATGCTTAAAAATGACCTCTAAAAGGCTATTAGCTCACTGTCAACACATCAAAACAACAAGACTTAAGAATTTTACTTCTGACTCTGTCCCACCGGGTGTGCCAAAATTGTTATCTCCTAGAAATGCACCCTATGCAAAGTTATGAAAAAACTGAGCTTTCTAGAGAAACATGGGATCATTTCGAGGCTGTGGGTTACCTAAAGTTGAAATGAACCTCCGGAGAAGGCCGGCTTCCTTTGGTATCACCTAAACTACTGATCTTTGTAAGGAAAAGGGAGAAGGAGTGCATGAAAATGAAAGCTAAATCCTATGGTGATACACCAAATTTTCTCAAAAAAATGTACAGCTGCTTAATACACAGTTTTCAATCAACTAAGAAAAGTTGATATGCACAACTCAATATTGATATGATACTGCATAAACGTTTCATAAGAAATCTACGATACATACAATCCTAGAAGGATGATAACTTGTCCTCACAACTAAAATCTGTTTGCATCACCAACGTAACTTATAACCTGTAATATACATATCTCCTCTACTTGAAGGTGCTACTAATGAGACATATTAACAAGGAATAAGAAAAATCACATGTAAATATATCAATCATCCAACACACTCAATGAAACAAATAACTGAGAAGGCAAAAATTGCTTTCTTTATTGATCTCCAAAGGTGAAACTCTACCATACAATGTTTATAAATGAGTTACAAAACTCAGTATTCTTCTCTAAGGACTAACAAAAGTCACAAAGCAGAAAATTATGCAAGTAAGAACTGTCCTACAAAAAGAGGCAAAAAATCCATATATATGAAAACTAAAAAGTATCGGCCCCCTGCTTTAGGGTTTACAAAATATTAGTTTTTTAGAATGGTCGACCCTCAAATCTTTTGGAAATAAAGTTAATGCATTCAATGTGCATCCTCCATGTCCATTATCGGTGAAAGATCGCTCTAGGGATGGTCCTTCAGATCTTTTGGAACCATGCATTTAATGTACAAACCTCTGGCCTCTATGTCCACTCTCGAACTTCCTTGAATGCCCCTAGAACATTACCATTAATATCGATTTGCCTTTTGCCAGTATACCTCACAGCGGTCCCTGAGACTAACGGCTTCTTCTTTCTGCTCAAGACCTTTCTGTAGGTTGACCTCCTCTGCAAGCAGCTTCAGACCTTCTTGTTAGATCTCCACACCATTGTTCACCGAGTTGCTCCATCGCCTTTGATCTCAGAATAAGTCTGTGTCATTTATGCTCTGTTGATCTCGTTCACAGGGGGTAGTCAAATAGTCAAATGGCTAATGGTTCACCTTTAGTTCTCTCTGATTGGTTGAACATATGCCACACAAGATCCCAGGCAATCAAAGGTCATTCAGCCAGAATCGCATGTCGATGAGACACTGGTCGTGTCTCCCTGATGCGATTATTCTCTTCAGCAGTTATCAGCATAGCTCACAACCATCGGCAAGAGTTCTTAGCGAGCTACAAAAGTCATGTCGATGACACCTTTGTCATCGCCCAAACTATCGACAAGATATATCGCTTTCAGCAATAGGTTATACCGAAGCCCTGACAGTAGATAGGACTTTAACCAGACCATCGGCAAGATGTTACAACGAGCCCTTAACTTTCTCCCCCGAGATCAAACCTTTCATTTTGGGAAGACCTCACCTCGTCAGTGAGACCTTACACCGACTGAGCCTTCTGTCAGCAAGTGCGACTTCTTTCGGCAAGACCTCGCCCTGTCAGCTAGATGTCTCAGTGAATGGCAGGAGTCATATCGATATCTCCTTGTGAACAAACGTCGGTGTGACACTATCGGGTCAGAGAGACATCTCCCCGAACTCAAAATATTATACCGAAGGCACCCATCTGTCAGCAGGACTTCCCTCATTCTGCCAGACCTCTTGGCGAATGGAAAACTCTCTCAGCGAGACCTCCTTCATTCGCCGAGACATCATGTCGAACCCAAACCCCGCGGCCAGGATTCTTACCAATTCCAAATATCCATTCAGCAAGACCCTTTCAGGTCGACGAGACTTCATAGCGAGGCCTCCACACTACGCCGACGCTAACTCCCTTCGGCAAGACACCATCGGGTCAGCAAGACTTCTTTGCAAGGCCTCCTTGTCTCGGCGAGAGCTTATTTCACTTCGGGGAGACATTGTTTGGTCAGCGAGACCTTTCGCTGAGCTCAAAACTTTATGCTGATGCCGTTTCACTTTGGCGAGAGTCCACCCTGTTGGTGAAACTTTTTCCCTCTGCTATCCCCTATTGCTGAGACTCTACTTGGTCGCCGATACATTATGGAAAACTCCTTCCTTTTTCCGATGCTAGCCCTATGCAATGGTCGGCGAGACCTTAGCAGTCAGGGAGACATATAAAAAACCACGGTGAATAAAATGTCTGGCCGACCAGTGGATCCCAAATGAATATAACACACTGCCAGTCGGCTAGACACCTGAAAGGTCCCAACGACTTCCTCCTCAAGAGTTTTATGCCGAATCTGACTAAGGCAATGTTTTCCAATAGACTCCCTTGTGAAATAGCATCACATAAAGACCTTCCCTATGAAAACCGAACACCTGCACGCTGGGCTCAACCCTTATGGGAGCCACATTTAATCCACGTGTCAAATTTGAAACATAATCTCCCCTGATTGAGCCCGAAGGTGAAAATTGGGTAACAATAGCCATGTCACTTTTGGCTTTGAAATGCAGAAGTGAGGGTGATGAAAATTGAGCAAATTCCTTGGAGGAGAGTTTTAACTTTTGCTTGAATGCTTTTACAAGCATTTAGAATATATCATTTAGTTTGCATTTTATCAATTTTATAAGGCATTATTTAAGTGATTTTTAAATCACTTTTATGATATTTATTTAATGCAAATGTAAATGTAATTCAAAGAGGTGGTGGGGCCTTTTTTCATTTTGATTTAAAATGTGAAATAGTTTGATTAAGTGATGTATTATGAATCACTTAATCAAGTTATTATTTTTAATGCAAATTCTAGTCTTTTGTTTTCAAAAAGCACCAAAGGTGTGGGTCAAATGGGTTGAACACATGTGTGAGAAACATGATGACTGACAGACATGAGGGATGTGCGAGATGTTGTGTTTGACTATTTTGGAGGCAAAATGGTTGTTTGGAGGCATTTTTGTCACAATTTTAGTGTGACTATAGTCTTGGCTTGACTTTGCTTCATGTGGAGGACAATTTGGAGTGTTTCTAGAAGGTTCTTTTTGGCCTTTTCTGCTGCATCCGACCAAAACCTTCTAGAGGGACTTGTGTGAGAGGATTGGTTGATTTTTTCTTAAGTAACTTCAATCTTTGTTATTGAAGTTAGTTCTTTCTTTCCAGCAGAGTGATAGCTTGGCTTTGGAGTTATATTTATCAGCAGGAGCAATATTGTAACTCAGATAGACTTGTATACCAGTTGAGTACTTTGAATCAATGAAATTGAACATTTACCTTCTCATTTCATGTTTTATTTTGTGTTGTTAGTGATTGATCAGATTATTTGTGAAATTTATCTCTTTCCTTATAGTCTTGTCTCATTGTTAGGCACCTATTTAGTAGAAAAATGTATTTTTGTAGGTTATAAGTTGTGTTAGTAAATGCAAATACTATTAGTTGTGAAGTTTTCCTTCTAAGATTCCTACTTAAAAACCTCCTTATAAATTACTTATGCAAGAATGGATGCAAAATGAGCTATGTGAACAAGGTTTTGTGTCATTTTTTTGAATGTGAATAGGCTGTTTTGCAGGTCTTAGTTAGTTTTGGTGTATCACCCTTTGAATTTTTTCAGTT
Source organism: Sequoia sempervirens (assembly GCA_007258455.2). Lineage (NCBI taxonomy): Eukaryota > Viridiplantae > Streptophyta > Pinopsida > Cupressales > Cupressaceae > Sequoia > Sequoia sempervirens. The sequence goes on from VDFB02000007.1 coordinate 214,995,395, forward strand.
AAGTTCATTTTCATGCATCTTTTTACCCTTTTCCTCAAGAAATCATTAGTTTAGGTGACATTAAAAGGGGATCCAACCCATAATCCAGAGGTCTGCTTTCACAATAGGATACCCACAACCTAAAAGCAGTCCCATGTTAGTCCAAATTTACTGAGTTCTTTCACAACTTAGAAAAGAGGTGCAAATTTGGCCAACTAACAGTTCGATCTCCCAGTTCACATGAAGCAAGGAGAGAACACACACCAAGCCTTTTCCCTACACTAGCATGGGGTTTATTTTAATCCAAATTGAAAGGTGTGGGCGATTATACAAAATTTCAAGGAATGTTTTGGATTCTCAAGATCACTGTGTGGTGTGAGATATGCATCCAATAACAAAGATGTAAATCACAAAACATAGCAAACACTCGTTAATTTTAACCCCCGAAGTAAAGATGAGTTTATTTTATGCACCAAACAAAGTGTTAAGTTGTTTTGTCCAAATTTAAACCCAAAGTAAAATGATGAAGTGAGGGTTCAATTTTAGTCCCATTTAAGTGTTCTTTTTAAAACTAAATTGAATATTAGTGAGGTCCTGAAGCATAAAATGAAAAGCATAATAAATGGGTTATAATTGCCCCAAAAGCGTCGAAATGCTTTTTACAATTATAAGATGGAAAGATAAGAATGCTTCTTCACTTCGACTTTTATTGTCCAACTTTAAAACCCAGTTAGCCTAAAAACCGAAACAACATTAGAGGAATGTTAATGATCAAATAAAGTAAAAAAATTAAAGCACATGCTGAAAATTGATTATTGTTTTGCTTACTAGAGTAGGGCATCACTGTTCATGATAGTGTCGCTCTAGTGAATTGTAGCATCACTCTACAAAAAAACTAGTGACAATGATAACATCGTTGTTTGGGGAGTGCCACCATTTGCAAATCTTTGATACCTCTAAAAGTATTCAACGTCATTGTTTGTTTTAATCAGCCCCAGGGTATTAATTAGGTGTCACTATTTTAGATGACGATAGCGTTGTTGTATGGTGATGCCCTGCAAAGGCATCGCTAAAATTTCTTGGAGCGTCGTTGTATCCTTCAAGAATAAAAAAAATGGAATTCAAGATAGAAATTGATTAAATTTGATCGGTTATGCCCTCCTTCTAGCGCCAAAACGTGACCAAAAAATTAGTATGTGTCGATTACACTTGATCCATGAAGAATCAAAGAATAATGAAGCCACTAACGTCAATCTCAATAGGATCAATCAAATACAAATTAAACCAAGCATCTATCAAAACTAACATGCTAAACTATGAAAGCTTTTAAATGCCTACTCTAATCCATCTAAAACTTATCCCGTTGTGGGAGTGCTGTCGCATTGATGTGAAACGGTGACCCTTTCCCAATCCCGTGGATAAATGAGCTTTGTTTCAACCAGTTTTATTGAAGAAAACTAGTGAAACCATTGTGAGATGTGTGATGAAACATGATTTTAATCTAAATGAGCATGATGCAAGCTAATTTCACATGATTTTATGCTAAAATTATTAAGATATGTAAATGAAAAGCTAATCTAAATGGATTCTAATCTAAAATATCCAAAACCTAATTAATAAACAAGCTAAATGTATGCATCTAAGTTACCATGGCAGCCATTAATGGAAGCTAAGATATTATGAAAGTGGTTAAACTAAAAAGATGCTAAATATGTGCTAAATATGAGTGTGAGTGTGAGTGATTTCAACAACATGAGTTTGCTCTGAAAAAGATGGATCCCTTTGTCTCCAAATAATAACCTATTTATAGGAAAGCAAATAAAAAATGAAGGGCTAAGATTGAAAAAGCTAATCAATGGTCAAGGATGGAAGAAGTTGGAGGCGTGGATCATGGATTCTCATCAACGAATGAGAATCAATGATGAGATTTAATCAAGGGTTCTCCTTTGTTCAAACAAACACACTTTCAACTTGCCCAAGAGGTCAAAAGTTAACTTGCACAAAAGGTCACAAGTTAACTTGCTCAAGAAGTCAAGTAAGTTTTTTAAGAAAGGAATATTCTCCTTTTTCTAATGAGTGAGGAAAGAGAATATTCTCATGGGTGAGGGAAAATAGACAATTTAGCAAATTAAAACAAAGTTTAATTGTGCAAAAGGGGATGGAATATTCCATGGGAATATTCCTTTTGGAGGTATGTGCAAAGGAGGAATACTCCCTTGCAAGTGGGGGGAATTATATTAATTGATAATTAAACAAAGGTTTAATTATACAATTAGGGGAATTAGATGATTTTCATTAAATACAATGATTTAATGAAAAGGGGGAAGTGTAATGATATTTAATTTAAATAAATTAGGGTTATTTTAATTAAATGAGAAGATTTAGGGATTAAATTAAATAACTTGATGTATTTAATTCAATTAGATAGATTTTTAATATGGAAGGGGGTGAATTAACCTAATTTGATAAATTAGGTTAATAGGTGAAAATGATGCAATTAATTAAATAGCTAGGCTAATTTAATTAATTAAGCGAAAAGAGGACGGGTTTTAAGAAGAAATGATGTTAGTATACCTTATTCAAGTGTATGATATCATTTAGGACATTTTTAAGTGTCTATAGTAACAATTAAAATCCTAAGTTGTGGTTTGGGAACAAGAAGTTTCATAAAGGAGACAAGAACCACCAAATCCATAATCTCAAGAGAGGAAGTGAGTCGCAGAAGAAAGGTGAAGATTGTAATGGTGGAAAGAGCAAGAAGGAAAACAATAACAAAGGAAAAGATGACCAAAACCAGAATAAATTTTGAGAGGACAATCCAGTAGGTCGTAAAGGGCCTCATGATGGGTGCTATACTTGTGGAGGCGATCATTATGCCTCAAATTTTCCATAATGGTCAAAGTTGTGAAGGGAAGGAAATTATCAATAGTCTCAACATCATCAGATCCATGCTGCAGTGGATAACAAGTAGGTAGAGTATCGGGCTTCACCAATATAGTTGACGAGTAAGCTCTATGGCCAAACTGTCACTATTTTAATTGATACCAGAGCTATTGAATGTTTCATAGACCTTAGAGTAATATCCAAGATACCTATTAGACCTGGATATATGAAAAAATCATGGATAGTCCATTATGGAAACCAAGTAGAGTGGAGGGTAGATACCTGTCTCTTTTGCAGTGAGTTAGATCTTCCAACCTTCCAAAGCCAGGTCAACCTGTATGTGGCACCTTTAGGCTCATATGATGTAATTTTAGGAATAAATTGGTTAACCAAGCATAAGTCTATAGTAAACTGTGAGGATAAGGTAGTTAATTGTCTGGATGATTATGGGAACCTAGTCGAGATCTATGGGATGCAAAGACCCTTATAACTTAGACATATATCTGCTATGTAGCTTAAGAAGGATCACTGGAAGGGATGTGCTATTTATGTTATGCATATCAATAACCTTGACAACAAGGAATCGTATTTAGATGAATACCCTATTCTCAAGGAGTTTTGAGAAGTATTCCCTGATGAACTCACGAAGTTACCTCCGAAATGGGAATTTGAATTCTCCATTGACCTTGTACCAGGAGCTAAGCCTTAATCCAAAGCACCATATCGAATGAATACTACTAATCTCTATGAGTTGAAGGCCCAATTAATGGAATTGTTGAACAAAGGGATCATAAGACCCAATGTGTCTCCTTGGGGAGAACTAGTTATCTTTGTGAAAAAGGATGGAACCTTGTGTCTATGTATAGACTATTGGATGTTGAACAAGGTGACCATCAAGAATCGATATCCACTTCCAAGGATCAATGAGTTGTTTGACCAGATGAAGGGAGCAACAATGTTCTCCAAAATCAATCGCAGGTTGGGATACCATCAGTTGAGAATAAAGGAAAAAGATATTCTGAAGACTGCTTTTCAAACTCGGTATGGACATTACGAGTTCACAGTGGTACCTTTTGGTTTGACCAATGCACCTACAACCTTCATGAATCTCATGAATAGTGTGTTCAGAGACTATTTGGATGACTTTATTTTGATTTTCATTGACAACATCCTTGTATACTCGAAGTCTATTGAAGAGCATGATAGGAACTTGAGGATAGTTTTACATTGGCTAAGAGAAAAGAAACTCTTTGGGAAGCTATCCAAGTGTTCATTTTATCAAGATAAGGTGCACTATCTAGGCCATATTATTTCAGCCGAGGGAGTCTTTGTAGACCCTAAGAATATCAAGGCGATTGTGGAATGGCCATTGCCTCAAAATGTGTCAAAAGTTTGTAGCTTCATGGGCCTTGCAGGATATTATAGAAATATTGTGCAAGGGTTCTCCCAGGTTGTGTCTCCAATCATGACACTCCAAAGAAAAGGAGCATGGTTTGAATGGACCGAGAAGTGTGAATAGGAATTCCAACTCTTGAAGGAGAGGCTCATGACAACACCAATGCTAACCATTCCTAATCCTAATGGAAGATTCACTGTAATCATAGATGCTTCAGGAGAGGGATTGGGAGCAATACTAATGCAAGATGGACAAGTGGTAGCATATGAATTGAGGAACCTTAAACAACACGAGGTGAAATATGCACCACATGATTTAAAGTTGGTTGCAATAGTTCATTCCTTGCAGATGTGGAGGCATTATCTCTTGGGAAATCCATTTAAGCTCAAGACATACCACTTGGGATTGAGATACATTTTTACTCAGCCAAACCTTAATGCACGAAAAAGAAGGTGGATGGAATTCCTTAGTGAGTATGACTTCGGGATTGAGTATATAAAGGGAAAAGAGAATAGAGTAGTTGATGCTCTTAGTAGACAAAGACATTTGGTAGCCATTATCTTGACAAGGTCTAATATGAGACAATAGGTGACACAGTATTTGCAAGAGGATGAGCACTACAAAAGAGTGAAGAGTGCCCTAGCAGAGAATTCGATAGATCATCAGTTCAATGGGTATGAGATCGAACTAGATGGAATTTTGAGATACTAGAGAATAATGTACATTATAGACTCTGGAGAACTGAGGAAGTTGGTTCTAGAAGATGTTCATAATGCACCTTATTCAAGACACCTCAGAGTATCCAAGATGATCGTAGAATTGAAAACTCTATACATTTGGCCTGAAATCAATAAGGATGTAGTGGAGTACGTAGCTAGATGCTTAGAGTGTCAGTGAGTCAAGGTTGAGCATAAAAATCCAATGGGGCTATTGTATCCTCAAGACATACCTGAGTATAAATAGCAGGTGATCAGTATGGACTTCGTACAAGGGTTTCCTTTAAGTAAGAATCAACATGATGTTATCTTGGTTGTGATAGATAAGTTGACCAAGGTGTCACACTTCATCCCAAGAAACCTTAAGGATGGATCGTTGACCTTGGGCAAGAATTTTTTCCAAGAGATATTCCATTTACATGGAGTACCAGATACTTATCATTTTTTATAGACACCCAGATGACCTCAAGATTTTGGACGACCCTGAATGTTGCATTGGGAACCAAGTTAAATTTCAGCTCAGCTTATCATCTTAGACTGATGAGTAGACAAAGAGGGTGAATTAGGTTTTCAAATACTTCCTCCGAATGTACTACATGGACCAACAGTATAAGTGGGAAGAATACTTACCGTTGGTGGAGTTTGCTTATAATAACTCTTATCACACATCTCTAGGTATGGCACCGTTTGAGCCTCTTTATGGGTGGAAGTGTTGTACACCCATTAGTTGGGATGGATTGGAGGGCATGATCATAGTAGGACCTGAAATTCTCAAGGAGAAGGAAGAACAAATGAGAGTTATTAAGAGTAGACTGAAGGAGGCAACAAACCGACAGAAGAGTTATGCCGACAAGAATAGAACTCTTAGACAGTTTGTGGTAGGGGATAAAGTTTTCTTAAGAGTCAGGCCTCATAAAAGTTGCATTGCCTTTGGAAAGTCTTCCAAGTTAGCCCCGAGATATGTGGGTTCGTTTGATGTCTTGGAAGTGATCAACCTAGTTTCTTATAGACTTGCTCTACAACCTACTCTGGCTCGACTTCATAATGTGTTTCATGTTTCTTTGCTTAAGCCATATCATCCTGATGTAGCTCATATGCTTGATTGGCAATCCTTGCAGGTACAAGACCTAGGAGTGGTGCTAGTGGAGCCCATTAGAATCCTGGATAGACATAATGTTAAGTTGTGAAGCAGAGACATTGCTCACTTTAAGGTCCAATGGGACTAGTATTCAAAAGACAGTGCTACTTGGGAGGATGAAGAAGAAATAGAACGCTCCTTGCCACATTTGCTTCCTTAGAAAGAGGCTTTTGATAAATTTTGATTGAAAAATTTGGATTGAATATATAATGTTTTGACTTGGAAACATTATGATAAGATATTGAAATAGACGTATATGCTTACATTTTGATTTAATAGACATCGAGACGATGTCTCTTCCAAGAGGGGAAGGATGTCATAACCAAATTTTTATTGCATTTAAATTATAATATGATACATTGAATTATTGAGGAAATTCAATATGTTGAATGAAAAATTTGATATTTTTGAAAAGTTTGAAAGAAGTTGACCATCTTTTGACTATGCTATCTTTTGAACTATCTTACAACTTTATCATGATTGAACGTTACTATTGAACTGTTTAAGTGCAAGTGTGTGCAAATGTAGGAAAAAAGGTTGAAGGACGAGAACATGGTTGAAGTAGGATCATTTAGCCAGATCGAACGGTAAGTTTGATGGAATTTGGGTGCACACACCACAAAATGGCATGACGACTACATTTGAAATTCATATAGGAGATTATATTAATCTAATTTGAAATGATTCGATGATTGAAAAGGTAGATTTGTGAAATGAAATACATGTGATTTCTTATTTAATTGTCTATCTTGATCTTGTGTTTTGAAAATTTAAAATAAAACGATAGCATGATTAAACACATAAATGAATGTATTTTGAAAAGGCTCAGAAAAACCACTTCATTTAAACATTATTGTTCAAAATAAAATAAAATTCCATTCTTATTTAAATAGTGATATATGTACATATAAACATATATGAATAAATACATATATATACACATGTATATATGTATACACACACACACACACACATATATATATATCAAAGAACGTACATATGTGTGCATATATATATAATATATATATATATATACATATATGTATTTATATTCCTTAAAAATCGAATTTGGAATCAAAATTATCACAATCGTATTTATAAAATTCAAATAATATCATGAGGAAGATCTTATGAAGTCATGGCCTGCAATCAAATTTAAGGAAAATATTTAAATTTGATGTATGGGGCGGCTAAAAATTAATGGCCATTAAGATTTGAAACAACCCCTTTAGTGGAGCACATAGGAAAAAGAAAGAAAGTTACCATTTTGGTAACATATCATTAAATCCAACTGAAGGAGAACAACCAGTTCGACGAGTCCTGAGGAAAAAGCCAAGGGAAAAATCCTCAAAATCAGAGGTATTTGATGAATTTTACTTTGAAATGCTTGCATTTCCAGTTTTGTTTATTCTTAAGCACAATATGATATGTTTATTTTGATGATTCTATTGAATCAGAGTAAATTTATTTGTTAATCTTCTATATGCAATTCTTTCAATTGAATTTGTTACATTTTTTGTTGTATGCAAGGTCATGTCGGCCATTCTTTGCTTGAACATGCTTTGTGCATGCTTCTCTAACAACATGAAGCCGATTATTTCATACCTTGTAAGTTTTATGATGTCACCACATTTTATTTATCTATTGCATGTGATTATACTTAGCTAATCACACGGCTAATCGGATGAACCAATAGCCTGTGATTTGGAATGAAACGATTCTTAAATTGTTATCGCCTCCTCTAAGGGTAGGTAGAAAAATCCTTCACTGTAATCTTTATGTTATATCATTTACTGTGAGTTAGACCCTTCGATATGCTACACCATATGGGTGCGATAACCATGGCATCTCATCTAGGAATGATGGATAACATTGTTGGCAACCATGTTGCCTTGTCTATAGAGAACGATGGTGGAGCATTATGTCATTCCATTGTTATTTGATGATTATTATTTTACCATATCATTGTGATAATATTCCTTGTCACCTTGTCTATAGAGGATGAAGGAAGAATGATGTATCATTCTAAATTTATGCTTGCATGTTGAGTATGTTGATTATCATTCCTTGCAAATGAAACCTAGATCGTCCCGTTGGACGAATGCAACCAAGCTGGGGGTTGGCATGCATAGGCTTCGGCCTTGGTATTGTTATATGTTAAGCAAGAGTCAACCGGCTATTGGTCGTTCCATAGAAATACTATGGCATAAATATGTTTATATCAATGGATGTGGGTTCTTCAAACCCCGAGCCATATTAAGATTGATTCCAATTTATGTGCAAAATATTATTGTTTTTAAAATGAATAGTATGTCATTCGAATTTTATTACCTTGCAAGAAATGATATCAGTATCATTTTCCCCCTATTCTTTATACGAATATTATATACGAATGTTCTCATAATGTTAGAGATTTGAATGAAACCATGAGAATGATAGTTATGTCATTTTAGATCTTTTATCATGATTGTATTTGATTAACTAAGTGTCCTTGGATGAGACTCGAATAAATGAAACACTGGTTAACTTGAAAATTGAAACTGCAAAACTTCTGTAAACAACATTATTTTGAACAACATTGTATTGATACGAACAACATTTATTTTGATACAAACAACACATTAGTATGTGAAAATTGTTCAAACAATTCTATTCTTATTTCTTTGAAAAGGAAAAATTTACATCTTGTATTATTGACAAATGATATGAAAAATCTGTAGCATTATTTGAATGAATGCAATTTGTTATAATGGTTTTTATTTTAGAATGTATGCACAAATTAATAACTTAAGTTGGCACATATATGTGTATGCACATAAACCTTCATCTATGTACATACACATACTTGTGACATACCTTCTTTTGTTACTTATTTAATTCATTTTTAAATGAATACTGAATTACGTTAAATGTAATCATGTGACATATGTGTGAAATGAATGGATAATGTAATGAACAGATCCAATGGATTATTTTTTCTAATTTTATTAAAGTTGAGGAAATAAGTAGACTGAATTACTTTTCCATAGATATGTGTGTAAAGAATATTCTCTTGTTTGAGTATTACAACAACTCCTAAGTAGACTAGAGCACCTCAAGGTAGATGCTGCTAGAGGGTAGATAGTTGCTAAGAGATTATTGTGCTGTTGAAATTTACCTTCCAAGATGGGTGTCAAAATGGAGTTCAAAGAGTATAGGTTTTTGCTTTATCCAAAACCTATAGTTTGTTGTTGCAACTTAATTTTTATGCTTGGCCAAGTGATTAGCCCATTATGTATGTATGGACTTTGTGATAACACTCTCTGCCATTTCTAACATAGATCTTGCATTTTTTTTTCTAAATCATTGATAAAGATTCATGTTGATGTTTGGGCACACACCAGATTCCACCTTGTAGATTTTTCTCTTGCTAAACTTTCTGTGCAAGGTTGGTATTCTTCAAGTTGGAAGAATTCTGAGGAAGCGTAAGATTCGTGGTTGGACAGTAAAGTGCTTCACCCATGTTGTCATCTACCAAAGGAGGTGAGTGTCAAGAGGAAACCTTGGAATTTTTCATGAATATCATGGTCTATGATGTAACCTTGATGTAAAATTATATATTGTATTGACTTTGTGGCCAAATGAGCCAAGTCAACTTGGATATTATAATTAACATTTGGAAATGAATGCATCTTATTATGACTCTTATTTTAATTAGAAATTTGTTGCTATGATTGAAAATAACTGCTTAGTTATGTCTTTTTAAAATTAAATATTCATAATGTCATTTGCAATAATATAATTAAGTAATAATTAGAGTGGGTTATTACAAATCTTATGTGTCATTGAAGGAGTATAAGGAGGATTCCCCAATCTTCACATATCAAGATGAAGAGGTGTATTACACGTAGAAGGATTTTTTGCTTTTGGTTTCACCGACATTTCAGAATAGAGTGGAGATTCACCACGCTAAGGAAAAGCAGTGAAAATTCCATGAGTTCATCACACATTTCCCACTCATTCAATCACTTGAGGTGCTATTTTTATGTGCTATGTATCTTATACTTTGTGAGGATTGTATTGCTATTTAGAAGGGCTCTTGAAGAGGTCAAAATAATCAATGAATGTAATCAGTTGATATTATCATGAAATGCTCCTAAAAATTCTCACAAGGTCTTAGAAAACATTAAAACTTCTTTCAAACTTAAGCCTTTGTGAAAGTGCTAGAGATCATGGATTCAAAGGATCATCTAAAAGTGTACAATGTATCCTTCACTTCATGGTTCCTACAAGTTTGTTAACCATTTGAAGCCTTGTCAAGTTTTATTTCCCTTAAAATGAAGATTCCTTCACATTCTCAAAACCCTAGACAATGGTAGACATTGATTAGGTGTTACATATGGTGTTCACAAGAGTTTAGAGATAATGGAGAGAAGTACCTACCAAAACCCCTCACAAAAACTCCTACACCTTGTCAAAAAATCATCACCCTGAACTGAGAAATGTGAAGACATAGATAAAAGGGTTTTTTTCTTGAAAGGAGATAATAATAAAGTTTATGAAGTGGAAAATATCACAGTCAAGAAGGGAAGATATGATGACAATAATAAAAGAACAAAAAATGGAAAAGATTCACTCAAAGATAAATGTCAAGGTCTTGGTCAAAATATTTGAAAGGTTTTATGACAATCATATTTTCAAAGATTTCATGACTGTCATATAAAGTATGGCTAGTCTTTGTTGGTTTGACAATGACAATCCTAATGTCGAAAGGGAAGAAAATATGAAGAAACAATCACAGTTATAGGCATTAAAATGGTGCATAACATACTTCAAGAGAGCATAAAAATGGTGAAATTTAGTCATTATTTTAAGGACAATTTCAAAGGAAAGTTTGGAGGCCTGATGATTGCATTCTATGTGTTGATTTTATGTATTTCTCTCCTAACATGGTAGATGTTAAAAAGGAACATGATAATTGAGGGGGGGGGGGGGGGAATCAGTTGTCACCAAAATTAAACTCAAAACTTTAACATTTATTAACTTCACAATCACACTATTTTGTTATTAAGTATGAACATGAAATGCAGATAATAGAAAGTAAAGTCAACACAATGAATACCAGATTTTTACGTGGAAAACCCAATGAGGGAAAAACCACAGCGAGGATTAACTCACAATATAAAGGGATTGCAAAACTGGATACAAAGGCTCACTGCCCAAAAGAGGACTCACTGTCTAGATACAAAATCCCATTGCTTACAAAGGAGGCTCACTACCTACTAAAAGATTTACAAAACAAAATTGGGCTTCATAGCCAAAATGAACTGAAAAAGTGCACCTAATAAGTGCTGATGTAGTTCCGGTGATGCTCAATAGACAAACTTAACACACTTCATCATTTTCGCTCTTCTTCACTTTTGCATCCATTACTGCCCCATTGATTACCACCCATCTACAAAAATTGTTCAACATATATATACTCAATCTATCTGCAAGTATCAATTAGGTCGGCCTAATTAGATGCAATTCCTTGTTTACTAAAAATACCAACCTGTCGGCTTCAAGCTTTCACAAAATCTTTCCAAAAGGAAATTCAAACACTCAACATGCTACATCCTGTCAGCATGGACCTAAGACAGGTAGCACATATATTTGTATAAAAAAATTAATTCACATCCAAGAAGTCGGCCAGAAATAGACTTCATTACAAAAAGAAATCAACAGAATAATGCCAATGTGTTGTATGAGCATCGGAGCACAAGAAATTCTGAACATACATGCCTTCAACAATCATAAACTATTTCCCAAAACCACAAGCATCAACTACCAGCTGCGGAGGATTGCAGACTAGAATACCAGAGGGTGCAGCTTGAATACTTGTCTAGATACCAGACCAAAAAACTAGATCAAGCACTGTGACTTAAGCTTGTAATCACAACATGGTGACATCAATGACAACACAAAATTGTAGAGATGATAATTCTTCTTCATTCTTCCAACAATAGATACCTTATAATTTATATCACAAATTGGGATTCCTTAGTTAAAGGAAGGTGCATGTATCATGTGCAAATTTCCCTATGTTTTACCTCTGCATTGCACTATGTTATCAAAGCTTGCCTTGATCTTGTGCACTTGTAGTAGAGTTGGTATGAGAGTTGGAGTTAGTGAGGAAAAGATATTGGGAGTAGCTACCATGGTTTGATTTGGTGTTTGAAGAGGAAGGCCTAATTTATGTATCTTGCACAACAAAACCTATCGGTGCCAATAGAATGGTCATAGTTATTCCTTCCTCTTGTTCAAAAAGAGCAAATGCTAGGTTGGTGAAGGTTTCCCTTCTTGGAGATGATGTGGTGAAACTCAAGTAGGATAGTCATATGAATGGAAAGAGACAGTTATATAGTGTGTAGAAGGACAAAGCATTTGGAAAAGTTGTGGAAATTTGGTCTAAACCCTAGCAAAGGATGTCTAAGCAGTTAGGAAAGAAAGATAAATCTAGTGTTAAATATATTAAAGGGTTTGTCACCATTAATGAATGATGGTGCTATCAACATGTTACCTTCACATAGTCCTTGTGAATTTGTTAGAAGTCTTCTGTTAAAATCATTGAGAACAATTAAAAATAAGTGACAATATACAAGCTAAAGGGACATAGATACCAATGAGGGACAGTTTGGTAACAAGAGAACAAGATGAATAGCTTTAAAGACCAAACAAAGGGTGGTGAATTGTGATTAAAGGGAAATTAACTAGATTAACTATGGAAAAGGGTAGAGTTAGGTGTGACAATGAGGATTACATGCCCATGAATGGGCACATTGCAATGAAGAAGTGACAGAGAAAATACCATGCCCATGCATAAGAGTAGGTCATGAAGGTAATGATAAAAGGTTACAAATATAAATTTAAGGCTAGAGATCATGGAAGATACAAACAAAAAAGGGGTATGCTTATATGGTGGTTAGTCAATGTATGATTTTGAATAACATACATTCCTCATTGTAGGCTAGTGTATGGAAGAACAAAGGCTAGAGATCATGGAAGATACCAACAAGAAAAGGGTGATTAAGAGCTCTATGAGATGTGTACACCCTACAAGATAAGTTTCAAGAATAACATGACAACCCAAGTGAGGTGAATGAAAAATTTACCTTAGTCATGAATGAAAAATTAACTGATAGTAGGAATGAACATATCAACAACAATCACAAGGAAAATCATGGTAAGACCAAATAAGGAGTAAAGCATGATGACATAATAGAGGTTGGTCCATATAATTTACCCTCACACCCCACAAACTTGTAGGTAGTTATGTGTGAAAAGGTTTACATGATAGTGGCAGGCCTATAATGACAATTCATTAAGGAGACAACCTACATATTACAATCATAGGATAAGGCATGACAAATAACCAAGTGAAAATGAGTCTACAATGACAAGTGAACAACCTTTGCAAGGTATAATAACAATGACAACTATTACCTTGAGGGGTAGTTATCCATAGACAATGAATAAGGCAGTTTAGTGACCTTAGTGGACAAATATTTTTAAGAGGAAATGAATAGTGAATATGGTCATTAATGATCCTATCTATCTACAAAGTAAACTAAGGGGAAAACCTTAAACATCCAAAGGTGATTAGTTAGGGGTAAACCCTAATATTTCTAAAACATGAATCTTATGAAGAAAAGGATCATCAAATTAAGGATAGTCATAAATATTATTATAGAGGTAGAAGGGGTAACTTTCCTAAAGAAAAAACATGAAGGAAAACCATGTTGATATCATATATAGTAATTCATGAAGAAACCATGACAGTTGAAGGCTAAAGGAATGATTGGAAAGAGAACTAAAAGGACAACTATATGACACCCTATAGACCTAAAAGGATAGTCACAAACCTTGTCAGATGATAGATGGAAGAGAAGGTGAAGGAATGAGGCTTTGGTTATATTTTCAAGGGATGGATTGATGATCATGCACAATCATCACACTAGAACTAAGTGATAATCTTCTTTAAAATTCCATTTCAAGTGTTATGCTTAAATATGGCAATAAAAGATTCAAAATCCAAGTGATGAGAAAATAAAGAGAAATGTAATATTGGACAAGTTAGTGAGAAAATCTTAAAGGGTAGTCTCAAAGTCTTGATTTTTTTGGTCAAATCATTAATGATAGTGAGTAGAAGGAAGATAGAAAAAATAATTCATAAGATTTATCAGTACTACAAGAAAAGCTACAAGTCAATTAAGAAGTTTCATTTGTATACAAGATGATAGTCAATAAAGAGAGTAACATGAATAGTGAAAGTCCTCAAGGAAGATAACCTCATAACATGAAATATGTAGGGGCATACCTAATGATTTTTCATTGCAAAACTGTATAGAGAAATCGTAGAGAACAACATGAGAGTCATAAAGTTTCAAGGGGTGGACTTGTTTTGAAAATTCACAAGGAGTAAGAGGACAATATCATGCCAAAAGGATAAACTGAGTAGATTGAGAGATGACAAGGTTTGATCCATAGTGGGAAGAGATGTATATAAGGCTAAAAATCACAAGGATAGTAGTGTTGGCCAAGAGTTGTCTTTCTATGTCAAGAGGTAAGGGTTCAAAGTTTTTTTTGAAACCTTTTTCAAAGGCTTATAACACCCTATAAAGGAGAAAACGATCCAAGACAATAACAACATAAACCTATGTCTTTCAGTTACAAAACTTGGAAATGGATGTAACAACAATGAAGGGGTTGTAGAATCTTAATGGTAATGAATAATGTGTCAAATCGAACCCTTGAATTTCTCCTACACCCCTAGGAGACTCTTTGAACATTTCAAACCTTTTCAACATATGCACTAAAAACTTGGAGATGGATGTTGCAGTAGTTGGAAGAAATTTATTGGCCAACTATGAACAAGTTACAAGCATATAGGGTTGTTTGAGTGACTTGGATAGTAGGAGAAAATATCTAGGAGCTGACAAAGCTTGAAAAGTAGTGACCACTCTTTTTCATCACCACCTTGAAGTTTTTGTGAAAGAAAAACATGATAAATACTTTTTCCAATGCCTAAGAGAATGAGTTTGATCTAGTCAAGAGATGGACACTTGTCATTTTATCTTTAGAAGACATGTTCCAGCTTTTGAGGAGGTATTTTGAAGACTAAAATACATGCCTAGGTTCATTTTGAAGTTAGTTCTTATAGTTTTGGTTAAGTGTTGTAGATCTTGCAAGCTCTCCTAGCATAAGCATTGTATTGTAACTAGATTTTTTTAGTTCTTAAGATTGAAAACATGTAATTTTATATTTCAAGCATCTTCAATCAAATCAAATCATTTTTCAAACTATATGCTAAACTGTAAGGAATCTTTATCAATGAAAAGGCAAGTTTCAAATTCATTATATTGGTTCATGTTGTGTGTTGATTAATTTTATGCATTTTTCTTATGTTTTATACTAAAACCTCTAAACCGTGCATGATTAAACACCTAGAAAACCTAAAAATTTATTTTTTATGTGCTGGTTACTAGTTATAAAACACCTAGATTAGTTGATTCAGTTGTGAAAATAACTCATTTTCCTCCTAAAGAAGTAGAGATAGGTCACATTTTAGAAAATTAGTTTAGAACATAAGGAAGAACAATAGATTTGTGTGACAAAAAGCATATTTTCATCAAACATTGTATGCAAAAGATTCTAAACATTTAGTCTTCAATCTTTTTGGTGCATCACTATCGATAGTTTTAGGTTCAAATTGTTAGTCCTCTATAATTTTCCATTGCATAAGTAGTTATATTAAATTAGGATAAACTCAAAATTAGGTGAAGCATCAAGGGAACCATCCCTCTCTGGAGGTTGATCTCCACCATTTGAGCCCACACTCAGGGAGATCGGCCCATGTTTCATGAAGTGGCTGAGTGATTTTATCAACTCAGCAATGGTGCACACTTTTGTGACAACAAAAACAACAACCACTTCTATAGAGAACATGTACAAGATGTAGCCAACATTTGTTATGTTTATAAAATCATAAAAGACAACATGGTTTTGAGGCTCTTAGCTACTTCCTTGAAGGATAAGGAATACAACATGGTATAGAGGGTTGCAACCTAATTCTACACATAACTAAGATGACTTCACTGAGAAGCTTTGCAAACAATTTGAAGACAAGAGTGATCACTTGTCCCTAATAGAATAGTTGACTAGGATCAAGAGGGCCCCTCATGAATTCATGGGAGATTTCAATTTTAGATTTCAAAAGAATTGGGAGAGGATTTGTTCCCTAATTGAACCTTAAATTATGCCTTCTTGTATTATTTGAGAACTCTTAATAGTGATGTTAATGTGATGATACAATCTATGGGAGGGACTAGTCTCCTAGATGTGCATGAAATTGTAATTAGAGTTGAAAATTCTCTAATTTATGAAGGGAGGATAGCTCTAATGCATTTATCCTAAAAATCCCACCTCAATAGCCCATCCTGGCACTTCCCATTGCATCAAATAATCAACCATCTTATTTTGCTTCCTCTTGAAATGAATTAAATGAGGTTAAAACCCTATTGTAGAGTTTTGATAATCTGCTACTAACTTTAAAGGGGCAACGAGCCCAAAATAACAAGCCTTATCATCCTCATAACCAATATTACCAATTAAATAAGAAACCCTATCAAGGAAGCATACAAGGGTAAAATCAATGGAGTTATGCCATGCCTCTTAACAATATCATTACTGCTACTACCAACACATCAAAGACTCTTTTTCTAGTATAAAATAACCTATTCCAAGATCATGAGTGGTGTTATTCATGTAATTAGCCACACAATCAGAGCTTAGGTCAAAATGGCAAGTTTTTTCATACTTTGATGGTAAAAAATACACTAACACCTTCAAGACAATAATTTGAGCCAAACCAAGAACCTATTGGGAGGCAAGAAAAATTCAAAATGACTCTACATTGGTAAACTGGCATCAGACATATTTTTGTGGCATAAATAAGTTTTCTTCATCAAACAAGAGTGTTGATGCAGTGGCCCTAAACACAAGTTCAAAGAAAAGAGTAGTGGAGGATGGAACATCTTCCATGGTTGGTCAAGTATCAACTTCCCAAACATCTCAAGGAGTTTCACATGTAAGTACAACAAATAAGGCCCATGTTTTATAATCAAATACTATTTTTAGTAAGGACAATAAAGCTCAAAATCAACCTTAGGCCAATCAACAAGAAAAATTGAACTCTACTATTACAAATATCCCTTGAAAGGTTAGTCATGCACCATTATATATTTTTGATCAAATGAAAAAAGGCTAACTTGAATGTTACCATGTAGGAAGCTTTATCCATCCCATTTCAAAAGAGTTTGCTTCAAGAAGAATTAAATATTATCAATCAATTAGGTGATGTTGTGACAAATGAAGGAACAACAACTCCAATGAGCTTAATTCAACCAAAAAAGAAGGGAATTAAGTCAGATCAATAAGCCAACTCCCTTCTATATGACCTTAATTGTTGGAGATCATTTAGTCTATAATTGTATGATAGATTCAAGGGATAGTAGCTCAATCATTCCCAAGAAGGTAGTTTATCTCGTTGGCATCAAGTATGAGCCAATGTCCTAAGGAGTTGTATAGTTGGATGGTATTTTTGTTAATATAGAGGAGGTCATTAAGGATTTTAAATTAACCATGAATGCATTTCCAAGTTGCATAGTGTTACAAGATATATTGGTCATAGACCTCCCTACACTCTTTATCATTTGTTTTTCTAGAGAGTTCATGGATAAAATAGGAGGGTACCTATCTTTTGATTGGTTCCATATGCCATTTAAAATAAGGTATGGTACAAAGGTAACCATAAAGTTAGATCTCATCTCAAAAGACCACATTGAACCATACACTCATAGTCCAATAAATATGAACTACACATTGCATGATCTAAAGGGATATAACATCATTCATGAGATTACAACCCGTTTAGAAGGTGTCCCTAATTGTTTTATTGATAAATGGGGAAATTTTTTCCAATTCGATCCATACAATAAGGAAGAATAAATTAGATTGGGTACTTATTGCATACACAAAGAAAATACACCCATTTCCAATCTCATGAAGCCTCGAGAATACATGGAGGGGTTGTGGAAATTGTATTTTGATGGCTCTAAGAATAGAAATGGTTTTGGTGTTGGAATCATGTTAGTATCTCTCAGTAGTGAAAAATATTACTTCTCTTTCATAATTTAATTTAACTGTACTAACAATGTGGTTGAGTATGAAGGTTTAATCCAAGGTCTCCAACTTGCATGAAAGAGAGATATCAAAGAATTGAAAGTGTTTGGTGATAGTGAACTAGTTGTCAATCAAATTAAGGCTCAAAGAAAAAAATATAACAATCTACTTAATTCATACATGCACAAGGTATGAGATCTAATTGAAGGATTTGAAGCATTTGACATCCCAACCATCTCCAAAGAGAAGAACAAACATGTTGATAGATTCACAAAAATTGGGGAACAATTTGGTATACCTACCAATGTTGTAAACAATAGGGAGCAACACATAAAACTTGTTGTGAGGCATGTTGTCCCAAACTGTAATGCCCTGCCAAGGAACCCCAGAGGACAACACAACCATGATACATTAATGGAACAATTTTTTATTTATTTATTTTTTAAATAAGGAATAATAGTGAACTACATAACTTAACATAACATGTAAACTAAACTAAGTCCTCTAAGGTTCCATGATTGCATTACTAGCACAACTATAAACAAGAACTATAATTATTCCATTAATAAATATGTTTACATGATTTTTCTAATAAACAAGTACATTTTAATCCTCCACATTAGACGATTCAACAATATGAATTTTCATAGCATGACATCAGATAAACAACATTAAAGATCATTTATAAAAAACTAACAAATATACAAATTCCATTACAAGAGAATACATTATAATTTGTTACATCGATACATTGTTTACAATAATGCTTCCCTGAATACAATTGAGAAGAATACACCAAATTACTATCAATGGTACAACTCGAGTACATTCCATTACATATACATAGAAGACTGTCTTCCCCAATTGGAACATGAACTAGAATCTACTACACAAGGTACAACCTCCACGCACATGAACAAGTAGCAAGGGAAATCCAATGGAGGAAAAAGCACCAACCTACTGACCATGTCGAAGGTCCACCCCCTGTGCTAGGAGATAACACTAGGTCTCACTACAAAAAAACAATCAAGAAGACAAAAGGCTAACATAAACAGGGGCTAAACATGGCTCCAACACAACATTGCAACAATATTAACATCACATAAACACATACATTGCTGACTTCACTTCCAGAGGCACACACACAATAGCAGGGAAAGTACAACTAGGGAATTCTAGACTGCAATAGGGAAGAGTGTCATCGCATGGTCCTGGCATGGGTTGTCTTTATAGTCTCTCACTAGATGCCGACCCCCATCTATGGTTGTCCTGATAGTCTCTCACTAGATGTTGACCCCATAGGATGACACATGTGGAACTAAAAATCCTTTCATGGGGAAAAGGAAGTTGATCTTTCCAACCAAACCTTCTCAACCCATCCTTAGCCTAAATGAGCACTACAGGCATGGGTGAGGCATACATTATCTTGTTTAATGTGAAAATTAACCATCCCCCCCAATTCATTATTTAGGTTATCATTGGATTAAGAAACTCTCCAATGGGTTGTCTTGGACACCACTTTGGGTTTCGAACCCCATTGAGAGCCACCCCCCTACTTGCAACTAGTAAACCCTACAAATCAAGCAAGGCAATTACCATCTTGCATACACATGACATAATCACATGAATCCAACAGAGCAAGGCATTAACCATCTCGCTCACATACCACATTCACAAGAATCGATACATAATGCAAGGAATTGACCTTCTTGCACACCTATCAAAATCACAATAATCTAACCATGGTGCAAGGCATTGACCATCTTGCACAAAGAAAAAAACATGAAACATTACCAAACCATTTCCAAAGTAAAACCAACATAAGAATCATACATAAAAAATACTCCCTTCCAAGCCTCTGAAGGCCAACCTTTATAGTTTACACAAAGATTCCCACTATTATGCAATTACCAAACTCACCTTAATTTTCACTAATCAAACACATTATTCAAAAAAAGTGCGCAAATAAACAATGCAACCATGAAATACATAATTTTCCATATAATTCACCTAATGGTCACTTAACACAATGATTCATAATTATCTGAACAAAATCTTGTATTAAATAACTTATTGACCAGGAAATAAGCATATATATGTTATTAGTTGAATGCAGTTTAAAATATAATTTGTCAAATATAATATAATGTATGTATATATGTATATGCATGTTATCAAAGTGCCAATTCAGAATGTAAGGTTATCAAATGAAATAGCCATAACAAAATCAACTTAAAATGTATATAAATATTAGTCTAAGATGCTGCAAAGGAGCGAAGGCTCAAGAAGAGCACATGGATAAGGAACTGTGTGACAGGGGACCTCAAAGATATCTCACCTCAAGAGATGGTATGCCAATAGGGTGCGCACAAGGAGGATCAGAGGAAAAGGCTTCAAAAACTTTCAAGCAACATAAGACAATTGGGGAAAATGTATCAAAATTGTTTGAGTAAATTCTATTTGGCATTGACACCCTAATTATATTGAACGCATTAAGAACTAAAACGTTGGTAAGACTATAAAAGAACACTATTAAGGGCAGTGGATTTGGTCAGTATGCAAAATCTATAAGCGTAGACCAGGCATGCACACGATTTGACAAAATGTTCCAAGGAGATGCATTCTCAGGGAGCACAACACACACCATGATGCTAATATGTTTTGATTTTAAATAACTAAGGTCATCAATTTATTTAGGGCTTGACCATTGATCAATCTAAAGAGCTGCTTTCTACAAGCTAGTTTGGGTAATTCTTCCCATTTTAGTTTTACTTCTCTAAAAAAAAGAAATCATGGACAAGGCATGCAAATTGTTGATATGCCTAAGAAACTTTCAAGCATAAGTAATTGGTGGTGAAATGGTCAAGATTAATTACAGTGTGCCTTCATTAGATTATAGATTTAATTGCCTTCTCGAGCCCAAGTCGACAACTTTGATGGATGGATGCAATGGTTTTTCTGATAGAAGATCTTTTGGCTTGAAAAATACAACCAATACCGTTCCATCTGCTACTGTCTTAGACCTGGAAAGATCCTCCTCCATTCACCAAGCTATCACAGGCTATAATGAGTCCTTGTACATGTATACTCTACCACTTCAATATTTTTATTTTTCCAAAACCAAATTCCAATCTTCTAGTGAAGGTATCAGATTAAAAAGGTTGAACTAGTGTTGTCCCTATGCAAAAGTGATCGATTTTCCTCTATCTACAATTCATTGATTTGTATGAGTTCCATATAAAAATGGGAAACAAGTGTGAAATAGAGGTGGTGGCTACCAGATTTCCCCAAAAATAGACCCTCCTATCACCAATACTATCCACTTGAGTATGAGGAATTGGGTTGAACAGTTACCATTCTCACCAATAAAAGTAAATGAAAACGTCCAAGCCTTTAAGTGCCTTGCTGCAGGAATATTCCTTCACATAGATGACATGGCACCATAATTATGCATCACCCCACCTTTTGCATGTGCTCACTTTGCACCTACATATCTTCTCCACTATGCTTTCTTTTAATGAGTGTAACCGCTATCCAAATCTTTTTGGATGTAACATGCACTTCATTGCCTTTATTGGCGTGCAATAATTTTCATTATATTAACTTAAAATAGTTATTTTCATTAATTCTTTTATTGAATGCTAATATAGAAATTTTAATTATAATTATTTTACTTCAAGTATTTTGCAGTTTAGTCAATTTCAATTTCACATCAACGATTCAAAGCACAACATTCAAGGATGGAATTCCAAAACTTATAGCATAAAGTCACTTGTTTGCAAGTTCAAAGAAAAGCCAAATATCAACAACAATTACCTAATCCATAACCAGGGTCAAAAAGCAAGACCAACTGACCATAGACATCAAACATCACTGATGAGGTAACAAACCAAATACTCATCCTTTTCAAGGATGATGGCTAGAGTAGGGGACCAAATTCTATCTCCAATCAACTATTCCATTAGGTTTAAGGCATTCTCAAACCTGCCAATTTAGGTGGAGTTGATGCCCAGTACCTACAACCTGCAACACACAAAACAATTGTGCATACATTTCCATATAATAGTCACATCGTGAAATGAAATCATAGCATAGAAGGGTACTCACAAGTGAGTAATGTGACACTGTCCCTTTCACCCAATCACATCAAAAGACAACATTTAGTAATCAAATCAACTCGTAAACCATCAATTACATATCAATCAAAATGATAATCACATAACGGTCATGATATAATAATCACATAATGATCATAACAATGTATCTAGCCTCATATTCTATATTATAAAACAAATCAACTGCTTAACATCATTAGCACATACCTTTAATTATCCCTATTATTTTGGCCTTCACCTCCAAGTTCCAATGACGACTACCTGCACATCCATGGTGAGAATGGAGGGGCACTACATAAACGATGGAAAAACTAGAAAGTGTTTGAGAATGATTAGTAAATAGTCAACTTTTTGCAAGAGGGGGAATATTTCTCTACCAAAAATAAATCCAAACTATAACAACAATATAAAGACCAAATCTCGTAGCTAAATGCTATTAAGAAAATCATATAGTTGATCAAATCATTTGCTACATGTAACCCCACGAGAGAAGAGCATACATACAAGCTTAATAAATAGACATATGAAAATATCAAAGATATATCACAAGATAACATAATATATACCTTAGGAAAACCATCATAGAGGGAAAAACCCAGCCTCCAAAATCATCCACACTCAATGTATTATTCAATAATGAAATATTACAATGCAAGTTTACAAAGAACCCATGAATACTCCTAAAACATTATGCCTCTCCAAGGTATCCTCCATGTGTCCAAGCATGTATCTACACATCCCATGCCATGTTTCACATATACACTCCTCTCGACCAACAACCAACATCAAGCACTAGAAATGCGCTTGCATTTATAAAATCAATATCACAAAAACAACCAAGTGGTAAGATAAAATCATGTCACTCAAAACCATGAGTTCACAAAACCATTGACCCCACATTTGCTTTTTGGTACTAAGTTTCCAAAATATTAAATCTTTACCAATGTGTAACTGACACATAAAATATCTAACCCAATATTACATACAACTTTACAAGTGGATCCAAATAAATATTTAATGTGGCTAAACACATCACCTATGATGTACCACAAATAAATATTTATTTTACATAATTAAAATAATTCTTGTTATGCAAGGTGTATAACACCTATTCTTATCATTCTCCCACTTGGTGTATACATTGAATATGGGTCAATCAATAAAGTACATCATCATATCCATATATGAAACCACATGAATCTCCAACATGCTCTCATGCTCTACCAAGATACCTATAACAACATCAAATATGTCAACCATATAAAGCAATAAATCTTTTCATCCTCCAACATGCCACCTATGGAAGAAGAAGAAGAAGACAAGGTAAAAATGCACCAATCCAAAGGACACAAACATCAAATCCAAGTGATAACAAAGACTCCAAGTTGTCACAATGAAAAAATCCCAACATGAATAAAAATAGTAATCACAATAAATGATAGTACATCCAACCACCCATACCTCAAAGGTATACAAACATTAGTAGAACTCATTCCAAAAATCTATGCAACTCATAAAATGCAATCACTAGCTCTGCATGTCAAACCTATCAATGAAGAACATGCACATCGAGAAACTCCCACTACATGGGTAATGCCAAATCTGAAAATAATCAAGGCATACCAAGTCTACCAATAAGATCACATAGAAGGTGTAACCAATATCTTGTAAAACATGAAAACACATATGTTGCAATACACCTCTCACCACTAGTCTCCATAGCTCTCTTAAGTTATCCACACTGAACAAAAGAAAGAGATCAAGGAACCTCCATGTTGTCACCAAAGAATAATGAAAAACACATGACCACATATATAGTGATCATAATAGTTCCACAAAAACCTCAAATCCAATGTCATGTGAATACAAACATCAAGGAAGAAGAAAAAGACTAAAGAGAGAACCTGAAAATTAAAGAATGTAT
The DNA here is from genome assembly GCA_007258455.2 of Sequoia sempervirens. Taxonomy (NCBI): domain Eukaryota; kingdom Viridiplantae; phylum Streptophyta; class Pinopsida; order Cupressales; family Cupressaceae; genus Sequoia; species Sequoia sempervirens. The sequence continues at coordinate 215,019,747 of VDFB02000007.1, forward strand.
CATGTCCTTCTGCACACACCTCTAAATTATCAAATGTGTCAAGTAAGATCTCCACCACAACGTCAAATGAAAATCCTCAACAACACCCAACTGTTCAATATGCAAGATCAAAAAAAACTTATGTATCTCATAAACCAACATGGATGTAAGCCTCTCTAACCAAGGAAGATCAAACTCAAATCCATTCCCATATTAGGAAATCGACCCAATAACATCTCCTAAAATTCCTCATCAATGAAATCATTTGAAAAATTATATAAACATTCCAAACATCTCTCAAGTGAACCCTCTAGAACTAGAAAACCATAGATCAAGATCCATATCCATGAGAAGACAAAGTATAAAATATAATTCATCTAAAAATAATAATGGGAAATACCTCTCAGATGATAATTTGTCAAATAGATCAAGAGTGGGAAATGAGAATACTCCTCCAAGATAACCAGTCATCATTCTAATAATTTTTCTCAATTGTATTTTCACCCTTGCCAAGTACTTGACTCAACAATCCAATGAAATATGGAAACACTTTAGGGCTTATGGGTTGCCCATAGCTTAGAGTGAATCTTCAAAGGAGCTTGTTTCCCTTGGTGTCTCACCTAAATGAACTTATGCTACTATTGCTTGCAGAGGAAAGAAGAATAAAGGACATAAAGTGAAACCTAAATCCCAATGAGGTGATGCACCAAACTACTTTTAGGACCTGTATTATTGCTTAACACACACAATTTATTCAAATGAACAAGTTGTTTTATGCACAACTCAAGTTTTGACATACTTATACATTAGTGTTTCATAGGAAAGTTGAAGTTATCACAATCCTTAAAGGAAAAAAGTAGATGTTTTCACAATTATAAGTTGTTCAAACCATTGAAATAACCTATAACTTGCATAAAATATGTATATTTCTACTTGAAGGTGCTCGAGGAAGTGAGAAATACATTGAGGATTTACATAAAAATCACAAAAAACATATCAACAATTCATATTTGCACATAAAATATAAATAAGAGAAGGAAAAATACTTGCTTTATTCATAAAAGATGCTTACAAACTATTATATAAGCCCGAGAAATGAGCTTCTTCGAGTTACAATGTTGTTCATGCTAGAAAGAACCTTAAAAAGTTATAATACATAGCCAAGAAAAGCGAAAACTTCCAAAAATATGTCCTTAGGCCTCCCTTTATGCTATTCAACAACTTTCTAAACATTAGGAACATTTTTTTTGCAAATGAATGACATGCGTTTGCTTCATATGGTTGAGTCAAACCTTTTGGGTGTCTAATTGAATTGTCACTACTTTTTAGCCCTTGAAATGTTGATTACAGGTGGTTGAATGAAGGAATATCGTTTTATTGACCTTATTCATCCATCAAAATCTCCTTAAACAACTCTTAGATGCTTGGAAATGTTCCAAACTCAATAAAACTACCCTATATTCTCTCAATACGTTGCACAACTCACCAAATTGTCCCATATGTTCTCCAATGTGTATAATTGATTAATCTTCTCAAACTATCATCACTTTTAGTTGCATGCTTATAAGGCATGTGGGAGATTTTAAAATGGTCAAAAACCTTCTAGAGGCATGGGGTGGATTCTAGGATGAGTATTTTCCACATGTTTCATCTTATTAAGGTTTCATTTCCTCACATTTTCACCATTTGTTTATCACTTTTACCACTATCATTTATGCTTATCTTTTGTGTAAGAAAACTAGACCTTGAACTATCATACACCCTTGTCATTCCATTCTCTAACTCTAGCACTACCACGTGTCTTTGAAATGGTGTTCTTGCAACCTCTATCATGCTACATTCTAATCATACTATTAGTTGACTATTCTTGCTCATTTGTCACTATCAAGGCCTTTCCATGATCTTATTTGAACTATAGGATTCATGCACCTGTTAGGCTTAAGATAAAAATTTGAAACCTAACTTAACAAACCAAATTTATCATTACAATGATGTTAAAACTCCCTTCCATTCAAAAATTTTATGGGGTACCTATAGGCTTCATGTATATGACAATTCATAGGTTGGTATTGACAAAGTTTATAGCAGTCTTGGTTCTTTCATGACTTTATCCAATGCAAAAACATCTTCAACATTAACAAGACACAATTTCACCCTTTATTCATAGTAAAAAAAAAAAACAAAAGGCAATACCCCTATCATATGTAAAAACCAAATTCAATGTAATGTTTTGTGAATGAACAATCTACCTCCATAACTGTCATGGCATCTAGCTTACACAACTCTTCCAATAATTTTATATTATATTCTATGCAAATTGTTTAAGATTGTTATGTTCATGAGGTTTCATGGTTTTTGATGTGATATCTTCAAAGATTCATGTTTTCCACTACTTCCTTTCTATGAGAATATTATCTCTTTGTTTCATATTGTTACATAGTCCTTTATGTACTACGATAGTAGCAAAGACATCTTGAAAAGTTTTAACAGATTGGATCGGGGTTTTGGTTTTTTAGGATAGGATTTAGAAATTTTTTTTTACAACATTTCAAATGGCTTTGCATACCTCTGTGGATAGACCTTTGAATCAACTTTATGATATTGAAATAATTTTAAAGGAGTCCAAAGGACTATACAAGATTTCATGGACTTCAAAAGTTGTCTGGGATGTCTCTTAAGGTTAAGAAAGTTAAATAAGACATAATGGAGATCAAACTTTGGGAATATATGCTAAACCCTAGTAACATTCTAATAGAAACCATAGAAAACTTGATAGAAAAAAAATGAACATGTTTGTCATAGTATTGCATTTTGAGAACTCAATATTCAATGCACTAACCTTTGTCAATGTTTTTAAGAGAAAATAGAGTTTTGACCACTTTAACAAGGGTTTTAACAATAGACAGTGCTTTCAACAAAAGGATTTTCTTTCCCTATCAACACTACTTTTCCCTTTGTCATGTTGAGAGCCTTCATTGCATATTAGTAATGTGATGAGGATTACATGAGAGTTTTGAAGGAAAAACCCTCAACAAGGAAGCTTCCTCTATGCTCACTTCCCTCAATATATTGTGATGACTATGGATTTGACTCTCTTTAGGTTCTCCCCTATCTTTTTCTTCATAAGGACTATCATTCCATAACTTAATATGTTCTTACCTTAACCTCCCTAATATGACTATCATCTCCCTCATGAAGGCTTATCAAGACTTATACCACTATCATACACATTTTGACGTCACTATCATTTTCACTTCTCTTGTCTCCCTTGATGCCTAAAGTCTTCCACCTTTATGCAATATCAACAAACTGTAGGTCACTCTTCTTGTTCTCATTTCCTTCTAGGGCTTGTTAACCTTGTCTCAATTATGGGGTTTTCAAGGTATATGTCTTTCAATGTTCTTTGGTTGTCTTTTATTCAACTCTTAAACCTCTATCCTCTATGTATTCTATCCACTATAGACCCACAACCTTGGAACCTCATGAATTATGGTCCTTATTTGCAAAGTTATCAAAGTTCTCAGTCATTAGGCCCTCATGCTCCTCATGGATTGAACACTAGAACCATCATAGATATCTTTTCTATCATAAGTCATATATATTTAAAATTGTATACTATCTTCATCTTGAATTTCTCTTCACATACCTACCATTGCATTTTATCTTCAAGGGATTTTCTCCTTGTGAGATGAGTTGTATTTTATTTCAAAACTTGATCTATGTTTTTACATAACTAATTGTATTCCCAGTCTAGTGTCTTAACACTAGATCTATAATCACACACCAACCCTTGGAAAGCTTTGTCCTTTATATTATGTTACTCAAAATCTGCCCTTATTATCAATATTTCTCATGACAGATCTGCCACTTACCTTCTAAGTCTCCCTCCACTATGGACTATCCTACTTAGCTTCATATGCACTAAATTATAGGGTTTTTTTAGGATAACACAAGGTATTGATACCTCAACAATCCCATGAGATATGTGAAGGGGTTTCATACTTGACAATTTGTAAGTTCTTTTGACAAGGGTTTTGAAGAATGTTTCAAACACTTGACAGTAGAAAATTCCTTCTAATAAGAGTTTATACATAGATTTAATAGAGGCTTTGACAAGGGTATTTAGGAACAAACAAATGCCACTCACTTCTTCATCACCATAGGACTACATTACACTAGTGTGTTTTCCAATGCTATCATCATTGTGTCTTGTCCATCTATTTTTCCTATGAATTGTACTTTTTGACATCCTTGTAGCAATATATGTCACTTTTCCCCTTAATTAATTATCCTTGTACTAAGGTACTATCATAAATGGTTTCATGAACCGACACGCATAATTCTTAGGCACCTCCCTACCTTTCAGAGGCTTGATAGTCATATAATAGTTCATTTCAAGGGTTTAAATCTCTATCATGATGTATCAAAGTGCTCACTATATTTGTTATCTTATTCTATTTGTGTCCATGGGAATATTGTCCATTTCTCATTTTATCACGAGTTTCCCCTTTTTAACTTTGATCTTTGTGCATTATTTTTTTCCAATGTTTCTTGTAACTTTTTAAAACTGTCATACATTGATGAGATAGATATAAAGTCATTTCTACCCTCTCAAAGGCCTACAACCCATCTAACTATCTTGTCTTATATTATTTTGTGTTTGTAAAGGTAAGTCCTAAACTAGTCATTGTTCTTAGCCTTCCACTCTCAAAACTATCATACTTATCCTCTTCATCATCTTCAAAATCCTTTGTCAGTTGAAAAAAATGTTGTTCCCTGTAAAACTATGCCAAATAATAAATCATTATTCACTATTATGGAAATTGCTTGTATAACTTCATATGATAATAAGAAAAATTAAACAAGAGGAAAATGCATGTACTCTCCATGAATTTATGAGACCATGCTTTCACCATTTTATGTTGACAAGGTGAATGACTTAAAACTTTTTGGAAACCCTCAAAATGTTGTATCTTTGCTCATCCTAATGATGAACCCTTAATATGATTACCATAGGGATTTTTATATTGTCCTAAACCTTATATAACCACTCATAGGTACTTGAGCAACATATGCAATGCAAGATATTAACCCCAAAAGAATTATATATTATTGAGTATGAACAACTCTTGATGGCAATGAGAACTCAAAATAATAACATACCTATCCAAGCTTCTTCATAGTTTTCATGTGCATACTTTTGCATGGGTTGAAATTATTTATCTCCAAGAGTCATACAAACATTTACACTCCCTTCTTCCTCATTGTTGATACATTCTCATGTCAAAATGACTTGCAACAATGCTTTTAAGGCACTAAAACTAATAAAACAATGACTACAAACATTGTATACATTCTTTGTTATTGAAACTAAATATAAAGGTGTTGGATCCAAAATGACCTCCTGTGTAACTCCTCATTGCAGCTTGAACAATCCTAACAACACCATGAAATCCTACAAATATTATGAAAATAAAACCTAACATGAAAAAACCCTAAAAGGTTTCAACCAAATCCTATTAGGACTCAAACTCTTTACCAAAGAAACTCTCTCCAAGGAATGCAACATGGATTTGCCATGATAATAATGCCCTTGAATTATTTTCACGAGGTCAAGATGCTTTAGGAAATTATTGCATGTAAAAACCTTCAAAAAGGCCAAAAGGCACAATCTTATGACAAACACTTTACAAATTTTTCCATTCTAAAATATTTTCAACTATTTTGAAGATCTTGGGAAATGAACAAGACTCTTTAAACAACATGAGCAACATTTCAAGGCTTATTTTGAACCAAAAGGAAAATTATGCTAACAATTTTGGTGACCTCTATGAAATTTTTTCCTACTAAGCATATAAGACCGGTGGCCTTACATATTTATTGGGTATAGGAGTCATCAAGACTTAAAAAAAACTCAAAACAAACTTGAAAACTAGCTGTTAACACCTCAAGAACAACTAACTAAAAAAATACTAGGAAAAAAAACTACTCAAACAACACCTAACTAACTATGCTTCAACACTTGAACAATAAATCCAAGAAATTATGAAACAACACATTAAATTGAAAGAAAACCTATCCTAACCTATACTAACCAACAATTTTTTTTATTCAAACAAAACCATTGATTGATTATGTGAAATGGCTACCTTTTCTTTGTAATTTGCAATGCTTCACATGTTTATGAGTTTCCAAGTAGAGATGAAACACAAATGGATACTAAAAAAAAACTAGAATGCTTCTTGAAAGAACATAAACACACTCACTTACCCTTTGAGTTTGACCATACATATTGCTGATTTGAAGTGGATAAGTAAGCAAGAGTTGTTGCTTTTCATCTACAACTTTATGCTTGGGTGCAAGCATGACTTGTGATAGCTTATTGAACTCCATCTTGGCTAGATTTTTAATGACATCCTCATAAGAGAAAGAAATTTGAACTCCCATTACTTGTTTCTTGCTTGTAGGCTAATACTTTATCACCTTGTTGATATGTGAAGTCCATTTCTTGTGATTTATGCATTATGTTCTTGCTACTCATGATTTCACTTTTCAAGAGATGATGGATTGATATCTAATTTTGTAAAAAATTCCTCTAAATCATCCCAAAATAAGTCTTCTTCAAAATCTTCCTTGATTTTTCGTATGAGAGGATTGATTTTGACTTCATAGAAACTCTCTTGAAGATTCATAAAAACATCAAGGTCATATTCTTGAAGCAGGAGTTCTAATTTGATATCATGTTCATATTGAATAGCAACCTTGTGTGTGTCCACCTCTTCATTTTTTAAAACAAGGTTGTCTTCATCTGTCTCCTCATAGACTAGCACCTTATCAAAGTTATTTTCATCTTCCTGCTATTCCAAGCTTATTGTTGATGTTGGTATGAACATGCATTCTTCACCCTACTCATCAAAAGAAGGAAGCTCATCAAACCAAAATGTAGGCTCTTCTTCTTCACTATCCCCTTCTTAATTTTTATCTTTCTATCCCAATTGATTTTTTTGCATAGGCATTGGTAGATTCTCCTCATCTTCAACAAAAAATAGGAGATCATTAAACAAATAATTCAAAACTTCATGTTCAACACCTCTTACTTGTCTTTCAACCTATTTTCCTAGTTGATCACGTTCATCATCCTTTTGCAACAAGTATGATTTTTCCTTTTCTATGTCACATGAAGATTCATCAGCTACAATTTGTTCGTATTTTACCTTAGAAAACTCCTTTTCCCTTAAAACTAGCTATCTTGATAAATAATGAATCCTCCATTATAAAGATAAATGGTGCTAGGACATGAAGGTTTATTTGGTGGATGATTTTGAATTTTTTTTTGGGCTGTTATTGGGGTGTAATATGTTGGGATTGAATAGAAACATGTTCTTGTAAAGAATGAAGACTTTTAAAACTTGGAATTTCAAATTTAGGAGACTTACTTGGAGGTTGAGGAGATTTACCTTGCTTGAAGCTTGAAATTTTAAATTTAGGAACCTCCACTTTTTTAGTTTGATTCAAAATGTAAGAGGGTGATTGGGCCTTTGTGCTTAGGCAAGAAAAAGTTGCATTTTATCTTGTTTAACAACAATCTCTTTTGAAAGAGACTCATCATATTGCTTCCTCTGTGTATATATATCTTTCTAGTGTTTGTAGGCTTGGTAAGCCAATTCTTCTTGCTGCAAATTAAAGTCTTGTTGTCTCATGATATCATCTAACTGCTTATTGAAGTCTAGCAATATGATTTTGATTTCTTTAGCCTCAAAATTGTCAACAATTTGGGGATGAATAGGAAATTAATAATATTGGTTTGACATAAAAATGGATTCTTGAGGCTGATTAAAGTCATATGTAGGCTGCCAAAAAGTTTGAGCAGGGGTGGGAGGTTGGTAAGAATATTGAACATGCTAGTCACCTCCTGTAGCAAATTTATTTTGGGGTAAAACCAACTACATTCTTAGTTTGATATGGCTGATAAGAGAGTATATGAGCAGAAATTTCATGAAATGGAGATGGAAAGACATATTGTCCATGAAACTTTGACATGTCAAAAACATTCAGAAAGCTAGAAATCCACTTAGAAATGCTTTGAAATGAAAGAAAATCATGTTTTATTTTCTTTATAAACTAAACATACCAACTCTTAGTCTACTTGAGCTAGTACATTTGAACTTGGAGTCACCAGGCGTGTGAATATATTATCTCCAAAGGTAGATATTGTTGACATACAAAATAAATATAAATAATGAAATGACAAGTTTTGAACTATAATAGTTCAATTGGATTTTTACCCTTGCTAAGCACTTGACATAGCAATCCAATGAAACATGGAAACACTCTAGGGCCCATGGGTTTCCCATAGCTTAGAGTGAATCTCTAGAGAGGGTTGATTCCCTTGGTTTCTTACCTAAATTAACTTATGCTATTGCTGCTTGCTAAGGAAAGAGGAAGAAATGACATAAAGTGAAGCCTAAATTCTAATAAGGTGATGTACCAATTTTATTTCAGGACTCGTATTGCTGCTTAACACACACAATTTTTTCAAATGAACAAGTTGTTTCATACATAACTCCGGTTTTGACATACTTATACATTAGTTTTTCATAGGAAAGTTAAATTTTTCATAGTCCTAAAAGGAAAAAATCAAATATTTTCACAATTAGAAGTTGTTCAAATCATTGAAAAAAGCAATAACCTGCATAAAATATGTATATTTCTGCATGAAGGTGTTGGAGGAAATAAGACATACATTGAGGATTTACAATACATGCTAGAAAGAACCTTCAAAAGTTACAATACATAGCCAAGAAAAGCCAAAACTTCCAAAACTATGTCCTTAGGCCTCCCTTTATGTTGTTTAACAACTTCCTAAACATTAGGAACATGTTTTTTGTAAATGAATGACATGTGTTTGCTTTATTTGGCTGAGTGAAACCTCTTAGGCATCCAACTGAATTATCACTACTTTTTGGCCCTTGAAATGTTGATTGTAGGTGGTTGAATGAAGTAATATTGTTTATTCGACCTTATCCATCCATCAAAATCTCCTTGAATAGCTCCTATATGCTTGGAGATATCCTAAACCGAGTCAAACATGTGGAGATATCTCTAAATCTATTGCATAACTCACCAAATGGTCCTAGATGTTCTCTAATGTGCTTAACTAATTATTAATCTTCTTAAACTATCATCACTTTCAGTTACATGTTCATAGGGCATGTGGGAGAGTTTGAAATGGTCAAAAACCTTCTAGGGGCATGGGTTGGCTTCTAGGATGAGTATTTTCCAAATGTGTCACCTCATTAAGGTCTTCTTTCTTCACTTTTCACCATTTATTCATCACTTTTACTATGTCATTTATGCTTGTCTTATGTGCAAGAAAAATAGCCCTTGAATTTTCAATTACTCTTGTCACACCCTTCTCTAACTCTAGCACTGCCACATGTCTTTGGTATGGTGTTCATGTAGCCTCTATCATGGTACATTCTAATCATACTACCAATTGACTATTCTTGCTCATTTGTCATTATCAAGGCCTTTCTATGATCTTATTTGAACTATAGGCTTCATGCACCTGTCAAGATTAAGGGAAATAATTGAAACTTGAATTAACCAACCACATTTATCATTACAATGGTGCTAGAACTTCCTTACATTTAAAAATTTTATGGGATACTTGTAAGCTTCATGTATATGATAATTCATAGGTTGGTACTAATAGATTTTATAGTAGTCTTGGTTCTGTTATGGCTTTATCCAATGCAAAAACTTCCTCAATATTAACAAGATACAACTTCACCATTTGTTCACAATAAAAAAGAAAGGAAATACCCTTGTCATATGCACAAAAACAAATTAAAAGTAGGGTTTTGTGAATGAATAATCTACCTCCATGACTATCATGGCATCTTTCTTGCACAAATCTCCCCATCATTTTGTATTATATTCTCTATAACTTGTTTAGGATTTTCATGTTCATAAGGTTTCATGGTGTCTGATGTGATATCTTCAAATCTTCATGCCTTCCGCTATTTTCTTTTTGACAAAATATTGCCTCTTTGTTTCACATTGTTATATAGTCCTTTGTGTACTGTGACAGTAGCAAGGAAATCTTGAGAAGTTTTAACATATTGGACAAGGGTTTTGGTTTTTAGGATAGGATTTAGACAAAGGGTTTATGAAATTTCAAATGATCTTGCATACCTCTGTGGATAGCCCTTCAAATCAACTTAACAAAATTGAAAGAATTTTTGAATCAACGTACACTTCAATGCATCGATCTTTGTCAATGTTTCTTAATATCAAATAGAGATTTGACCACTTTAACAAGGTAGACAAGGCTTTCAAAAAAAGGATTTTATTTCCCTATCAACACTACTCTTCCATTTGTTATATTGAGAACATTCATTGCACATCAAGGTTGTGATGAGGGTTAAATGAGGTTTTTGATGGATAAACCCTTAGTAAGGTAGCTTCCTCTATGCTCACTCCCCTCAACATATTGTGATGACTATGGCTTTTACTCTCTTTAGGGTCTCCTCTATCTTTGTCTTCATAAGGACTGTCATTCCATAACCTGATATGTTCCTACCTTAACCTCCCTAATATGTTTGTCCTCTCTCTCATGAAGGCTTATGGAGACTTATACCACTACCATACACGTTTTGACATCACTATCATTTTCACTTCTCTTGTCTCCCTTGATGATTGAAGTATTCCACCTTTTCCCAATATCAATAGATTATAGGTCACTCTTCTTGTTTCTTATTTCCTCCTAGGGCTTGTTAACCTTGCCTTGATTATGGGGTTTCCAAGGTATATATCTTTCAAACTTCTTTGGTTGTATTTTATTCAACTCTAAGACCTTTGTCCTTTGTGTCTTAAATGTCCACTATAGACTTGCAACCTTGGAACGTCATGAATGATTTTCATTATTTACAAAGTTATTAAAGTTCTTAGTCATTAGGCCCTCATGCTCCTCATGGATTGAGCACTAGAAACCTCATAAATATCTTTGCTATCATAAGTCATATATATATTTAAAACTATATACTATCTTTTTCATCTCAAATTTCTCTTCACATACATGCCACTATATTTTATAGATTATAGGGATTTTCTCCTTGTGAGATAAGTTATATTTTCTTTCAAAATTTGATCTAATTTTTTACATAACTAACTATATTCTCAGTCTAGTATCTTAATAGTAGATCTATAATCATACACTAACCCTTGTAAAGCTTTGTACTTCATATTCTGTCACTTAATCTTTGCCCTTATTATCAATCTTTCTCATGACAGGTCTATCACTTACCTTCTAGGTCTCCCTCCACTACAGACTGTCCTGCTTCTTGGCTTCATGTGCACTAACATACAAGGTTTTTTGAGGATAACACAAGCTCTTAATACCTCAAAAATCCCATGAGATATGTGTAGGGGTTTCATACTTTTTTATTTTGTAAGTTCTTTTGACAAGGGTTTTGAAGAATGTTTCGAACATTTGACAGCAACAAGGTCCTTTTAATAAGATTTTGTCACATAGATTTAATAGAGGATTTGACAAGTGTCATTATGCATGGATATATGCCACTCATTTCTTCATCACCACAAGACTATATTGCATCAGTGTGTTTTCCAATGATGTCATCATTGTTTCTTGTCCACATGTTCATCCTATGAATTATACTTGTTGACATCCTTGTAGAAATATATGTAGCTTTTCCCTTAATTAGTTATCCCTATACTAAGGGAATGCCATACATGGTTTCATGACCTTCTATGCATCATCCTTAGGAACCCCCTAACTTTGAGAGGCTTGATAGTCATTTAATAGTTTATTTCAAGGGCTTAGATCTCTATCATGATGCATTAGAGTGCTCACTGTATTTGGCATCTTCTTCTATTATTGTCCATGGGAATGTTGTCCATTTATCATTTTATCATGAGTTTCCCCTTTTTATTATTGTGCATTGTTTTTTACCAATATTTATTGCAAATTTTTAAAACTATCATGCATTGATGATCTAGATATAAATTTGTTTCTCACCTCTCAAAGGCTTGCAAGCCATATAACTACCTTGTATTCTATTTTTTTTGTTCTTGTAAAGGTATGTCCTAAACTAGCCATTATGCTTAGCCTTCCACTCTCAGAATTATCATAAATATCGTTAATTGTCTTCACAATCCTCTGTTAGTTGAAAAAAAGCATTACATTTACACTATACCAAATGACAAATCATTTTTCACTATTATGGGAATTTATTGTATGATTTCATATGATAGTAACAAAAAATTAATAGGAGGATGGCGCATGTACTCTCCATGAATTTATGAGACCATGCTTTCACCATTTTATGTTGATAAGGTGAATGGCTTAAAACTTTTTGGAATCCCTCAAAATGTTGTACCTTTTCTTAGCCTAGTGATGAACCCTTAAGATGATTACCATAGGGATCTTTATACTATCATAAACCTTATATAACCACTTATAGGTACTTGAGAAATATATGAAAGGCAATATCTTGACCCCAAAATAATTCTACACTATTTAGTATGAACAAATCTTTATGCCAATCAGAAGAATTCAAAATGATAATAGACTTGTCCAAGCTTCTTCATGCTTTTAACATGCACACTTTTGCATGGGTTTAAAGTATTTCTCTCTAAGACTCATACAAATATTTACACTCTTCTTCCTCATTGTTGATATATTATCATGCCAAAATGACCTATAACAATGACTTTATAGTATTGAAATTGATAAAACAATGACTACAAACATTGTTTATGTTTTTTGTTATTCAAACTGAACATAAAGGTGTTAGATCCAAATTGACCTCCCATGTAACTCCCTATTGCATCTTGAGAAATCTTAATTACACCATGAAAGTGTGCACATATTATGAAAAAAAAACCTAACATGATAAAACCCTAAATGGTTCAGGCCAATCCTATTATGAATCAAACTCTTTATTGAAGAAACTCCCTCAAAGGCATGCAACATGGACTTGTCAAGATAATAATGCCCTTGAATGCTTTTGACAAGGTCAAGATATTTTTAAGAAACTTATTGTATGTGAAAACCTCCAAAAAGGCCAAAAGACACAATATTATGAACTTGAGATATGAATGAATTTGAAATATGACCAACACTTTACAATTTTTTCCCTTTTAAATTTTTTTCAACCATTTTGAAGATCCTAGGACATGAACAAGACTCTTTAAACAAAATGAGCAACTTGTTAAGGATTATTTTGAAACAAAGGGAGAAATATGATAACAAGAAAAATTTCTTCTATTTATCCATCATGACATCACATCTATATCTAAGTGAAGGCTCTTTAGACTTCCAACTAAAACCTCATCAAAGAGTAATCATCTCAGTAAATGACTCTAACCATGAGAGAAATCCAAACTCACCTATGTCTCCAAGTATCCATGAGCACTTGAAATCAATCAATCCATGCTAAGATCCAATGCAACACTACACTCCCATGAAGTTGTGAAGCACATGACTAATTTTATCAATACTAAGAGGACCAACAAGACTATTGTCAAAGCTCCAAGCGTGGAATAAGGAACACATCGTGAAATCATGATCTAACATCTCCTCAAAATAAGATCATATGTTCCAAATGAACATATCATGCTCCTAAAAGCACCTGTAACAAGCCAACACTCTAAATTAGTAATCAAGAGTACACCACGAAACAATAACTATCATATAAAAAAGGATCACCTGTCAAGATAACAAAGCATAAACGATACATCAAACAAAGAATCCAATAGTCCTTCATGGTACCAAGATGTCAACATCTCCAAATCACATAAGATAACCATCCCCTATCAATAAAACCTAAGATGTCAATGAACTCTCACTATATATAAAATAGGATCCAAGAGCTCCTCCATGACACCAACAACCACTGTAGAAGATCATCCATCATTAAATGATGAATCTATATCATCACCAAAAGCTCCCACTAAATAAAATTATACTGAGCTACACATGGAATCATGATAAACATCTCCTAACTAAAGATCCTCCATGGCATCAATGCACTCAAAGAACTCAACTCCAAGAGATCCCAAATGGTAGAGTACAACTACGATCTCGAAAACCAAGAATATACAAATTCCATCAAAATATCATGAATGAATTCCATACTACCAAACCATCACTGTCAAAATCTCCCACAAAAATATGCAACCAAGCTATCATGACATCATGATAATCCAAATGCTACAAGTCCCAACAACTAACTATCTAGGCACTCTAACCATCATCTATCCTCTCATCTCAATGCAACATACCAATACACAAATGACAACTAACAAGGCCAACTAATAAAGTTTGAATCAACACTAAATTATTGTTATGGAGATAGATTTTCCACATTCGAGTCATCCCATTGCGATCAATAAGTTACACATACCTAAACATTGCATAACTCATAGATCCAAATCCAATGAAACATGGAAACTCATTATCACATTAGTAACCTATAAAATGAGATAACTAAGAATATAACTTGTAGACCTCAAAACTCAAACAAAAAATCAACCGCAGATCTAATTTTCCAAACAAGTTCACAAATGAGTAACTATAGTCAATGAACCAAACAAGCATCAAAGAGATAAGAACAACTTCCTAACAATAAACCACACCACCACCAATTAACCACACACATGATCATGTCGTTCCAATGCTCAAATGTATATGAATATACTTAACACCACAACTATCACTAACATTGTAACTATACTCAACTCTCATAGAACCAAGACTCCAAGTCTCGATGCATGTGAATCCATGTCCTCAAAATAGAAGATAACTTGTGTACTTGTCTCTATCAAAGTCTAAACTTTGTAAACACCTCTAAACCTATATCAAGAAGCACCAAATCTGATAATAAACTATACCATCATATACATCTCATGAAAACATGCACTCCCTCAATTTTTTTCCTCTTGACTCATCTAAATGTTCACATAATCACACCCCTACTCTTAAGATCCTATAAGTGATCAAACAAGTACCAAATTATCTCTACTCATCAAAGTTAAAAACTATTAGTACCACTATGTATTACACTAAAAATTCTCTCCATGGACTATTCAAAATTGAAGTTTTGATTCTGTATGCAAAATTTATGTCCAAAACCATGTTTTAGATCAATATCCAACTTCATGGCACCAAATTATGACAAAAAAAGTCAAATTAGTGAACCAAACCTATACAATGGGTAGTTATTAGAGAGATATTTCCATTAACTATTGAAAGTACAAAATATTACACCATGTGTGAAATTTATGCCATTTTGAAAAAAATTCCCCAATTTGTTTTATATTGGTGGCTAGTGGGTGGCCCACCAATAGCGCTCCACTGGTGGAGGGTAGCAAATGCAATTTTTTTATTAATATTTTTTAATGTTTATTTCCAAAGATTTTTTTTAGCTTGTAAGGGGCTAGCCTAGCTTTGACCCCACTAGACCATGGGTCAAGGACCATGGGTCCAATGGCCTCAACACTCAAGGACCAAGGAGCCAAAGGCCTTGATAGTCGTGGCCCTGTCGATGACTGGTAGCATCAGTAACATTGACAACATTGTCTACCTTGGCAAGTGGGGGGGTCTAAAACCCCCCCAAAATCCTTTTCTTTAACACAAGTATATATATATATATTACATTTTTTAATATGTAGACATCTAATCGATTTGTATGACTATACAACTAGGGTTTTAGGACATTTTTAATTTTTTTGTCAATAGCCAAAATAGGCTAAATTTTATGTCAATCTTCATCTCTCAAGCTTCCTAGATCCAATAGTGAGGCATGTTTTGTCCCAAGGGTCCATTTATGAAACTCCCTCTACAAAAATCTCAAGGCGAACACCTAGAAAAAAACCCCTTTTCCAAACCCTGATCAAAACCCTAGATTTGTAAATATGACCACAAATTTGTAACCCCAAAACCCTATATTTGTAAATAACTAACCTAAAAAATGTGTCTCACACCTTAAAATTTATGAAATATCTCATGCATTTTCATGGCTTCAAATTTACACTTGATCTTCTCAAACAAAAGTTATACCAGAAAGTTGATCTTTGAAACCACACAACCACAACCATGGCTCTAATACCAAATGTTAAGAAAATATTATAGTTGATCAAACAATTTTCTACATAACCCCATGAGAGAAAAGCATGTATAAAATCTTATAAAATTACCATATGCAAATATCAAAGACATATCACAAGATATACCTTGGAAAAACCATCATAGAAGGAAAAACCTAGCCTCCAAAAGCATCCAAACTCAATGCATTATTCAATAATGAAACATTAAAATACACTTACAGAGTCTCCATGAATACTCATGAAACAAAATGCATCTTCCATGTGTTCAAGCATGTATCCACACATCCCATGCCATGCCTCACGCATGTAGTCATTAGAAGAAGATTTACTACAACAAAAACCAAGCCAAAACTATCAACAACCAACCTCAACCATTAAACATGTGATTTTTCATAGAATAACACTCACACAAATACAACCAAGTGATACGATAAAACCATGTGACTCAAAACCATTGACCCTACATTTATTTTTTGGTACTAAGTTTCTAAAATATTAAATATATCCCAATGTGCAACCCACACATAAAATATCTAACCCAAATTTATATAAAACTTTACAAGTGGCCCCAAATAAATATTTAATGTGGTTTAAAATGTCACCTAGGATGCACTACAAGCAAATATTTATTTTACATAATTAAAATAATTCATGTTATGCAAGGTGTACAATACCTATTCTTAAAAAAAGACAATAAGTTTTTAAAGGGTCTCATCACTCTAGAGGGTATTTTCAACTAAGATCAACTAAGAAATAGGAGGATGAACCTAGCTACAAAGAAAGGGGATTGGAAGCAAGTGACTCTAGCAGAAAGGAAATCGCTGAAACTAGGAAAGGTGTGCTCTAAATTTGAGAAAAAAACTTTCTTTGGGTTTTTTCAAGTTTGTGATGATGTGGTTGCATGGACCTATGAGGACCTAAAAGGTTTTGAACCTAGCTTGGCCCATTAGACCATTGAATTTGATCTTGATGCAAAGCTTTTTAGGAAAAAACAAAGGTCTATCAACTCCAAAATTGATCCCTTGATGAGGAAGGAGTTGACCAAACTTATAGAAGTTAATATAATTTTCCCCATCAAGCATTCTTCTTGGGTGGTGTTAGGTCTCAAAATCAATGCTCTACTTCCTAGACCAAAATTATACTCATTGTTACGATTAAGGTTCCATCCACCTTGTAAATCCTATGTCATGGTTCTAACATCCTTGGAAAGTGTCTCTACGCACTTAGGGTGTATTGGGAATATTTTGTAATATTAATTCTCACCATTGTTTGTAATATATTCATAAGGGGTGATGGGTCCACTAGTAGCAACAAAGGTGACTTGTGGTCATTAATATTTAATATTATTTTCCCCACACATGGATTCCTAGAATGAGATAATAAAATATAAGGAAATGAAAAATGAGTGATCGTTGATATTCTCCAAGTGGGAGCTTGGAATGAGGCAATAGGTGTCTCTTTGTATTCCATCATTTATTGCATTTAATGTAATGTTTATCTTCCAAGTTTGGGTGCCCAAGTTGGAGTGAAAGTATTAGAGACAAAACTAGTGTCCTTTCACATTTCAATGAGGTAATCCAAGGGTTGGGGAAGTTTGGAATGAAGGGCCATCTTTGAGAGCCTTGTTTGGGGCTTAAGATGTCTTCAAAAATCTATATAATCAACTCTTTGGATGTATAAAATATGAGCAACAGTTGAATGTAGAGTTTTATTGCAGGAACAAGGATATGTTGAGGCATAAGGAGTGTTCATAGGTGTAGAGGTGTTGACATGGTGGAGAAAAAGAGAATGGAAGCTAATGTATTGTAATCTCATTTATTTGAAGATAATGCATACTTGGCCTCTCTTCTTGGTGGATTTTTTTCCACAAGGGTTTCTCCACGTAAATCTTGTGCTATGTGATGATCTTGTGTTGCATATTTGTGCCTCATTTCTTCTATCTTATGGTGATGTTATTACTTATTTATTGTTGTTATAAATTCACATAAGGTGGTATTATTAAGCATGTTATGTTGGCTGATTTTTGGCATCACAAAGAAGATGGAACTAATCATGGTATTTCTATATTAAGGAAACTTAATTTTCAGATTTGCATGTAAGTTTCATATTTTCATGTTGTTGTAGTCCAAGCCTTGTATCTAATCCATTGAATTCATGTATGGATACAAATTGAATTTCCTAAAAATTGGTATAAGAACCTATTTATTTCTCATCATTTGGTATTAGAGTTAAAGTTTAACTAGGCTTTGGGTATTCCTTATTTTTTATTTCTTAGCTTGGAAAGCTTGTGGGAATTTGTTAGAAGGAATTGGAGGTTGTTGGAAGGCTTTTGGGGTTGTGATGAATTTTATATGAGTTAACTTTTTTTTGAAGATTTATGACATTGGAAGCTATGGATATTGTCAATGTGATCTATGTTGGGCATGTGAAGCTCATTATGGATCTTTATGGAGCTAGTTATGTTATGTAACTTGGAGATATTGTTTGAAAATATGTGTAGATCCTCTTGTTTGGTGGTTTTGTTCCTTTACCTTGTGGTCATGTGCAGTGAGAAGGTTTTCATGTTGGATGGGTAGAGAGATCCTGGTCACATGGAGAAACACCCTCAATTTGGACTATAGAATGGAGTGTTTATGTTGGATTCATGGTTTTAGCCCTTGGTTACATGAAAGCATTGGAAGATAATCCACTAACCTCTTTGTGAGTTGTGGAGTTAAAATGTTTCATATGTTATAAGATCTTGGACAACATGGTTTTCCTATTGGGTTGTAGTTTACTCTTGTTTTTAGTTGTGGGTTTGTGGATTTGTGCTTATTCCATTATTCAAATGATATGTTTGATGTGAATGTATGAATGCTTAAATTAATTTTAGTTTCACATATATGGTTTTGCATTTTTTACATGTTAACTAAAATATGTGGTATGTAGATTTGTGATGAGACTATATTCATGGTGTTTTGGATGAAGATAATTACAAGTTTGCATGGCTACTTGGAGGGTTCTTATTGATCTATGGTTACTCCTATGTGGGTTTGTTTAGAAAATCAGATCTAGCATCGATCCTAGTGTTTGAGTCTTGTAAATCCACATGTGATACCCGATTATCTCTATTTTTCCTGATACTAATGTGGGGTTGAATCTATTTTTCAATTATTTGAACTTGGAGCACTAATTATGTATTTCTCCTTTGAGATGTTGTATATGTGTAGATATTGTAAAATTGTCTTATGTGGATTCAGACCATATTCTTGGTCATCGTTATTACATTGGTATGCTTATTGTAGTGAGAGATGGTTATTGAGAGTACCTAATGTAGTTATTCATTTGAATCTTTAGTAGTAGTTTATGGTGCATGAGAAGCTTTGTTCACTTTTAGTAGAGTGTTGGAAATGATATTTGTCATGATTCCATGTATAACTTAGTATTAATTTCAGTGGGAGTTTTATGCAGTTACATAATATGTTCTATCTTATTTGTTTCAATATTTTGGTTCTAAGTTGTTGTTACTATAGTGTGTAGTGATCCATGGATAATATTTGATTAGAAGATGGATGGTCTTTTGAAATAGTTGTTGGTGTCATAAGGAGTTATTGAATTCTAACTTTAGATGGAAATGAGAGTTTAATGACATCTTTGGTTTTATTGACTGAAGGATGTGTGGAAATTGTATCTTCTTGGTTTGGAGATTGTGGTTAGACTTTACCTTTTGGAAGTTCATGGTGTTGAGTTCTTTAATTACATTGGGGCCATGGAGGATATCCAATTAGAGATGGTTATCACAATGCCTGTAGAGCTTGGCTACACAGTTTAGTGGGAACTTTGGTAGTGATGTTGATTCATCATTTGGTGATGGATGGTTATTTTCATGTAATCTCCTAAGAGGGGATGTCAGATCATGACGTAATGATATGTTCCTAATTATATAGTTGGAATTTTGACAATGGTCTTGTTTGTTCTCTTTGGTTTTGAGTATTAATCATTTTCTTGGAGCTTCATGATTTTGTAGGGTTGCATTTGAAGTCGGCATGGATTTATTGGTGGATTCTCATAGAAACTAGAGAGACTTGGATGAGGTTAAGAGATCTCTTATTTATGGGATCCTATATTGGTATGGTTACTCTTTGATGAGGATTTAGAGGGAAATATTGAGGAGCCTATACTTGGTTATGGATGTGAATCCATTATGGACATAAATAGAAGATTGTCATTTCTTGGTATTGTGTGTATAGGTTAATCTTGTATCTCACTCTTGGTATGCTCGACAAGTGAATGATCGGAGAGGTATTGCCCACCTAAATATCAAATACATTATTTATTTTGTATATTGTCTTCTCATATGAGATAGTCTTGAATATAAGTTCATTTTGAAGACTTGTTAAGAAGAAGATGCATGGTTTATGGATTTTTCGTTATTCTCCTTGTTTTGGTCTTAAGCCATGGATCTAGTTTTGAGGACTTATTTGGAGAGGTTTAGGAAATGGTTTGTGGCTTTGGGTATATTCCATTTTTTGTGGGAATGTTTGGATGTTTGATCTTCCTTTGGTATGAGAGGTTTACATCTATTACTGCCATGTTTTTGATTTGAATGCTAGATGTTGATATCTTTTCAGTATGGCAATGGTGAAGGAAATATTACATTACAAAAATTGGTACATATTAGTATGGAAAAAGTACAAGGTTTAATTTGCAGGTTCTCTCTTTGCCTATGGTATTCTTCTTAGATGTTTGGTTTCACATGGTTGAGTGCAAAGAACTTGGGAGAGCTATATCCAGACTAGTGGTGAGAGAGCTATTGCAAATATTTGTTTGTAGGATTTTGATATCATTATATGTTTTCTTTACACTATATAATAGAGGAGTTAGCCACCTCCTCTATGCAAAGTACTATAGGTAGACTTGGTTTGCTTTGATCTATTTTCAAATTTGACATAACTCATACAATGGGAGTTTATGTATATATGTTTGGTTATCCTCTTTGATATCTTGCTTTGTTGATTGCTGATGCTATGATGAGTTTTGGATGTTTCATTGGATTTGGATCTATAGTTAATGTAGGTTGTGGATTAGCTATCCACTTTCTTGCAGAAAGATGACTCAGATGTGGATTGTTTATATTCATAAGATTGTTTTAGTGTTAATAAATCTTTGTTAGTTGGCCTTGTTTGTGGTCATGTGTGCATTGGTATGCTGCATTGAGATAGGAGGATGAATATACAAATACTTTATTTTAGATTTTGGGTTGGTATGTTGATGACATGAAGTTCTATCTATGATTTGTATATCCTAGTTTGAGATATGGTTAGCTTGTACGAGTTGTGATTTTTTGTGGTTTCTATTCCATCTAGTATGAGTATCTTGTTGGCGCATGAGAGAATGGTGAATATTCAGATGGTACATAATTGGATAAGAGATGTTTTTCCCTTATTTGTGATTCTTATGGGTGTATTTACAATGTTGATTTCAAGTGGGAGAATGTTAGGATTAAGGTACCATCCACCTTGTAAATCCTATGTCATGGTTCCAACATCCTTGGAAAGTGTCTCTAGGCACTTAGGGTGTATTGGGAAAATATTTTGTAATATTAATTCTCACCATTGTTTGCAATATATTCATAAGGGGTGATGGGTCCACTAGCAACGATAAAGGTGATTTGTAGTCATAAATATTTAATATTATTTCCCCACATGTGGATGCCTATAATGGGATAATAAAAGATAAGGAAATGAAAAATGAGTGATAATTGATATTCTTCAGGTGGGAGCTTGGAATGAGGCAACAAGTATCTCTTGGTATTCCATCATTTATTACATTTAACATAATGTTTATCTTCCAAGTTTGAACATCCATGCTGGAGGGAAAGTATTGGAGCTAAAATCAGTGCCCTTTCATATTCCAAGGAGGTAATCCAAGGGTTAGGTATGTTTGGAATGAAGAGTCCTATTTGGGAGCCTTGTTTGGGGCTTAAGACATCTTCACAAGTTTATATAATCAACTCTTTGGATGTAGAAAATATGAGCAACAGTTAAATGTAGAGTTTCATTGTAGGAACAAGGATAGGTTGAGTTATAAGAATGTTGTTCATAGGTGTACAGGTGTTGACATGGTGGAGGAAAAGAGGAGAATGGAATTGAATATATTGTAATCCCATTTATTTGAAGATAATGCATACCTTTTCTCTCTTCTTGGTGGATTTTTTCTCACAAGGGTTTTTCCATGTAAATCCTATGTTTTTGATTGATTAAGCAAGGAAAGGGCCCTGACCCATACAAAATAACATCTAAAAGACCATCCGTAAGACAAAACAACACAACAGAGGAAGCATAAAAAAAGGAGAACCACTTCCCCCAAACCCAATCAACCAAAAAACATTAGCCCATACCCACTGCATCAAAATTTATAAACCTACCAATAATCCCTAAGAGATATAACCATCTCATCTTAATATCCATCCACAAAATTAGGTTATATCAGCATAACCTTAAAAGAGTATCCAATCGATAATCAGAGTTCTTGACCGAAATAGAACTAGAGAAATAACAGTCCAGGCACCTATGACCTATACCAACTAAACATCTGATAGAATATCAAAAAAACTTCATGGAAACACATAACAAAAAACAAGAAGAACCAACATCGAGGATCAAGCATCCTCAATTAGACTCTATAACTTCATGAGGTCTTCAACATAATCTTCAAAGTTATATTTGAGCTCCATTCTTCTAGAAAAATTGGCTTATTCATCATTCACCTTTTTCCTCTGTTGTTTCTTTATCTTTCCTTGACCAGAGATAGTAGCCATGACAACTTTTTCATAACTGCATCCACGACCTTGCCCAAACTCTTCACTGCATTTTCAAGTTCCTGGAATTTGCTGGAATTATCATCCTTTTGTATCATTTTTTCCAACAACTCCATCCTTTCCTCAACCCTTTGAATTTGACCAGTATCAAAACCCAACATGTTTTCTTTTAAATATTCATTACTAGGGTTAGGAATCTCCCTAACCTCTAGGTCATTGGTAGCATCACCTTTATCAACAACCATATCAATGTATTCCTCTGCATCCTACCCATCCTCTTGCTACGAATCACAATCCTCCTCCTCCTGGCTAGATTCTTCCACTTCCTCCTCCTCCTCCTCAAGAGACTCACCACCAAGGCTATTTGAAACTTCCTTAGAAGATGAAGCCTTTCCCTTACCACCTTCTTCCCCTTACTGTCGAGAGACTCTTTCACATTCTTTTATTTCAAGCTTTTAGATTTTTTACTATTGTCAGACCCCTTCGACACAGAAAAAGCAAGCTGAGTCGATCTTTGACCCACCGGAGTGGAACATTCTGGGTTGTTGTCATTGTCACCAATAATCATTATAGTGTTGGGGTGAGCCCCGAACTCACGAATCAACATTTTTCTTTTTTTGTTCACAACGGGAGCAATGGGAGCAACACTTCATTTTTCTAGAGTGACTTTGAGAAGGTCCGACCAAGAGGAGTCTATAGGATTAGGAGAGGCTTTTGTAGAATCTTTAGTCAGGGAGTGGGGCTGGCTTTCTATAAGCTTGATTTTAATAGAACTTTTGGGAGTAGGGTTTTCAAGAAAATTAAGGAAAACATTTCTTTGCAAGGAAGTGGCAAGGACATATTTATAAATCACATGAATCAAGCCTTGGTGTAAAGGAGGGTTAGCGCCATTGGTAAGGCTTTGGCTCAGAGAAGAAAGGAGGAAAAATATAAGATTAATTTTATCAAGATGACGAATGTGGTTCAAAATTAAAAGTTGATAGCCATGGATAGATTAGAAACGACCTTCCAAGGTAAAGTATTTCATTACACAGAAGCAAACATTATGGTATAGTGGAGGAAGCAAAAACCTAGAGTACCCATTTTCAAATCTCTGTGCTTTTTCTTTATCCTTGAAAAACTTATGAATATAATTTGATACTTTCCATTGCTTACCTTAGCCACCTTCTTTCCTTCATATGCTAGCCCCATCACTATGGCTATGAGCTTAGCATCAACTGTAAAATGGAGGCCACATAGCTCAACTTCCCTATCTTTCCAGACATTCACAAATTTGTAGCTTAGTTGCTCATTGTAACCTTCCATGGCAACAAAATAAGGGGTAAACCCAACCTTCTCAAACAAACCCCAAAGCTCTGCATTCTTTCTTAGGGAGTCGTATTTACTCAGCTTCGTCCTCTTCTTAGGGCATCCCATGCTTTTTTCCTTGGTAGAATAATTTTGAGGAAGAATTAAAAACTCATCTCTTCAACCTTCCTCATTCACGACAGTAGCAACATGTAATTCAAAAACTTTAGTTTTGATGGAGACTTGGTGATTTTTCATTTGCAAGATTAATGACTCAAACCTTCTAGTAGTTTGTTTAAAATAATCAAACTGAATACAAAGCTAAATATCATATTTTTGAATCCTATCATTATGATAATTGACAACTCTACCACCTTCATGAGTCATGATTACTCTTTTTTTATTACCCTCCTTGGCATCGGCAAAAACACATGTCAAAATGTCTTTTCCAAAATCAAACACACAATTTTTAGAGATTTGAATTATGATCCCTATATCCTCATTAACATCTTTCTTTTTAACACATGAGGTTTCCAAAATGATATGTCCTTTCCAACCCTTTCTTTTTTAAATCATTTAGATCTAGCGTACCACTACCTTTAATACTGTATCTCCCAATCCATCTTATTGGCCTACCCAATTGCCACCAAAGGAAGACAACAACCAACTTGATGGCTAGACAACATTATGAGCCACTATTATTAATAATTACCATTCTTTCCATGATTGATCGAATCCCCAACTCCATCCTTAGTGATTATTTCCTTAATTTTGTTTGATAAATTGGAAAAATCCCAATATTTTAATGCCTCCTGCCTAAAGCCAAAGTTCGCTAAGGCATCACCTGCTCTATTACCTTCCCTAAAGTTGTGGCATATCTTGCAACTTTGGAAAGAATGTAACATATTTTTGCATTCATCCAAAAAATATTTTATCTCCCAAGGGGCCTCTACTTTATTGTTTAAATAATCAATTATTAATTTGGAATCACCCTCCAAAATAACCTTCGTGTATCCATTATCTTTAAGATAGCCTATTCCTATCCAAGCAGCATAAGCCTCCACCAAATTTTTTGTTGTTTTTTCGAAGCCCTTACTTTATTTAGCCACATAGATGCCATGTTCATTTCTAACAACCCCACCTGCCCCCGTTAGGCCTCAATTTCCTTTTGAATATCCATCAAAGTTACATTTAATCCACCCAAGGTTCGGTGGATCCAAATAGTACTTTTCCTGATAATTTGTTTAGCCCAATTAACATTATTGAGATCATGAGAGAGACCTCGTTGTTGCTTGATTCTCATCTCTTGATAAGAAGGCCCTTTCTTTGAAGGAGCATACTTACAAATTTCCATGTTCTCTTGAATCTGTTTCCTGATATCCATGCATAGATCTTTGCTACTTTTAGCAGCATCCCTAAAGACCCTATTATTTCTTTATTTTTACAAACCCTAAGTGAGGAACAAAGGAACTTGTCTCTAGAGGTCAAGAATTATATTGTGAGAATAGGGGCATATACTCCAACAATCAACAAACATTTTAACCAAAGGAGGGAAAACCCAATCAACCATCAAACTCTTTAGGAAAAAATCCCAAACTTCTTGAGCATAAGAACATTGAAAGAGCAGATGCATAATTGTTTCTTCCTCTTCATTACATAGGTAACATTTATTAACTAAGTACCATCCCATTTTCTTAAAGTTTTCAATTGTAAGAATCTTTCCATGCATCACTATCCACCAAAATTAATTAATCTTGGGGATTAAGGTCTTTCTCCACACAATATTCCAGTTAAAGATCCCTAAATGGAGAGGCTACAAATTCATAGACTCGTAAGCCAATCTTACTGAGAATCACCCAAAAGCATTTTTTGTCCAAATCCACTCATCATTCCTATTTCTTGAGAAGAGGTCAGGGTTCCCAATCTACCTCAAGAGTGAGTCCAAAGCTGTATCCTAATTCAACTGTCTGCCACCCCTATGAACAACATTATTCAAATAGTTCCTGAAGTCAATCCATTTTAGTCTCAAACCATCCTAGATTAAATAATTTGAGACCTTTTTTCCAATGCTTCTCTACAATATGATTCTAATTTGCTAAAGGTTGTCACTAGCTGACAAAGGAGCATAGGAAGACCAAGCATGCTCCCAAAATTCATCTCTATACCCATTTCCAATTCTTAATTTCACTCCTTTTGTTAGAGTTCCTCTCACCTTTAGCAGGTTATTCCAGAAGACAAAACCATAGGGAAGTTCCTTATTTATGAGGAAACAACAAACATCCTTATTATCCAAGTATTTATCCCTTAGAATCTAAACCCAATCTTTTTCTCCTTCCAGAAGATACCAACACATTTTTTCCACAAGAGCTTTATTAAACCTTTTTATTCTTATTATTCCGAATCCTCCTTCCCACTTCAGAGTACAAACAATTTCCCATCTAACAAGTGCAATTCTCTTCCTTTCTTCCACACCTAACCATAAGAACCTCCTTTGGATCATTTCAATTTTCTCAGCAACATAGGCATGAATGTTGAAAAGAGAGAGATAATAGACCAGATTGTTTTGTAAAGAAGATTTTAATAGCTGAACCTTCCCAACAAAACTTAGTAATTTTCCTTTCCATCCTACCAGCTTCTTCTGAATATTTTCCACAATATAATTCCAGTAGTTACTATTGGGTTTTCTTGAGATTAATGGTAACCCCAGATAGGTACCGGGCAGATTAGCCTCCTAGCAACCTAAAATACTTATTAATTTATACTTAACAATTTGGCGAGTATTGAAAAAATAGATTTTACTCTTCTGGTAATTGATATATTGACCAAATTATTTTGCATATTTATCAAGGATCACTTTCCATTGTTTCGCTTCCAAAATAGAGGCCTCCCCCAAGAGGATAGTGTCGTCGAAAAACTGCTGATGAGAAGTAGGAGAAATGGAGGAAGCAATACAAAAACCTTTTAAAGCTTTATTTGCAAGTTGTTTATGGATATTGCATCCCAAAGCTTCAACGACAATGACAAATAGATAAGGTGACAAAAGGTCTCCTTGTATTAGGCCACGACCTGAAGAGAAGAAGCCTTGAGGAACCCCATTAATCAAGATAGAATACTTAGGGGAAGTGACACATGATCTGATTAAATTGAAGAATTTTCCTTTAAAACCAAAATTTTCAAGAACAACAAATAGTAAATTCCAAGAGACCCGATCACACGCTTTAGAAATATCTAGTTTTAAAGCCATACCTTATTTTTTTCTATGGTCCATAGAATGTAACACCTCATGAGTACAAATAGTTGCATCCAATATTTTTCTCCCCTGGAAAAACCTTTTTTGATTAACAACAATCATTTTATTCAAAACTAATTTCAATCTATTAACCACAATCTTTAAACAAATCTTATAAGTGGTGTTACGCAAACTGATATGTCTATAGTCATTCATGGAAGAAACTTCATTAGTCTTAGGGATAAGCACAATAAAAGTGGCGTTCATCTAATTTAAAATCCTTCTCGACCTGAAAAAATCCCTAACTGCATTGATCAAGTAAGAAGAAACAATATCCCAATAGACTTAGAAAAAACTTGGAGGGAAGCCATCCGACCTTGGCGCTTTGAAGCTCCAAAAGAGAAAACAACCTCTTTTACTTCACTCATGGAAACAACTTTAGAAATTTCATTTAAATCTTGCTCTATGATAACATTAGGAATAACCTGCAGGAAGTCATCCAATTCAGAGTTATCAACCATTGGATATTCATGAAAATTTGAAAAAAGGAAACAACCTCCTTAGCAATGTCCTCTTTATCAAGTCTAGTCCCATTAGAAGTAACTAAAAATCTAATCCTATTTCTTCCTCTATGTTTTAAGGTGGATTGGTGGAAAAAAAAATTATATTTGTCCCCTTCTCTTAACCATTGGATTCTTGATTTTTGTTTCCAGAAGATTTCTTCCTTTTTATTTATTTTATACCATTGAGATCTAAGATCCCTTTCCTAGTTACAAGTCTCTTCGTCCATAATTCCTAGCTCCATCAGATCTTGAATCTCCTTTATTGAGCTTAAATTTTTTTATGGTAAAATTTTTCCCTAACGAATACTTATTCCACCCCTTGACCTTCTTTTTGACCATTTTTAGCTTCTGAGCTAATCGATAAATAGGAGTGCCATCACAAGGAGCTTTCCACGTCTCTTCAACCAAGGATTTGAAGTTTGGATGAAGAGACCACATTATTTCATATCTAAAAGGAAAGGGTCCTTTAACTCTTTGATCATCCCATTCTAGAAGGAGAGAACTATGATCAGAAAATGTTCTAGGGAAAGCAAAAAGGGAGAGATTCTGCAAGATATTCCAATTAAAGGAAACAAGGAACCTATCCAACTTAACTTGGATCAGATGAATACCCTACCTCCTATTTGTCCAAGTATAAAGAGATCCATTAAGAGGAATGTCCATTAACCCCATAGAGTTAAGAAACCTTGATAAGTCCATCATAATAACTGAGAAATCAGTAAGGCCTCCACTCTTTTTTGAGGGATACAAAGGGAAGTTAAAATCTCCACCAAGCATCTAGAACTCTTCCCTTCTATTAATAATGATACCCTCCAATAGGTTCCAAATATCAAGCCTATCCAACCTTGAGTTAGGACCATAAATATTAACCATATTCCACTCAATCGAGGTTATATTATCTTCCATAGAAACTATGAGATAGTTCTTATTGCAAAAATTTAACCTTCCAACAAGCCTAGAAGGGTTCCAACAAGTCACAATCCCCCCTAAGGCCCTCTCTGCATCACTAACTTCAAAACTAGCACTAGGCCAAAGCCACTTTATCACCTCAAAATTTTCTCTTTTCATTTTGGTTTCTTAAATTAAGAGTACATTCGGTTTGACATCAACCACACAAGCTTTTAATAGATTCTATTTATAGGGGCCATTAAATCCCCTAACATTCCAAGATAGCAGATGCATCGAAGCAAAAAGAGAATCAGTATCACCTTGATACTACAAAGAGTGGGAGAAGAACTCCCCTTCTTTCTGGATTTACTCCCAACCAGGGAGTCAAGAGTTCTCTGCTTACTAGTCGCCACATCTCTTGTTGTTTCTTTTATCCTTGACTCTTTTAGTAGTGGTCTGCCTACTTTGGTATTTCCTCCTACATCTGATTTCTTCTTTTTCCTTGATTTTGTATTTATCCATTCCTCGTCTACCACACCCTCTTTCTGAGGGGAACTAGAATTCATCAGGATTTTCTTGCTTCCATCTTTATCCTCCTTCTCATGCTTATCTTCTTGCATATGATCATCCACTAAATCTAGGTCTGCCATAGGGAGCTCAGGAGAGGAAGTCAGTAATTTTTCCATCTGACTAACAATCTCACCCTCCTCTAGAGGTTCACTTTGCTAATTTTTCCATCTGACTAACAATCTCACCCTCCTCTAGAGGTTCACTTTGCTATTCCAGAATTTTAGAAACACCTCCCTCCATTTCATGTGATGATTTTTCCAGGTTATCCACTTTTTCATTACCATTTTGTGGTTCGAGATATTTCTCTAAGGAAGGTAGAGTATTAAACCCAACAACATCCCCTTCAGAGGGATCCAATTCAACATTGGTCATGGGAACATCCTCATTCAGGGTCTGACCCTTAGCCTCATTCAACATTTTAGAAGGTGCCATCACCTTGTCAGAATTCAACACTACTATGTTAGGAATTGGTGTAACACACTCCTTTATTAGGTTCATTGGGACTACATTTTTCTAGGGAGTGCTCTCTAGGACTCCTTGTTGAGGCTTTTTAGGCTCAAGTGGGACTTTTTTACAAACATCCTATAAATGACCAAAATTATTACACCCTTGGAAAAAAACCAAAGCTTTTTCATACTCCAACGGTTGAACCCATCTTCCAAATCTTGATTTTAAGGTCACAGAGGTAGGAAGAACTGTGTTGACAACAAAATTCACACACATTATAGCATAAACCGATGTAAATCCTATGTTATGCTATGATCTTGTGTTGTTTATTTTTACCTCATTGCTACTATCTTATGGTGATGTTATTTTTTATTTTATTTTTTTATAAGTTAAAATAAGGTGGTATTATTAAACATGTTATGTTGGCTGATTTTTGGCATCATAAAGAAGATGGATCTAATCATGGTATTTCCATATTAAGGAAAATTAACTTTTAGATTGGCATATAAGTTTCAAAATTTCATGTTGTTGTAGTCCAAGCCTTATATCTCATCCATTGAATTCATGTACGGATAGAGATTTAATTTCCTAACAATTTGTATAAAAACCTATTTATTTCTCATCACTCACAAGGCCAGGGTTGTCAATAGGTAAGCAAAATTGGTTCATCAACAAAACTATGGAGGATTAAGAACTAACTCAAGAGAGTAGGCTTGATCTCCTACACTTTGATCTCATCTTAGACTCGAGAGGGTATTCCCAGGGGTATACCATAGTAGGTATTGGGATCACTAATGATAAGAAGCAATAAACTAAAAATAGCTAAACCCAACTTTCTTACTCATCCCCTAATACTATCATTGGACTAAGTCAACTAGCTATCTCTAACCCCTATATACATGATATAATACTTTAGATGAAAGTGCAAGTTAGGGTGAGTTCCATGATTCACAAACAATGGTATTGTTGTCTCTAAAAATTGCACCCTATGCAAAGTTACAAAAATTGAGCTTCCTAGAGAAACATGGGATAATTTCAAGGCTTTGGGTCACCTAAAGTTGAAATGAACCTCCGGAGAAGGCCAAATTCCTTTGTGTTATCACCTAAACTACTAATCTTTGTGAGGTAAAGGGAGAAGGAATACATAAATTGGAAACTACTCCTATGGTGATACACCAAATTTGTTCAAACATGAACAACTGCTTAACACACAATTTCAATCAACTAGTAAAAGTTGATATGCACAACTCAATACTCATATGATATTGCATAAATGTTTTATAAGAAAGCTACGATACATGCAGTCCTAGAAGGATGATAAATTCTCCTCACAACTAAAATGGTTTGCATCACTAACATAACCTATAATCTACAATATACACATCTCCTCTGCTTAAAAGTGCTATTAATGAGACAATTAACAAGGAATAGGTGAAACTCACATGTAAATTTATCAATCATTCAACACACTCAATGAAACAGATAACTGAGAAGGAAAAAGTTGCTTTCTTTATTGATCTCCAAAGGTGAAACTGTTCATACAATGTCTGTAAATGAGTTACAAAACTCAATATTCTCCTTTTAGGACTCTCAGAAGTCACAAAGCAGAAAATATGCAAGTAAGAACTAACTACAAAAAAGGCAAAAATGCCATATATACAAAGAGTGTTGGCCCCTACCCTTAGGGTTTACAAAAATATCAGTCTTTAGAAAGATCTGCCTTTAGATCTTTTCATGTAGTTAATGCTATGTTCGATTGCATCCCTGCTATCCTTCTTGGTAACAGATCACCCTCAGGGGAAGCCTTAAGATCTTTTGCAGCATTAACTTCTGGTCCTCGTGTCCCTCTTCAAATCTCCTTGTTGAGTTGCCTTGAATGCTCTCAAGCATTATCATTAATGTCTATCAACTCTTGCCAGTTGACATCCCAGCTGCCCTGTGGTCTCCGCCTTTCTGTTGCTCGATGACACCTTTTGGATATCAATCTGATTCATCGCTTTATTCTCAAAGCAGATACACGTTGCTTATGCTCTGTCGATCTCGTCCACAGGGGGAGTTAGGTAGTCAAACGGCTCATGGTGCGTCCTTAGCTCCCATTTGATTGGTTGAAATAGTGCCCCGTAGATTCCAGACGGTCAAAGGGTCCCTCAAACAACATCACATGTCGGTGAGACACTAATCGTGTCTCCCCGATGCGAGTATACTTCACAGGACGATCGACATAGCTTGGGACTATCAACAAGACTTCATATTGAGCTACAGGAGTTATACCGATATGCACATTTCATCGCCCAGACACCCGCATCGACAAGAGTCATAGCGAGCACCAAGAGTCCTATCACTATCATATACACCATCAGCAAGACAAACATTCATCGGCAAGAGGTCATAGCGGGTTCCATTAGTCATACCAATGTCCTTTTCCATCGCTGAGACCTCACTTGCCAGTAGGACATCATGTCGAGCTCCTCACGTTTACACTGAAGACACATTCATTTCGGCAAGACCCCTTCTTGGTCAGCGAGACCTTTCGCCGAGATCTCCATTTCGCCGGGATATTATCAGGTCCGCAAGACCTCATGGTGAAGGCAAAAAAAAATCATATCGATATCCACAGTGGTCGCCGAGACAATCGCTATCGGGAAGACCTTTTGCCGAAGGCAATATCCTTCAGCAAACTTATCTCATTGTCAGGGAGACTTTTGCAAGTCGGGGAGACATCATAGCAACGACACAACTTTCGCCGAGACCTTTGTTAGTTGCCTAGACATCATCGGGTCGGGGAGACTTCCCTCCGAACTCATTTCATTTCGCCAAGACCACCCTGCTATCGACAGGACATCACTTCGACAGCCAGATGTTATGGCGATGTCATCTATGTCGGCGTGATCTTTCGCATCAGTGAGACCTCTAGCAAACACAAACCACCTATCCGCGGGCTCAAATATTTCCTTCGGTGAGACATCAGCAAGTCGGGAAGACCTCACGCTGAAACCCCATCATTATACCGCTATGCTCCTCCGTCAGCAAGACACCCATGTGTCAGCGGGACATTACAGCGAGCTCAAAACACTGTGGCAAAACCGCTCCGAGTCGGCAAGACTTTATGCCGAAGGAAAAACCTTCGATGAGACCATCAGTAGTCGGCCGGACATCATTCTGAGCTCCTTTCTTTCACCTCAAGCTCACTTTACTTCGGCAAGACCCTATCGGGTCAGCAAGACCTTTTAGCGAGGCCTCCTTGTCTCGGCGAGGGCTTATTTCATTTCGGCCAGACTGCAGTTGATCGGAAAGACCTTTCGCCGATGATGTCTCTGTTCGCGAGATGTCCTTTCCTGTCGATGAGACATTACCCTATCGGTGAGACTTCTCCCCCTTGCTAGCCCCTGTCACCAAGACCTTAGCATTTCAGCAAGATGTTATACCGAAGCCCCTAGATACATCGAAGGCATCCCGTTTCGGCGAGACTTCATTCAGTCGCTGAGACATCCTTTCCTGTCGATGAGACCCCACCCCTATCGACAGGACCTCATGCCGAAGGTAAAACTTTCGGTGAGCCTAGCCTTATGTGCAGCAGTCGGTGAGAGGTATAGTAACCCATGGTGATTAAACTGTCTGGCCAACCGGTATATTCCTAATGAACAGAACGTACTGCTAGTCGGCAAGACAACAAGAGGGTCTTGCCGACTTTCCTCTCTGATGAGTTTTGTGCCAAATCTGATCGAGGCATGCTTTCCAACATACCTCCCTGTGAAATAGCATCAGATGAAAACCTTCCCAATGAAATTCGAAGACCTGCACGTTGGGCTCAACCCTTGTGGGAGCCACATTTAATCCACGTGCGAAATTGAAATATAATTTCCCCTGATTGAGCCCATAGGAGAAAATTGGGTAACAGGTATTATTTACTCTTTGCATATTATGATATCTGAACTTGTAAACTAGAATTGAAAATAGATAATTTTATGATTTTTTTTTATGTGCGGATGATTGGAACACATACAAGAGACTAGTGCCTACTCCAAGGCCATAAAGTTACAATAACGGGAAATAGTAAGAAAGGAGGATATGCAGTTGACCCACTTGTTCAAATATTCACAAATATCACTTTAGCCCCATATACTTAGTAATACACCAATAAAATATCCAAACCCATATGCAAACACACAAAGTAGTTGTTACAATACATTCATAATATATTTAGAACTTGTCACATTCCTCTAATGGTGATTATATTCACAACAACAAATGTGTTGAAGAAAACATTTCAA
This sequence comes from Sequoia sempervirens, assembly GCA_007258455.2. Classification (NCBI taxonomy): domain Eukaryota; kingdom Viridiplantae; phylum Streptophyta; class Pinopsida; order Cupressales; family Cupressaceae; genus Sequoia; species Sequoia sempervirens. The sequence goes on from VDFB02000007.1 coordinate 215,053,911, forward strand.
AATGACACATTTTTTGAGTTTAAATACATATCAATGGAGACATAAGATTGAAAGTGGCATTACAACATACCTTTTATAATCATAAAACATTTCTTTCCTCCTTACAATTTCTCTACAATTGATTTTTTATAAATTTTTCCCTTCTAAATATTCTTCTGCTATGCTCTACTTGTACCATCCAATCCTAAAAAAATGATATCTATCTGTCAATAAAACCATGCAATAAGACCAAATCATAAAATGAAACATTGTAGCTACTTCAAAATCAATGTCTAAAAAACATTCTCCCTAAAATAGATGCCTTAGATCGATAGAAAACCTCCACAATAAATTTTGGCAGCTAAAATCAAAATCACACTTTGAATTCTTTGGCACCCAAACACATTCATGAGATTACCAAGTAGACCATGACTAGTGAAAATGCATTGAAGGAATCATAATTTAGTTGGATAAGTCGGTAAAATTCAAATGCGAAGCCAAAATGATGAAAATTCGGATGTTCAAATTCCATTGAATACATTGAAATGAAGTTTTACAAGCCTTGTGGATCCATTCAAAACTATTATGGAACATCTAAGGTCATCCATCATAGGTTTGAATCACTAACATACTCCTACATCTTCTTCTCTTTTTTATTTTAGTCTTTGTGGGAAGTTGGCCCCTTACAATATGTGGTTTATCGATCTTGATCTACATGTAAGATGAGAATTGAGCCCTCTTAATGATCTTATTGGAACTAGGAAAAAAATTGGTCTAATATGGCTTTGGAGGAATTTTAGACCCTTGGAGGATATATCTGGATGCTATTGATATCCCTACAAAATCATTTATGTAGAATATTAACTTTTATTGGGCATAAGTGGGAAGTTGACACCCATTGGGTTTCTTGTAGATACTTTATTTGCAAGTGAAGTTCACCTTCTAGAAAAAATATAGTCCACTTGGATTTAATCGTAAACCTTTCCCTCAACTTTATTTTCCTTCAATAGGTTCATGTGGGTTAGGAAGCCCCATTGAGTCCATGTGGGTTGAGAACTTACAGTTGAATTGTACTAGTTGTCCCTTAAATGGTTCACTTACCCTTTACAAAGGTTTCACCTCTAATTGCACCATGCAAACAAACCATTTGAACCAAATGAAGAAATTTGGATTGGAAGTTCAAATGAAAGGTAAAAGTCAACAAAAGGAAGATGATGTCATGAGGGGCAGAGGCGAGAATATGGACTCCATCCACTCACAAAGACTTAGTGATCGAGAAGAAATGGTAACCATGATGAATTTTAGGGATTTGAGGAGCAAAAGGAAAAGTGGAAAGATATTGGCAAGTGAAAAGAGACATGTCATATGGAAATTCCCATAAAACTAGATAGGCACAATTTTCCTATAAAATGAAAAAATTCAACAAAACCATATGCTTGTAGAAAGAACATGTTCAGTTGATCGACATATTCCTATAAGATCGAAATTTAGCTAATTTTTTTGCATCTTTTAACCCTTGTAGGAATCAACCAATCAATCAAAATCTTCCAAGAAGACCCATCCAAACTAAAATTTAGAGTAAAGTTACTGTTAAAAGGTGCAGGACAACTGAGAGTGGGGGTGAATCAGTTGTCACAAAATTCAAACATAAAACTCCTAACACTTATCAACTTCACAACCACACTATTCTATTATTAAGTATGAACATGAAATGCAGATAACAGAAAGTAAAATCAACACAATGAACACCAAATTTTATGTGGAAAACCCAATAAGGAAAAAACCACGGTGAGGATTAACTCACAATATAAAGTGATAGCAAAACCAAATACAAGAGGCTCACTGCCCAGGGCTCATTGCCTAGAATAGGAATCACTATCCAGATACAAAGGCTCACTTTCCTACAAAAAGGACTCACTGTCCAACAAGGAGGCTCACTTCCTATAGATACAAAAGATAATAGAAAGATCCACCATAGCAATTTACACACATTCGCAACCTTGATCAGAAGATTGCAAAAACCTTTAGCTCACTACTTTCAAGAATCTAACACAATGAAGTATTGCTGCCTCAACTCACTTTCACACAACTTTTCTCTTCACTTGTGGCTTACTTCGTTACTTTTCATCATCTAATCCTTCACATCTTGACTTGCATTTATACCATCTTCAACCTTAGAAATATTCTCCAAGGTCGGCCACATACACTTCATTTCATAAATTCAAACTAGGTCGGCAACTCAACATTCCCGCAGTGGAAAAGAATGAGAGAGGACCAATTAAATACTTAACCAAGACCAAAAGCAATGTCTCAGATCAACCACACACTTCCTTAATTAAATTTTAAATTATTCATATGAAGTGTAAACACTAGGTTGGCCAAACCTAATGAAAACATAAATGAACATTGAAGTACACACTTTCCAATAAGAAGATAACACACAGATGATGTAACACACTTCATCATGCATGAGAACACATCTTAGATACTTCTAGATACATCTGTAGCAAGTGTAATAACCTTTGAACATATAACTCTTTCCAACAGTCCATCCGGACTATGCAATCCCACACAACTCTGAAGCTCATCTTCCAGAGCACCAAAACTCGAACTTCTCTTCCATAGCCTATAGAACACCATTACAAGACATATTCCAAATCCAAAAGACCCAAAACAAAACAACGGAGGACTGCAGAGTAGAAAAATTTCTCCTAGTCCATAGATAACCAACTTTTCCAAAATAGTTCACACACCGGTGAACACAACTTTCACTTTCCATCAAACCAACAACAACAAGTTAGGAGATATCACCAACAAAAAACCTTCAGATCCACATGAGCATAGGATCAACATGGATAAACGCGAAGCACATACTAGAGCACATTCTGAACACATACATAACTCTGACTTCACTTTTTATTAATTTTCTCAAAAGCACTTGGTAACCCATCATTTCAGCACATCTGCAACATCATAAGAATAGCTCCATGTACTCACATCTCAACAACATCTCAACTATACATGCACAATCTGCAACATTCTGAATTGTGTTGACATCAATGACAACACCACCAAACTTGCTCATACTTGCAACAATCTCCCCCTTTGTCATTTATGGCAACACATTATGTGAAAAACCATCAAAGACCACATTCTCCTTTAAACATCTTGCATAATATTCTGGGAGAAAACATTTTATCCTCTTTTACTATTTTTCACATGGATCTCTCTCCCCCTTGACATCAATGGAAAAGATAAAAATATTTGATCACTCCCCCTTAGGAGTGCACCCATTCAACTCATACTGCAACAATGAAAACTTTCTACTCCCACTGCAAAGTAGACCCATTCTTCAATCTAGATAAATGAAGAATCTATGAATCCACTGGACTGATGCACCTCCATGTGTAGCTAGTTCAGAGGGCCAATGACCCCCAACCTCTCCCTAAGATACTCAAAAGTATCCTTCAGTAGAGCCTTAGTGAATATATTTGCAATTTTTTCCTTTGTTGACACATACTCCAACCCGACTTTGTTCTCCAACACCTTCTCTCTAAGGAAATGATGTCTAATAGATATATGTTTTGTTCTTGTATGCATTACTAGATTCTTTGAAATATTTATAGCACTTGTATTGTCACATAAAATAGGAATAGTCTCATCACATACCACTCCAATATCTTTTAGAGTTTGCTTCATCCATAAAACTTGTGTGCAGTAGGATGTTGCAGCAATATACTCTACTTATGCAGTGGATAAAGAAACTGGGTCCTATTTCTTACTCAACTAAGAAACCAATCTTCCACTAAGAAAGAAAGCACCTCCACTGGTACTCTTCCATTCATCCACACAACCAACCCAATAACCATCGGTATAAGCACTTAAAGTGAAATCAACATCCTTAGGATACCATGAGCTATAATATGGTGTACCTTTAAGGTATATGAATATCCTCTTTATAGCTATAACATGTGCTTCTTTAGGATTTTCTTAAAATATGGAAACTAAACATACTGCATGCATGATATCCGATCTGGTAGCAGTAAGATATGACAGTCCACTAATCATAGATATGTATTTGCTTTGATTAGCTTTAGCAGATTCATCATCTTTACTCAACTTACATCCAGTCACCATAGAAGTGCTAACCGGTTTGGAGTCATTCATTCCAAACTTCTTTAACAACTCTTTCACATACTTAGATTGTGAAATGAATATCCCTTTATCAGTTTGATTTACTTGAAGACCAAGAAAGAAGTTCAACTCACCAATCATAGACATTTCAAATTATTTTTGGATTTCCTCTACAAATCTCTTACACATACTTTCATTTCCTCCAAAGATGATATCATCAACATATACTACTACTATCAACATTTTGTTACCTTGCACTTTGAAGTAGAGATTGTTGTCAGTAGAGCCTTTGTTGAATCCTTGTTGTGTCAGGTATCTATCCAATCTTGCATACCATGCTCTTGGAGCTTGTTTCAATCCATACAATGCCTTCTTTAATTTACAAACCATATCTTGTTTGTCTGATAACTAAAATCCTTCAAGTTGTTCCATGTATACTTCTTCCAATTCACCATTTAGAAATGTAGACTTGACATCCATCTAATATACCTTGAAATCCTTGTGGGTAGAAAATGCCAAAAACATCCTAATAACTTCCATTCTTGCCACTGGGGAAAATGTCTCTTCAAAGTCTATGCCTTCAACTTGTGAGTATCCCTTGTATACAAGTATTTCTTTGTTTCTTATAACTTCACCATTTTCATTCAACTTATTCCTGAACACCCACTTTAAACCTATTACATTCTTATTCATAGGTCTAGGAACCAGTTTCCATGTCTGATTCTTCTCTATTTGCTGCAACTCTTCTTTCATAGCTCTAACCAAACTTTCATCTTCACATGCTTCACATACAAACTTAGGTTCAATTTTAGAAAGTAAGCATAGATTTACCTCAACTGCTACTTTACTTCTTGTCTTCACACCTTCACTCTTATCTCCAATTATCTATTCTTTCGAATGATTCTCCTGGAATGTAAGAGAGGGGGACCGACCATGTTCAAGGCCCCAGGTCATGAAGGGCCAAGAGCGGAAGGTTTCCCTAACTTACCTCAGCTTAACAAGATATTAGGGAATGCGAGACGAGAATGATGAGGACTATAAAGTCCTTCAATCACCCTACAGACCCAAAATGCAAGATGGGGCTAGGCGAGCTAGTTTTTAGGTTCAACGCTAGGCCTGAGGAAGTTCTTTACCCAAGGACAGAAGCATGGTCTTGGGATGACAGCGCGGCATGCTAGCGTCTCTCAAGTGCGCTGGCGTCTGTATGATCAGACAACTAAAGAGACAAGGTCAAACCTAGGAAAACAAGCTAACAACCCAAATAACTACTACTAAAGGGCCAAAATAATATGATTAAGTAAGAAAAATACTCTGTAATGTGATAGAGTATAAATGCAAGATTTAGGGTGGCAAGGATGATCTCACAAAGAAACTCGTTCGCCAGCTAGCTCCTTGAAAGCACATTCACCTACACACAAAGAGGAGGAAAAATATTAGGTGGTTGTATAGGGGCCTACCTTAGCCAGACCCTCATTTAGGTGTTTCCACCTCCATAGACAGCCAAGAAAGCAAGTATGATAAAGAAAGTAATGTAATGTAGAACACTAAAACACTACAAAATAGTAAGTGTGCTTACTCAACCAAATAATAGAGGATAGGAATGGGAAGCTTACCACCTCCACCAAAAGCACTCAAGGCAGATGGGGGAGAGAATGAGAGTACTCAAGCCTCTACTGCAATGGTGTGGTCCCAAACTTGCTCTATTGAAGTGATGGAGTGAAGTTATTGCTGCCAAGGAGTGCCAAAGTGATGCTAGAAGTGCTTGGAATGCTTGGAGTGAGTGCAAGAGTGTGAAGAATCTGATCTCAAAGCTTGGAAGAAGTTGAAATGCACGTAGAAGGAGAGAATTTGAAGAGGAGATGAAGAAAATGACCATATTCGGGTCGGTTGACTGAAGAGGGAGTTACAACTTGACCTCCAATGAGAAGTGTAATACCTCTGTAGGTTCAACCACAAGAATTTGCTAGGGACGTAAGCATGTCGCATAGATGTCTATGTGTCGCGTGGGAATCCCTGACAAAAATTCCCCCACCGATGCTCAAAACAGGCACCAAGTGGAATGAAAGCAATAGGCTTAGGTGTAATTAAGCCTCCGAACTTGGTTTTCTAAAGTGGAGAAGGAAAAAAATGGGAATATGCATAAAGGGTGCAAATTCACTCTTATACATTTTTCCCCCACTTTAGTTAGCATGAGTACTGATGAGTGCTTTGCTAAAGTAGATCAAAGAAGAGTAGGGTTAGGAATGTATACCTGAACCATCAAGGAAGTAGACCATGATCTGACGAACTTGAAGGTGTAGGACAAGCAAAGGAATTCATAGCTTCTCAGAACTATGAAGCTGAAGAAAGAAAGCATCTCATAGGCCCGCAGACCTATAAGGAGGCAACCCCAAAGATCTCTCACATGAAGGAAGCCCTTTGAAGTAACTGCCTTACAAGCCTACAGACCTACAAGGAAGGTGTCCCCCAAGAACTCTCACATGGAAGATACCTGGGAAGTGTCCCCCAAGATCTCTCACATGGAGGAAGCCAAGAAAATTCCCTACAGACCTGTAGACCTATATGGAAGGTATTCTCCAAGATCTCTCACATGAAGAATACCCAAGGAAGTTCCCTACAGACCACAGACTTGTAGAGAAGGTAACCCCCGAAGATCTTTCATATGGAGGAAACCCCAGAAAGTGCCCTACAGACCTGCAAACCTGTAGGGGAGCCACCCCCAAGATCTCTTGCATGGAGGAAGCTCAAAGGAAGTTCCCTACAGGCTCTTAGACCTATAGGGAGGTATCCCCCAATATCTCTCGCATGGAGGAAACCTAAGAAAGTAGACTTTGCAGAGTTAGGAAGTGGCCATGTAGGTAAGTAAGTGGACAGTCGCGCAGATTGTCAACAATTTGAAAGACTTTCAAAAGGGTCCCTGGGAACCTGTTGTGAAGAAGGGGTCCACTCAAGGGACACACAGTTCGAAAGCAGATGTTCTCTTTCTCAAATCAATCCATCGTCAATGGATCCTTTTGAAAGATGTTCACTTCATCAAGGAATTTGAAAGGAAGAATATGCCCCCAAATGAGGGGAAGGTCAAAGTTGTTCCTACTTCGGAGGAAGCGTTTCAAGTCCTTTCTTTACGAACCCATGACGAAGGAAACATGTTTCGTTAGGGTTCCAAGTTGAGAATGTGATTCTAACGAAATATTTGTGAAGATCTTCAAGAAAAGATTCATTGGAAAACAAATGCATTTTTTGAAAATCAGAATGTTGAAGTAAAGCATTGTCACACATGAAAGGGACAACTTAAGCAAAGAAGAGAGAAAGATAAAGAGAAAGAAAGAGAGAAAACACAAACAAAGGGCATAGGGGGATCTGGTTTAGCGGGGTCATATTTGTCCATGCTCATTTAAATAATAGGTAATCGTGGTGCAAGGTGAAAGATCATCAATCCCTAACCAGATCAGGAAGAATGCACAAAAAAAAAAGTAAAAATAAAAAAATGGGTCAACATGGAAGGGAAGCCTAAATGCCCCCAACACTTTGCATCATCCCCAATTTATCAAAAGTCAAGCAAAAACATGGAAAAATAATGATGCAAATAGAAGAAGGTTTATGACACAAAAAACACACCTGATCCAAGCATCAACAGGGGTGACAAGGGTCATCCAGGCACACATAGCATGAGCACGAGGAAACACATCACAAAACACACATGCACACACACAAGATCAAGAGGAGGCCTCCCCCTAACACTAATCGACCAAGAGGTCATCTGTTTCCCACTCTAGATCATCGTAGGGGGAAGGAGGATGAGCTTGCAGTGGCATGATGTTAAGAGGAGGAGCATCTTACCCTCCCACAACAAGGGCTAAGGAAGAAGCCCCTGCAAGGTCTTCTTCACCGAGCTCTTGTAGAGCTAGGGTCAACAATTTTGCGAAGATCGCTGACAAGGCTGGAACTTCATCCATGAAGTTAAACATGCACCCCACATGAGCGTTGTGTTTAACTTTAGTGGACAGGGCAGGCCGCGCCTGAGATTCACCACTAGGCTCGCCAAATGACTCAAGAGCAGTGACAAACTCAAGGGAAGTTGTGATTGGTTATGTCACTAGGATAGAACAAGTTAGCACAATACCACCTTGCAAAGAAGGTGGGTCCCTCTTACGTCCTTCGTTACTAGAAGGCCCACCCTCCACCTTTTGCTTCGTCAGAGGAGACGAACTTCCCACAGAAGAGGCTAGAGGTGCAGAGGAAAAGGAGGAAAGAACCACAGTGGATACAATCAAGGTATTAATCATATCCATGGGTTTTGGGAAAGGCTAGATATATGGAATGAACATTAGCAAAGGCGACCCCACCAAAGGAGTGATGAAAACCTATACCCCCTTGGGGTTAGGCGCAATCATACTCGTAGCGAAAGTTGGAAGTGATGTAGAACTAGACTGAAGATAAGTAGAAGGAAGGGGAGAGGAAGAAACTACAAGAGGCCCTGAAGTAGGGGCGGTTGTCTCTTCCTCCTTCCTTTTTGAGGTGGCTTGCTTAGCTAGAAGAGCCTTTCACCAGCGCTTGCGCTCATGCACAAGGTGGTTTCTGTGACTCTTTGAGTTGGAGGCCAGAGGTTGCAAAGGAGTGAAAGGCTCTTGCTCAACCATGGGAATGTCCACTATGACCATCTCTGGCGAAGGAATGAGTTCTTGAATAGGAGTAGGAGGAATAGGTTGAGGAGTAGCGGGGGGAGTCGACTCAAGAGCCTCAACAGTGGGCCTCTTCCCATTCACTACTTTAGGAGCAGGAGTGGTAGGAGACCGTGGAGGTCAAGACAAAGAGGAATTTTCATAGGCAACCTTCTTCTTATTATACCAAACGGGTCTAGGCTTCGTCGAAAAAACAAGAAGTTTGAATGCAGGATGCTTAGGTTTTCGCTAAGTGAGCACCATAGGATTCTCTCGTAAGCGCGGAGCAGAATCTGACAGTACCACAACAGAGCAAGAAGAAGCGTCAGATTGACTAGTAGAAGAGGAAGAAGGAGGATCTTGGGACTGCTTCTCTTCTTCCCTCCTACGTGCCTTAGTGACATCACTTTCAACTTTTAAGCAAGCCCTATGTGAAACAACATAAGGTGAGGGAGGGTATCTCACTTTCGGCCTCAGGTACCCCTTCTTATAATTCTGATATGTTCAGTGTAGAAGGTTTGTCCTAGGTGGGAGAGGACCAACGGGTGCAGGCCAAGAGTAGTCCAAGGAGTAGCTACCATGAGCAACCGATGGTTTATAACCAGTGTCATGAATTACATGTATGGAACCCCCGTGGATAAATTTTAAACATTTATGCACAACTGAGGGTACCGCATTCATCGCCACCAACGAAGGGATACCCAATTTCACCCTAAAGAGCTCAGACCCAGGGATAATTTCAAATAAGAGTTTCACAGATTTAGGTCCAACCAAGACCGACAAGACAATACTACCCAAAGGGGGCACGAAAATCCCATCATGCATGCAAATGGTACTCACAGGTGCATCATACCCATCTTTATGTAAGAAGTTAATCAACATAATCTCCTTAGTTATTATGTTTACTTGTGACATCGGATCAACGAGAACGCCCACTACGATGTTTCCATTGATCCGCATAGGAATATAGAGAGGAGATGGTTCCTTGTTAAAACCCATTGGCAGGTCCTATGCAGTGAAGGTTATACCAACACCATTGTCCACAAGCTCACATAAGGGATAGGTTGATGTAGGAAAGAGGCCATTACACATACTAGACGATACTTTCATAGAGTCCCTAAAGGTTAAAGGATAAGACAACGACCCAATTAAGGTTTCGTTATGCAACACCTTTAGAACCTTCCAGCTATGCCAACTAGGGGTCACATGTTGGGTTGTAAGGCGACAACCTAACAACATTCGCACCTAAAATACTCCTAGAGTACAAGGAAAGGAACTGTCAGTATCACAAAACAAAACCAAAATGGTTCACATCAAGTTCGCCAAAAATGTAAGAGAGGGGGACCAACCACGTTCAAGGCTCTAGGTCATGGAGGGCCAAGAGCGGAAGGCTTCCCTAACTTACCTCAGGTTAACAAGATGTTGGGGAATGTGGGATGAGAATGATGAGGACTATAAAGTCCTTCAATCACTCTATAGACCTGAAATGTAAGATGGGGCTAGGCGAGCCAATTTTTAGGTTCAACGCTATGCCTCAGGAAGCTCTCTGCTCGAGGATGAAAGTGTGGTCCTAGGATGATAGTGCAACGCACTAGCGTCTCTCAAGTGTCTCGCATATGTATGGCTAGACAACTAAAGAGACAAGGTCAAACATAGAAAAAAAAGCTAACGAACCACCTAACTACTACCAAAGGGCCAAAATAACATGATTAAGTAAACAAAATACTCTATAATGTGATAGAGTAAAAATGCAAGAGTTAGGGTGGCAAGGATGATCTCACAAAGAAACTCATTTGCCAGCTAGCTCCTTGAAAGCACGTTCACCTACACATAAAGAGGAGGAAAAATGTTGGGTGCCTGTATAGGGGCTTGCCTCAATCAAACCCCTGTTTAGGTGTTTCCACCTCCACGGACATCCAAGAAAGTGAGTATGATAAATAAAGTAATGTAATGTAGAACACTAAAACACTACAAAATAGTAACTGTGCTTACTCAACCAAGTAATAGAGGAGAGGAATGGGAAGCTTACCACCTCCACCAAAAGCACTCAAGGTTGATGGGGGAGAGAATGAGAGTACTTAAGCCTTTGCTGCAATGGTGTGGTCCCAAACTTTCTCTACTAAAGAGATGGAGTGAAGTTATTTCTGCCAAGGAGTGCCAAAGTGCTGCTAGAAGTGCTTGCCATGCTTGGAGTGAGTGCAAGAGTGTGAAGAAGCTAATCTCAAATATTGGAAGAAGTTGAAATGCATGTAGAAGGAGAGAATTTGAAGAGGAGATGAAGAAAATATCCATATTTAGGTTGGTTGGCCGAAGAGAGTGTTACAACTTGACCTCTAATGAGAAGTGTAACGCCTTTGCAGGTTCAGCCGCAGGAATCTACTAGGGACGTAAGCGCGCCGTACAAACATCTACATGGCACATGAGCATCCCCGACATAAATTCCCCCATCGACGCTAAAAAAAAGTGCCAAGTGGAATGAAAGCAGCAGGCTTAGGTGTAATTAAGCCTCTGAACTTGGTTTTCTAAAGTGAAGAAGGCAAAAAGGGGAATTTGCATAAAGAGTGCAAATTCACTCTTATACATGGACATACTTAGGAGTCTTAACAATAGGTTCCAAAGTTTCTTCTTCTTCTTTAATATCTTCTTCTTCTTCTTCCTCCTCCTTATTCTCTTCAGGTACTTGTCCGTAGATAGGAGCATCAGGTTCAACTTCACTTATCTCAATGGGTCTGTGCATATCCTCATTAACCTTCACATTAGCACTCTCAACAATCTTCCTCAATATTTTATTAAAGCATCTATATGCTTTGTTGGTAGTCGAATATCCAAGGAAAATCCCTTCATCACATCTAGCATCAAACTTCCCAAGATTTGTAACATCTGCTTCCAAACACCTTAAAGTATTTCACAGTAGGAGCCTTACCGGTCCATAACTCATAAGGAGTTTTTGTGTTGTTGCCTCTAGTTTGAACTCTATTAAGAACATAAAAAATAGTGTGTATTGCCTCTCTCAAGTACACATCAGGTACATTTGCTTCTTTCATCATGGTTCTTGCATCTTCTTGTATAGTCTAGTTTTTTCTCTCAACCACTGCATTTTGCTGAGGGGTTCTTGGAGAAAAAAAGTGTCTCTTTATGCCATTCTCTTCACAAAAATGTATTAAACTCACTAGAAGTGAATTCTCCACCTCTATCAAATCTCAAACATTTGATTCTTAGGTTCACTTCATTTTCTACACTTTCTTTGAACACTTTAAACCTATCCAGGGCCTGAGTGTTTTCTCTAAGAAAAGCAACCCATGTCATTCAAGAATAATCATCAATAAGGAGCATGGAATACCTATCACCATTTAGGATTCCCATTATAGTAGGACCACAAAGGTCTGTATGAATTAATTCCAACATTTCAGTAGTAGTTTTCTATTTTCCTTTGAAACTACATCTTATATGTTTCTCTAGCTGAAAAATTCTGCAAACAATATTAGCAAGCTTTATAATTTTAGGCAGACCCCAGACAACATCTCTTGAACTGATCCTAACTAGATTATCAAAGTTTACGTGTCCCATTCTTTGGTGCCACAACCAACTTTCATTAACTTGAGATACAAGGCACTGACCATCAACACCGTTAAGTTGATAGATGTTTCCATGGGTTCTCCTTCCTGCAACAACCATAGCTCCAGATCCTTTTCTAATCTCACAGGTATTATCTTGAAACACAAGTTTAAAACCTTTGCTACACATCTGTCCAACACTCAAAAGGTTATGACTTAGACCCTTTACATAATATACATCATCAGTGTTGTGTATTCCATCAAAACTAATTGTACCTTTCCCAACAATCTTTGCTCCTGAATCATCACCAAACATGACCAAACCACCATCATACTTTTCAAGTTTAGTAAAATTAATTTTATCTTTGGTCATGTGATTAGAAAATCCATTGTAAATCACCCAATAATCTTCATCCTATCTTCCATGAAATTTGGTGACCAAAGTACCTTCCATCTCATCCTTCTTGTTCTTAGAATCACTTTTTCTTGCACATTTTCTAGAGTGAGCAGACACAAATTTTCTCTCCAAAGCTAAGAACAAGCCTTCACTATCATCATTCTCATAATCACATTCATCATAAGACATTCCAACTTCTTCTCTAATGTAGTACAACTTTTTGTATTTCTTATCCTTTCTATCTTTATGATCTTTGTTCTTCTTATGTACAGTTCTATTTGGACATCTTGAGGCATAATGACCAATATTACCACAATTGAAACATTTTAAGGGAAACATACCTTTATACTTACTAGTACCTTTCTTCAACTTCCTTTTAAAGTTCACTTCCAATTCATCTGAACTATCACTATCTAGATCATCTTCAATCTTTGTTGCTTTAAATGTTATTCCTATCTTTTCCTCTTTCTTTCCAAACTTTCTCATCTCAAATGCAGTCAAGGTGCCAAATAGCTCTTCTTTAGTATATTTCTTAGGATCATATGTTTCCTCAATAACTAAAACTTTGTTACTGTAACATTTCAGTAGAGTCATTAGAATCTTCTCAATTATGTCTTCATCAATCAGAGTACCCACTTGATTTCTAACTTCATATGCTATCAGATCAATTCTCTAAAAATAGCTTACAATATCTTCTCCTTCTTCCATTTTTATATTCTCATATCTATGCTTTGTCGTTAGCTTCTTTATTAATTTCACTCTATTATTTCCTTCATAAAGATCTTCCAACTTCTTCCAAACTTCATAAGCAGTGCCTAGAGAGATAAATTGTGTTCGCTTAGTCTTGGATAAAGCATTGTAAATAGCATACCTCACCTTTTCATTCTCCTCATAATCAAAAACCTCATTTGTAGTAGTAGGACCACTCACTAGAGCAACATACTTCGTCGCAATAGCCTTCCAGGTCTTGTAACCAAGAGAGATAATATATCCTCTCATTTGCACTTTCTAGTCACTATAATCAGATCCATCAAACATAGGGATTGCCAACTTATGCACCGTCAGATCTTCCTTAAGTGGTTAAGCTCTTCACCAAGGAACCAAGTCTCTGATACCAATTGTTAAAAGGCATAGGACAACTAAGAGGGGGGGTGAATTAGTTGTCACCAAATTCAAACATAAAACTCCTAACACTTATCAACTTCACAACCACACTATTTTGTTATTAAGTATGAGCATGAAATGTAGATAATAGAAAGTAAAATCAACACAATGAACACTAGATTTTACGTGGAAAAACCAATAAGGGAAAAACCATGGTGAGGATTAAATCACAATATAAAGTGATAGCAAAACTGAATACAAGAGGCTCACTACCCAGAATAGGACTCACTATCCATATACAAAGGCTCACTGCCTATAGAAAGGACTCACTGTCCAATAGGGAGGCTCACTACCTATAGATACAAAAGATAATAGAAAGATCCACCACAAAAATTTACACACATCCACAACCTTGATAAGAAGATTGCATAAACCTTTAGCTCACCGCTTTTAGGAATCTAACACAATGAAGTATTGTTGCCTCAACTCACTTTCACACAACTCTTCTCTTCACTTGTGGATTACTTCGTTAATTTTCATCATCTAATCCTTTGCATCTCGACTTGCATTTATACCATCTTCAACCTTAGAAACATTCTCCAAGGTCGGCCATGTTAGCTCTCAAAAACGCAGATTGAATGCCTCAAGAGGCTGCCAATCTCTTGATACGCTTTAGGGTAATAGACAAGGTTGGAAGAATTCAACCTTCTACTCTTTAGGTGCTGCAAAACCTGGGCGGGTGTACCTCTCTTGAACAATGCAGGCTTATCTTATGATTATCCTTTTGAAATGCTTTGTCCACAATGGCAGATGACAGTGAACAAATGAAACCAAACTTGATAGCAATATTGTGATCTAAATCCTAAAATGATTAATTAACAGATATAAAGAGACTGAATGAATTCAAATAATGAAATTGCAGAGACCAGTGCCTTGTTGGGTATGTAGAGTCAAATGAAATAGAAATGGGAAACTTATTCTGGCAGAAAATCAAATTGTAGGCATATGATTTGTTCATAACTTGTATAAACAATGCTAGATTATGACTACTGAGCTCTTCTTTAATAATCTAGATGAATCTTCCTGATTACTGTGATCAACAAAAAGGATTTAATCTCTACTTGAGAGAACCAATTGATTAATCACACGAATACATCAAATGTGCATTGACAAACTGAACATAAACTTGTTATGTCAATTTGAACAACCAGAAAGAATCAAATTGGAGACAACTTCAACAATACTTTTCAATAAATTCAACACATAATTGATACCAGAAATAACCTACCACACCAGCTGACTTTCATTGGATTCGCAATTTAAAACATGCAACATAGTCTCCAGAATGAGAACTTTATTCTACTGTGCTCATTCCTAATCTACTGTCTGTGATCTAAAATCTCATCTAAAATATAATCATCTTCAATTACAATCCAAGTGCATATAAATACACCAGCATTAGGAATCATATTGTTTCGAATTCATGTCGGCCCCCGTAGAAATCGAGCCCAAATCATGTCGGCCACAACAGTATTTAGAATTTCTGTTTTATTCACCAACCAATCGCCAAGATAGTCCTGAAGGTATGCCGAAGGCAAAATATCGCTAATCACTCCTACCCGTGTTCCTCTATTCTTCGTGCTTCGCCGTGACCACCTATTTGCTATGCCGAAGACAAGAAGCATCCTTTTCTTCTTTTGCGTTTCGCTATAGCCTTCTTCCATCGGTGAGATGTCACATAGATTTGATTATGTTTTGCCGATATACTTTTCCTTACGTGCCTTCCTGTCGCTAAGACATACGGATATCTCTTGCCAATGAACTCCATTGGCCTCGTTCATATTCACTGTAGCTCATCAGGGTCGGTGAGATGTCACCTAGACCATACTGTGTCTTACCAAGAGTCAATATGCACTTTGAGTCACTGTGACATATTATTTCTCCCACCGAAATGCACTTTTCATTTGATATTGTCGCTGTAGCACAGAGATATCGGGGAGACCCCTTGTAGAATCTTCATGTCACACCGAAGGACCTTGAGTACACCTGTTCACCAAGAGAATTTAGAACTCTCGCCGAAAGCCATTCGTGACCTGTCGGAAAGACCCGACCTTTTCGTTATGACCATACCCCGATGCACATGAGTCTTGACGAAGAGTATATCAGTTGTCAGCGGTTGGCAAGACAAAGGAAGATCGCTATGACCTTCCACCGAAGGTAATGTGTTAGGTTGAAGAGAATCCTCAACACGCAGGTCGGCAACACAAGAAGATATCGGTATGACATGATGCTGAAAACTATGACTCTTGCCGAGATGACCTTTCAATGCATCAGTCAGGGAGACAAACAATATTCGGTAGGACACCACCCCGATAGCCACAACACATGCCGAAAGAAGTCTCCACTATCACCAAAACAACATGGGTGTTATGCCGATAACTGCCAACAAGCGAAATCCAATCGCCATGACAATTGAAACGTCTTGCCGATAGGCAATACAAATGTTTGCAAGGAGAAAAACGGATCGGGGAGACCCCGATATTGTCACGCTGACACTAACTAGAATGTGAAAATGCATGACACGATGGAAACACGAGGAAAAGTATGCAAAATGAAAGCCAAATGTCATGATGGAAGGGAAGATGTGCTTGCGATAAGGACTCATAAGGGACTTAGGGGGATGAAAATTTGTGAAATCAGGCAGAAATTTACAGTCCCAACAGGCCACATACGTTTCATTTCATAAATTCAAACTAGGCCGAAAACTCAACATTCCCATGGTGGAAAAGAATGAGAGTGGACCAATTAAACACTTAACTAAGACCAAAAGCAACGTCTCAGATAAACCACATGCTTCCTTAATTAAATTTTAAATTCTTCATATAAAGTGTAAACACCAGGTTGGACAAACCTAATGAAAACACAAATGAACATTGAAGTACACACTTTCCAATAAGAAGATAACATACAAACGATGTAACACACTTCATCATACACAAGAACACATCTTAGATACTTCCAGATACATCTGCAATAGGTGTATTAACCTTCAAGCATAAAACTCTTTCCAACAGTCCATCCGGACTATGCAATCCCACACAACAACTCTGGAGCTCATCTTCTGGAGCACCAAAACTCGAACATATATGCTAGAACCTATAGAACACCATTACAAGAAATATTCTAGATCCGCAAGACCTAAAACAAAACAACAGAGGAATGCATATCAGAAACATTTCTCCCAGTCCACAGATAACCAACTTTGCCAAAACAGTTCACTCACCGGTGAACACAACTTTCACCTTCCATCAAACCAACAACAACAAATCAGGAGGTATCACAAATAGATCACCAACAACAAACCTTTAGATATGCACAAGTATAGGATCAACACAGAAGAAACGTGGAGCACATACCAGAGCACATTTTGAACACATACATAACTTTGACTTCACTCTTTATTAGTTTTCTCAAAAGCACTTGGTAACCCATCATTTCAGCACATCTACAACATCATAAGGATAGCTCCATGTACTCACATCTCAATAGCATCTCAACTATACATGCACAATCTACAACATTCTAAACTGTGTTAACATCAATGACAACATTAATGACAACACCACCAAACTTGCTCATACTTGCAACAGTTACAAGGTAAGTTTAGATGGACACCAAACACCCACAAAAATGTTACTTAGCACCTGTTGACATTTTATGCCCCCTTAGATGACCCATCATTGATATCCAATCTGAGAGATCCTACATGGGACATCTTGCATGAGTTTTCCTAAAGGGTTTCTAAATTGGCTAAGTCTAAGCTTTTCAGGTTTTTGGACTCTCACACCCACTTCCTTTATGCTTTCTCCCTTGTTCTTTCCCATTCTTCTCTTCCTTCCCCTCTTTCCTCCAAGCCTTCAACCTTTCCCCTTACCACCTCTCTCCTCTTCCATCCTTCTGCCTCTTTCATTTCTTTTCTCTGTTTTTACCAAGATTTCGAGGGTTGGCCATCAACCTTCCCCTTTATGTTCTTCCACTCCCTTCATTAGCCTGAGGCTCAACATTTTGTGAAGGCTCCTCGTCAAGGAGACATTACAATGTCAGAGGGAGTTTTTTTGTAGTCCCTTTGACATTCCAATGGACTACAGGAGGTTCGTCGGAGGGACAGGTCAATATTGGAGGGAGATAAAATGTAGTCCCTTTGACATTCCGATGGATGATAGGAAGGGAATTTTCTAGGAGATAGGTGGATATCAATGGGACCTAAAATGTGGTCCCTTTGATATTTCGATGGAGTTGTACTGAGGAGAAAATATGATATTAGTGGGACCTTGAGGTTTGTCCCTTCGATATCCTGATGGAAGACAAGATCTCTTCATTGGAGGGAATGATGGATATCGATGATATGTTAATAATGGTCCCTTCAACATCCCAATAGGATGGTGATGATTGTGGATGGCGAATGTTGAGGCGACATGTGTCTTTGTGGGCTTGCATATTTTTCCAAAGGTATCAGAGAGAAGGATGAATATCGGTGAGACCCTATAGTGTCTCAACTTGATATGCTAGTGTGCCTTAGGAAAATGAATGAGATGCATCAAGGTGAAAGGGATTTTTTGAAGAGATAGTCTTAGGGGTCTCTTTGATATCCCGATGTCAGTTCAGTCAATGGTGCAAGGAGGAACACTGGTGGGACCCGACGAAGAACATGCGACATTGAAGTGACAAAGAGATATCAGAGGGAGATAAATTGTAGTCCCTTCAATATTTTGATGGATGCTCGTCAGGAGGAAAGATAGATATCATTGGGACCAAGAAAATTGTCCCCTCAACACAATGAAGCACTGGCGATAGCTGCATCATGTTTTTTCTGGGCGATGCCATTATTGTGCAACAACTCCCCAGTTACTAGATCTAATATTTAGTGCTCCAAGGGACAATTTTAATGCATTCTCTAACTCCTCCAAGTGGATTTATGGTGGAAATACTCATTCATTTCCGCTACTTCATGTTTTTTGACAAATCCCTTACCCATATCCTTGATTTTGTGAGGGATTTTGGATGACTTTCTAGAAAATGTTTATGGTAGGATGGATGGTGTGCAGGGTTTGTTCCCTCTAGGCTCTCTTGGCATGATTTTCATAGGCAGATATTTCCTTGATCAAATCTCTTCGACTACTAACCCTAGTGTTGCAAGAATGGAAAAAGGAATGCAAGTGTTGTCATTGATGTCAACTAGTTAACTAGTTATCTACTAGTTGTTGTTGACTGTATATGTTGAGGATATTGAGAAAATTGTATGAAAGGAAGATTACAGGTGTTCAACTGTTGAGGTTGTTGATCCGATACTTGTCCTTATGTTTGTGTGGATTAGATATGTTAGTCAAGGTTGTTGAAGGTTGCTATATCCAAATTCTTGGCTATTGGTTCTTTGTGAAGATTGAGTTGTGTTCACCAGTTGTGAACTATGCTTTTCTATGTACTGGCTGAGGTTCGAGAGAAATGTTATTGGTCCAAATTTCTCTTTGTTGAAGTTTTTTCACTTGTGGGTTTAGAGAAAAGATGTTTTGATTTCATTGAAGATATTTTTGGTTTCTAGAAGTGTTGAACTTAATCATTCTATGTGTTTTATACTGCTTTGGTCGATCGTGTGTTAAGCACTATCTTCAAAGTTGATGAAGCGTGTTGGATCTATTATGGGTCCCAGTGAAGCGTGTGTTTGGGTCGCCCTCATTATAATTCCATCCTAGGATTTTTGGCGCTAACCTAATTTGAATTTGAAGTTGGATGGCCTACTTTGTATCTTTTTCAAGGTTGGAGATAGTATAAATACAGAATGAGCTAGCAATGAAAATTGTACACAAGAAAAAGAGGAAGATAAGTGAAAGAGAAGATGTGACTTTGATGCTATTCTAAAAGTGTGTGAGTTATGTGTGTGACTGATCAATGCGAAGCTTAATGCTAAGTTTTCAGATGTAGTGAGCAAAAGGAAAACTCTATCATTCATGCAAGTTGATCAATGATTATGGTGGAATCCTTTGTTGCATTGGGATTGTTGTCTCTCTATAACAAGTCTTCTTTGTCTTATTTTGTATCTCCAGGTTGTATCCCTATGGACAGTGAGTCCTTATTGTAGGAAGTGAGCCTCATTTCAGGTAGTGAGCCTTATTTCAGGCAATGAGCCTCATTTCAGGCAGGGAGCCTTATTTCAGGAAATGGGCCTTTTTGTAATCGGTTTTGATATTCTCTATAGTGTGAGTTAATCCTCACCATGGTTTTTCCCTCATTGAGTTTTCCATGTAAATCTGGTGTTATTGTGTTTGTGCATTGGCATTTGATGGCTAATCATTTAATCAGTTTATGTGTTAGTTCTGATAAATGAATTGAAGGTTATAATCTGTGACAACTAATTCACCCCCCTCTCAGTTGTCCTGTCTAAAAATTGGTATCAGAGCTTGGTTCCTTGGTGAATATTTTAACCGCTTGAGGAAGGTCTGGGATGGCTAGCAAAATGGTCTTTGATTATTTGAGGTTTGACGGAACTAATTATGGTATATGGAAATTATTGATGGAAGAATATTTGGAGTATTACATATATGATGTAGAGAAAGCTTATAAGAATCCCTATACTCCTCTTGCTAATGGTCCGAGTACAAGTATAGCTATTTGGCTCAAAAGTAGGTCCTTATTGTCATCAGGGTCTTAAAAAATTTTAGACATATCTTGTCCAACAAAAGAATCTAGTTGATGGTCCCTAATGTAAGTGTCAAAGAATTTATCTTGAGTAGGTACATCAGTGAGAAAAGAGCTAGGTGGATCACCAGAGTTATGGAGTATGATATGGAAATCAAGATCACTAAGATTGTGAGGGGAAAGGGGTTATGTGAGCAACTTATATCAGCCTTTGAAACTCATGCATAAGCTACCCTATTATTGTCAGAAGACCAACTAGTTGGTCATGATGTCTAGATAAGGTGGGTGAATGATATGGTATAATTTCAATAGGAAAGTACATATCCACCAAGTTTGGATAAGGAAAGGAGGATGTATTTCAAATTATAGTCCATCCATTTCATCTTGGTAGATGACATATTGTTTAGAAGGGATCTAAATGGAGTGTTGTTGAGATGTATTGAGCAAGATCAAGTTAGTAGAGTGTTTGAAGAATTCTTTAATAGCTCATTAGGTGGCTACTTCTATGCAAGGACCATCACTACTAATATTATGAGGGTTTGTTACTATTAGATTGATCTGTTTAGAGATGCTCATAAGTGGGTGAGAAGTTACAAGAAGTGTGCCTATTTTGTACATAAATAAATATTAACTATTCTTCCTCTTCACCC
The DNA here is from genome assembly GCA_007258455.2 of Sequoia sempervirens. NCBI lineage: Eukaryota > Viridiplantae > Streptophyta > Pinopsida > Cupressales > Cupressaceae > Sequoia > Sequoia sempervirens. Next base: position 215,075,083 of record VDFB02000007.1, read on the forward strand.
CATTCAAGCAAATTAACCTTTTGCACAATAGGGTTTAGAATTCATTTGTATGATAAACTCACCATCTAATGTAGGACACAAATGGGTGTTGATAGCTATATAATATTTCACTAGATGGACAAAGGTTATAACACTCAAGGAGACTATTGATCTTTGACTCTATATTTACTAGATGGAATTGTGACTAGGTTTGGTGTTCCCTCCACCACCATCTTTGATAATATCAAGGACTTTTTAGGCACCCAAATTTTTGCATGGATGGTCAAGAATGATGTATATCTAAAGACCTCATCAAATTATTATCTTTAGGTTAATGTTTTGGCTAAGTCCATGAACAAGAACTTAATCAATATTGTCAAGAGAACAATTGAAGACATCTAAAGATCTTGGCACCTTAAGCTCAATACAACCCTTTAGGAAAAAAATATCACTCTACAAAGATTTATTGGTAACTCCCCTTTGATGTTGGTTTATGGAAGGGAAGCAAGGCTTCCATTATCACTTGAGTTTCCCTCACTTGAATTAGCCTAATAGTTAGAAATGTTAGAAAATGATGTGATGATAGTAAGGCTTGTTGAGCTGATGGAGTTGGAAGAGACCAAAAATAAGGCCATGCATTCCTTTGAAACTCACCAATAAATGGTCAAGAGGAGTTTTGACAAGAAGGTTGTTGCAAGAATGAAGAAAGGAATGCAGGTGTTGTCATTGATGTCAACTAGTCAATTGGTTATCTACTAGTTGTTGTTGGCTATATATGTCGAGGTTATTGAGAAAATTGTATTAAAGAAAGTTTATAGGTATTCAGTTGTTACTCTGGATAATGATCTGGTATTTTCCCCTATGTTCGTGTGGCTCAGATATGTTGGTCATGGTTGTTGAAGGTTGCTATATCCAAATTTTTGGTTGTTGGTTCGTTGTGAAGTTTGAGTTGTGTTCACCAGTTGTGAACTATGTTTTTATGTGTTCTAGTTGAGGTCCGAGAGAAAAGTTGCTAGTCCATATTTCTCTTTGTTCTAGAGTTGTGTTGTCCTGATTTCATTGAAGATATTTTTGGTTTCTGGAAGTTTCGAGCTTAATTGTTCTATGTGTTTTACACTAGTTTGGCTGACCTTGTGTTAAGAACTATCTTTGAAGTTGAAGCGTGTTGGATCTATTTTGCGTCCCGGTGAAGCATGTGTTTGGGTCGAACTCATTCTAATTCCACCCTAGGATGTTTTGGAGTTGACCTAATTTAAATTTGAAATTAGATGTCCAAATTTGGATCTTTTTCAAAGTTGGAGATAGTATAAATATAGGATGAGCTAGTAATGAAAAATATACAAGAGAAAAGAAGGAAGATAAGTGAAAGAGTAGATGCGACATTGATGCTATTTAGAAAGTGTGTGTGAGTTGTGTGTGGAAGATTAGTGCGAAGCTTAATGTTGAGTTTCCAGATGCAGTGAGTAGAAGGCGAACTCTATCATTCATGCAAGTTGATCAAGTAACTGTGGTGGAATCCTTTGTTGCATTGGGATAGTAGTCTCTCTATAAACAAGTATTTTGTCTTCTTTGTATCTCTGTGGCAGTGAGCCCACCAGGTTGTATCCCTGTTAGACAGTGAGTCCTTGTTCCAGACAGTGAGTCCTTATTTTAGGCAGTGAGCCTTTTGTAATTAGTTTTGATATTCTCTATAGTGCGAGTTAATCCTCACCATGGTTTTTCCCTCATTGGGTTTTCCACATAAATCTAGTGTTATTGTGTTTATGTGTTGGATTTGAGTTTCTGCATTGGAATTTGATGATTAATCGTTTAAACAATATTAAGTATTAGTTCTAGTGATTGAATTAAAGGTTAAAATCTATGACAACTGATTCATCCCACCTGTCAGTTGTCCTATTCAACAATTGGTATTAGATATTGGTTCCTTGGTGAAAAGCTTAACTGCTTGAGGAAGGTTCGGGATGACTAGCAAGATGGTCTTTGATTATCTGAGGTTTGATGGAACTAATTATGGTATCTATAAAGTATTGATGGAAGAAAATTTGGAGTATTGCAGATATGATGTGGAGAAAGCTTACAAGAATCCTTACACTCCTCCTGTTAATGGTCTGAGTACACCTGAAGAGATCAGAGCACATGAAGTGAACAATAAGGTGAAGTTCACCTTGAAGAATAGTCTGGTACATTCTAAGTTGATTAAGGTTCAAAATTTGAAGACAACTAAGGAAGTATGGGATGCTTTAGAAAGATCACATGATGGTGATGAAAGAGTTAAAGAGGCAAAATTTCAGAATTTGGAAACACAGTTTGATGTTATATATATGTATGAAGATGAAAATGTTAAAGCTTATGTACAAAGATTGGATGAGGTAGTGGCTGGAATGCAATCACTTGGCACTACTATAGATGAAACCAGGATTATAAAGAAGATTCTCAAAACTCTTCCTAATGCTTACAGTGAGAAGGTGAGTGTTATTGAGCAAACTATAGATTATAAAACTTGTACTAAGGATCTTCTTTTAGTATTTTTGACATCTTATGAGATGAGGAAGCCGAGTCTAAGAAATGGAGGCAAATTGGAGATTTCCTTTAAAGCTACAAAAGTTGAAGATCCGGATGAAGAGGAATTTGATGAAATAGAAGCTAAATTTGTAAGAAGAATGAGAAAAGGTTTCGGTAAGTATGAAGGTAAGCCACCCTTTAAATGCTCTAGTTGTGGAAAAATAGGTCATTATGTTGCAAAATGTGTAGAAAGAGCTAAAAGAAATAAACAAAGATATGAGAAAGAAAAGAAAGAAAAGAATAACAAATCTTACTATGTGAATGAGAATGCTAGTATTTCTGACGAAGATTTAGAATATGAAGATCCAGATGAAAATGAATGCTTGTTCTTGGTGATTAAGGATGAACCTAATTCTACTAATTTAGAAAAATAGGTAAAGGAAAGCCCTCCAGAGAAGGAGAAGGAAAAAAATGAAGGTATGGTTATCTCTGCCCTACATGCTAAACAAGAAAATAATTTTTGGGTAGTTGATAGTGGTTGTTCACATCACATGTCCAGTGATAAGATTAATTTTTTTAAACTTGAGAAATATGATGAGGCTTGGTTACGTTTGGAGATGATACTGGTGCTAAAATTTGTGGGATAGGTTCAATAAGTTTTGAAGGAAAGCATCATACTAACAATGTTTACTATGTTAAGGGTTTAAGGAATGATTTTTTGAGCATTGGTAAAATGTGTAGAAAAGGATATGATCTTGTGTTTAAGGATGAGAAATGTGATATCCAGAAAGGATCCAGAACATTGATTGCTACAGGAAAGAAATCTGAAGGGAATATCTATCAACTTAAGGGTGTTGATGGACGATGCTTTATGACTCAGATAAATGATAGTTGGTTATGGCATAGGAGAATGTATCACATAAATTTTGATAACTTGGAAAGGATTAGTGTTGTTTAGGCCATGAGAGATTTACCAAGAATTACAAAGCCTATTAATGCTATTTGTAAGAATTCTCAGTTTGGGAAGCAAGCAAGAAATCATTATAGATCAAAGGAACAATCTACTACCAAACTACTGGATTTAGTTCATACAGATCTCTGTGGTCCTATGAGAGTGAGAAGTCTACTTGGTGAAAGGTACTTTATGCTTTTAATTGATGATAATTCTAGATATACATGGGTTACATTTCTTAGAGAGAAATTAGATGCATTAGATAGATTCAAGGTATTTGGAAGCAAATGCTATATTAGAAGAGTGAGGAAACTTTGGGTAAGTTTGATGCAAGAAGTGATGAATGCATATTTATTGGATACTCTACTAAAAGCAAGGCATACAAATGTTTCAATAAAAGACTGAGAAAGATTATAGAGAGCTTGAATGTGAAGGTTGATGAGACAATGAAGAATTCTATTGATATTGATGGATATGTGTCTGATTCAAACATGATTGTAGAATAGAAGAAATTGTGGAAGAACAAGATAAAGATGAGTAGAAGAATCAGGATGAATAGGATGAAAGAGAAGAAGATGCTTTGATGATGTACCCTAGGACACCAAAGTATGTACAGAGGAATCATTCAGAAAATCACATTATTGGAGACAAGACAAAAGGCGTGTTAACTAGAAGCAAAGCTATTGTTGAAGTAAATTTGTGGTTATTCTCTGAGATTGAGACAATGATAGTAAGTGAAGCATGTAAAGATGAACATTGGAAGGAAGCAATGAAAGAAGAAATTTTGTAGATTGAGAAGAATCAAACTTGGGAATTGGTCCCAAGATTGGTAGATAAAAACATCATTGGATCAAAATGGGTATTCAAAAATAAGTTGAATGAGAATGGAGAAGTTGTCAGAAACAAAGAGAGGCTTTTGTGTAAAGGCTACTCACAAGTGGAAGGTATAGATTTTTAGGAAACCTTTGCCTCAGTAGAAAGAATGGAAGCTATAAGGATGTTCTTGGCATTGGCTGCTCATAAAGATTTCAAAGTCTATCAGATGGATGTCAAGTCAGCGTTTTTGAATGGCGAGATGGAAGAAGAAGTTTACATGGAACAATTGAAAGGATTTCAGTTAGCATATCAACCGAATATGGTGTGTAGATTGAATAAAGATTTATATGGATTGAAGTAGGCTCCTAGAGCTTGGTATGCAAGGTTAGACAAGTATTTGATTCAACAAGGATTTAACAAAGGTATGGTAGACATTAATTTGTACTTTAAGATTGAAAATGATAAAATATTGATTGTAGTTGTATATGTTGATGACATTATCTTTGGAGGAAATGAAAAGATGTGCAAGATGTTTGCAGAAGAGATGCGAAAAGAATTTGAAATGTCTATGTTTGGGGAGATGAATTTCTTTCTTAGGCTACAAATTAATTAAACAGAGAAAGGAATTTTCATTTCACAGTCTAAGTATGTGAGAGAGATGTTGAAGAAGTTCAGGATGGATGGTTCCAAACCGGTATGTACTCTTATGGTGACTGGTTGCAAATTGGGTAAAGATGTTGCTTCACCTAAGGTTGATCAAAGAAAATGTAGATCTATGATTGGTGGATTACTGTATTCGACTGCTACTAGACCAAATATTATGCACGTGGTTTGTCTTGTGGCTAGATTTAAAAAAGATCCAAAGGAAACACATGTTGCTACAGTTAAAAGAATATTTAGATATTTGAATGGCACTCTATGTTGGTGTAGGTTTTTATTTTCCTAGTGGGTTATTTATTTTCCCTTATTCCTAGGTTTTTTCTACACTTAATTAAGCTTGATTAGGATAATAAAGTGAGTTTATTATTTAATAACTAGGAGATGAGTAGTTCCCTTCCTTAAAGGGTGGGACTACTTTCTACTTTTGGTGGTCCATCACTAATTTTTGTGGTTGATTCCTATTGGTTGGATTTTCCACCTACCTCCTCTCCTAAGTTTTATATAAACTCACTACCTAGCTTGTATTTCCATCCATTCTTGCAATACTCTTGCATCCATTCTTGCAATACTCTTGCATCCATTCATGCATATTTGCATTGTATCTTTTCATCTTGGAAGATCTTAATACAATTTTGTCATATTGACATTGCATAATCTCTTGGAGTCCTGATGTGCATTCTTTATGCTTTTCCAACTTATGTAGCTTTTATTTTCTCTTTTAAAGTTCTTGGGTTATTCAATCTATTTCAAATTTCTAACATGGTATTAGAGTTTTTGTTTTGAGAAATTTAAGTTCTTAGATTCCTGATTGAGAGATTGAGTTTCTTGTAAAAATCTTGTAAATTATTGTATGCTATTCTCTTGCATTCTTGAACGATCTGGAGAGTCATAAAGGATTTGCAAAGATTTAATTACTTCTTTATTTTGCATATGTGTTTTGTGAAATTCGGGTGATTGCAACATTTTTAGTTATAATGGCAGCATTTTTGGCTATTCCAACACATCCAGAAGGTTCAAGAAAGTCAGATTTAACTTTTATTCCATCCAAATTAGAGATCATTTGTCATAGTTGCAGGCAAGGGTTTGAAGAAAATTCATTTTTCATTGCATCTGTTTTTCTTTTTTCTTTAGAAATCTAGCTTACACTCATTTTTGAGAAAAACTATTTCTGGGTTTTGTAGCCAGGGTTGAAATCTCAAATGGGTATCTTTTATATTTTTCATATCTTGCATAGATCTGAAGAAAATTGCTATACAAAAATTGTCATGCGTCATTTTCTTTCTCTTGGTTGAAGGTTAAAAAAAACATTTTTTCATCTTTTGCTTGCTAGATCAAAAAATGATTTCAAGGTTTTGTTCTTAACTTAAATTTCTGGGTTTCTGTTATTGTCTACAAACAGTGAGTAGAATTTTTAGAAATCAAATTAGAAATAAAACTTTTTGCTAGAAAAAATTGTTTCCTGCAATCTAAATTCAGCCAATTTTTAAAAATTCATATCTTTTGCTTCGGGCATTGGATTTTAGCAAATAAGATATCATTGGAAAGCTGGAGATGAGAACTTTCCATCCATAGAGGTATTGAGAAGATCTTTTTCCATCTTGTACTAGATATTTCAGGTTGAAGCTGCCTTGTGCCAATTTCTTCAACAAGCCATAACTTTCGCCTTGGTGCTCAAATTTTCGAAAATGAATAGGCGTTGGAAAGGTCTTGAAGAATACTACACAGCTATAAAGTTAATTTTTCTATATTTTTTCTTAGGTTCATTTTGCATCAAAATTTGTAATGTTGGCTATTTTGAGCATATTGAGCATTGTATCTTGGAAAAGGCTTTGTAAACACACTAAATTATAAAGTGCCAACCTTATAATATTTGGGGGGAGTGATTTTTGATACTATTGAAAAGGGTGGGGGTGTTCTTTGCATTCTTGTGTTCACTTTCTTTCCACATTTCTTCATCATGACATCTACAACAGTTCTTATTCTAACGACATACAACTATTTTGAGTGGAAAAAACAAATGGAAATTCATGTAAGAAGACTTGGTTTGCATAGAGTAGTAATGGGACTGGAAACTGAACCAAATGAAGATGAAAATAATTCTAAGTGGTTTAACAAATGTGATAGGGCATATGGAGCATTGTGTGTTTATATCTCTTGATTTACTCTTTCATGTTGAATCTTTGAATACTCCAAATGAAATATGGAAAAAGCTAGAATCTCTTTTTGGTGCGCAAGATTCTATGAGGGGTCATATGTTGGAGAATGAACTAATCAGTTTAAATCCAGGTAACTTCAACACAATTCAGGATTTCTTCACCAAAATGAAATCACTAAGGCTGCAACTACAACAATGTGGAATTGATAAGAAAGATGAACAATTGATTCTAAGTATCCTCTCAAAGCTAAGTTTTGAATATTTAGTATTTGTTTCTTCCTTCTATGCTACTAAGGATGCACTTGGATCTCAATTCAAGATGCCATCTTTGGATGATTTTGCTACTTCTCTCACACGGGAGCAAGACAATCTAATTCAGATGGGCAATCTTAAGTCTTCTAAGTCGCATGCCTTGGATGCCAACCTTGGCACAAATGAACAAAGAGGAAAAAGTAGTAATAAGGATAAGAAAAAAAATAATAGCAAAGAGAAGAATAAAAAATATGCTACTCCAAAAGAAAGTAATGAGACCTCATCTTCAAAAGGTGACAAGCCTAAGAAAGAGAGGATCAAATGTGCCTATTGTAAGAAACCCGGTCATGATGAGCACAAATGTTTGAAGAAATAGGTTGATAATTTGACACACATTCTTAAGAAGAATAATCTTAGTGTTCTTGATTCCATCAAACAAAGTGTAGAAGAGGATTCTCACAAGGCTAAAGAGAACAACAAGGGGAAAGGAAAGGGCAAGGCCCTTGTAGCAATTGCTTCTCCACCATCCACATGGGTTCTTGTTTCAAGTGCTTCACATCACATGGCTTCAACTGAGGATGAACTTGAATCTATGGAGCCATGTTCTATGCCTTCCATTTTGCTGGGTGATGACACTCCACTTGAGGTGTGTGGGAGAGGGTATGTTGATATGGGGGATGCAACATTCCAGAATGTTCTTTGTGTGCCCTCATTATCAACTAATCTTCTATCTATCTATCAAATCACTCACATAAGCACAAATAAGAGAGTTGAGTTTACTCCTAATTCAGTGGTGATTCGTGAGATGCAGAATGATTCTACAGTTGTAGTTGGGAGAGTAGATCATCAATCTCAACTTTATATGTTCTCTCACTTTGTTCCCGATCCTCCTTCGACTATTCTACTCACTCATTCAGATAATATGAGTAGCTTGTGGCATTAGCGGTTTGGTCACTTGAACTACCGCTACTTGCAATAGCTCAACAAATAGGACATGGTTACAGGATTGCCTACAATTCAATTTTCTAAAGGTGTTTGTCATGGTTGCATTCTTGGAAAGCATCCTGAAGAGAAGTTTGACAAAGGCAAAGCTTGGAGAGCCTCACATCTTTTGGAGCTGGTACATATTGATTTGATAGGGTCATTTCCACAATGATCTTTCAGTAGAGCCCGATATGTTTTGACATTCATTTATGATTTCTCTAGGTACACCATTGTGTACTTTCTCAAATAGAAGTATGAAGTCTTCAATTCATTCTTGGAGTATAAGGCTTTTGTAGAGAAAAAAACTAAAAAATCTATCAAAGTTCTATGTACAGATAATGGGGGAGAATATTTCAACCACAAGTTTGTACATTATTGTGCTTCAGAGGGAATTAATTTGCATCATATAGTCCCCTACAGTCCTCAACAAAATGGAGTTACAAAATGAAAGAATCAGTCCTTGAAGGAGATGGATAATTGTATGATTCACTCCAAATATTTGGCACCACCTTTCTGGGCAGAAGCCACTAACTTTGCATGTTATATCTAGAATCACATTCCTCACAAAGTTGTGAAGGGGGTAACCTCTTTTCAAGCTTGGACTGGTCAGAAACCGTCAATTAAGCACTTTTGAGTGTTTGGATCTAATGCATGGGCTCACATTCCAATAGAGAAATGTAAGGCTATGGATCCACAGAGCAAGCCTTGCATATTTTTTGGTTACCCTGATGATGTCAAAGGCTACATGATTATTCATCCTACCACACATGAGTTTTTCATTGAAAGGAGTGTTCAATTTGAGGAGAGTACTTCTAGTCCTTCTCTCGACACTTCTCCTACCACCATCAACTTGGAGTCCTTGTATCATGATGATAGTTCTTTAGAGGTTCATAATAATTTAGATGATGATGAGGAGTATTCTTCCTCTACTTTAGATGATGATAGTGATCATGTGGATGCACACAGTTCATCTTTAGAGGATGATAATTCTCCTCCTTCTCTAGCTATAGGGCCTCTTTGGGCTCATCAGACTTTGCAATCAACAGGTGATTGGGTAGGGGATCCATCAGATCACATGAGAACAAGATCACAGTTTCAAGATGCTCCACATGCCTTCCTTGCTTCAAATTTTGATCCACAAAATTTTTAGGAAGCTTCTCGTGTCCCCAAGTGGGATGCAGCCATGTAGGAAAAGTTCAATTCCTTGGAGAGGAATCACACCTAGGATCTTGTCCCACTTCCTAAGGGAAGAAAACTTGTTCGATGCAAGTGGTTCTATCGAACAAAATATTGAGCAGATGGGTCCGTTGAAAAGCATAAGGCTTGTTGGTTGCCAAAGGATTCTCCCAAGTTCTACGGATTGACTACTCTGAGAATTTTGCACCGGTCGCAAAAATGAATTCCTTCTGACTTGTTCTTACCATAGCTGCAACACATAGATGGGATGTTCATCAAATGGATGTGAAGAGTTTTTTTCTTCATAGTGATCTTCAAGAGGAGATATACATGGAGTAGCCATAGGGGTTCATTAAGGGTTCTTCACTTGTGTGTAATCTTTGAAAGTCTCTCTATGGCCTCAAACAGGCCCCTTAGGCTTGGTATACCAAGATGGACTCCTTCCTTCTAATAGTGGGACTCACTTGATTCCATTCAGATCCTAATGTCTACATATTGCAGCAAGACGATACTCAGACCTTCTTGGTTCTCTATGTCAATGACTTGTTGATCACAAGGAGTCACTCATCCACCATTTGGGCAGTGAAAACCGCCTTCATGATTAGTTTTCGATGTTAGACTTGGGCTTGTTGCACTACTTCTTGGGGATTGAGATCACTCAGTCTTCCTCAGGTATCACTCTTGCACAGTCTAAGTATGTACTTTACATGCTCCAGAGGTTTCACATGGCTAATTGTAAGCCTACTCCAACTCCATTTTTTTTAGGGGTCAAACTTGAGGCTAAGTGTTCTTCACCCTTGTTTGATGGCACTTTGTATCAACAACTTGTTCGTAGTCTAATCTATCTAACTCATACAAGGTCCGAAATTTCATATGTAGTAGGCATGGTCTCTTGATTCATGCAAGAGCCACATGAGATGCATTGGAAAGCAGCTAAGCAAATTCTTCACTACATCAAGGGTACTCACAATTATGGGATTCATTATGCAGCGAGCGTGGATTTTGACTTGGTGGGGCACAAAGATTCAGATTGGGCAGGCGATTCTCAGGATTGCAAGTCTACTTCAAGGTATTGCTTCTCCCTTGGTTCCAGTCCAATTTGTTGGTCGAGCAAGAAGCGGTATGCTATTGCTCTTTCATCTACAGAGGCTGAGTATCAAGGAGTAGTTAATGTTGCTACTGAGGCCATTTGGCTTCAAAACATTCTCACTGAGTTTTTCATTCCCTTTTAGAAGCCCATAGTCATCCATTGTGACAACCAAAGTGCGATTTAGATCTCTCACAATCTAGTCCATCATCAACGGACCAAGCACATCGAGATACACATGCACTACATCCAAGAGCTGATTCATAGTGAGATCATTGATCTCAAGTATTGTCCAACATTAGATCAGGCTGTAGACATTTTCACCAAACCCTTCACTGAGAGCAAGTTCCTTCATTTGTGGGCTTTGCTTGGGGTGCAGTTGGTGTCATCTATGGGGGGGATACTTAGTTCTTCTTTTCTTCTTTTCATCTCTCTTTTGGGAAGGATTTTTCTCCCACTGAGTTTTCTCTTTTTCTCTAATTGTGAGAGATTTTTCTACATTGCATTTTTACATGGGTACCTAACATGGCCTAGTTGTCGAGACCCATCATCTTTTACATCCTCCTAAGTTGTGCTTAAGGGGGGGTGTTGGTGTAGGTTTTTATTTTCTTAGTAGGTTAATTTATTTTCCCTTAGTCCTAGGTTTTTCTTACACTTAATTAAGCTTGCTTAGGATAATAAAGTGAGTTTATTATTTAATAACTAGGAGATAAGTGATGAGTTGTTCCCTTCCTTAAAGGGTGGAACTACTTTCAACTTTTGGTGGGAATCTCCACTTTTTGTGGTTGATTCCTATTGGTTGGATTTTCCACCTACCTCCTCTCCTAAGTTCTATATAAACTCACTACCTAGCTTGTATTTGCATCCATTCTTGCAATACTCTTGCATCCATTCATGCATATTTGCATTGTATCTTTTCAACTTGGAAGCTCTTAATGCAATTTTGTCATATTAACATTGGATAATCTCTTGGAGTCCTGGTGTGCATTCTTTATGCTTTTCTAGTTTATGTAGCTTTGATTTTCTCTTATAAAGTTCTTGGGTTATTCAATCTATTTCAGATTTCTAACACTTCGGATTATGGATTGTGGTATCCTAAAGATACTAACTTTACACTTAGTTCCTATATAGATATAGATTGGGTTGGTTGTGTAGATGATAAAAAGAGTACAAGTGGTGGTGCATTATTTCTTGGATGCAGATTGGTGGCATGGTTGAGTAAGAATCAAGATTCAGTCTCTTTTTCTACTGTTGAAGGTGAGTATATTGTTGTTGCATCTTGTTGTACACAAGTTCTATGGATGGAACAAACATTGAAAGATATCACATTGCTATATGTTGATCCTATTTCTATCTTCTGTAATAATACAAGTGCAATTAACATTTCAAAGAATCATGTGATGCGGTCAAGGATGAAGCATATATCTATCAAATATCATTTCTTGAGAGAGAAGGTCATGGAGAATGAAGTCAAGCTTGAGTATGTTCCAACAAAGGATCAGATCGCTAATATATTTACAAAGGCTCTTCCTAAAGATACTTTTGAGTATCTCCAGCAGAAGTTAGGGGTTATTGCCCCTCCTTTCATAAACTAAGATGCATTTGGAGATGCAATTGTTCGGTGGATTCATGGTTCTATCTTTTTGGATTGATGTTTTGGTGGCTACCTCTCAGGGGGAGCAGGTAGTTTCAGGTGTTGTCATTGTGAGTATTTTGTTTTCATGTCAAAGGAAGATTCAATGAATATATCTTTTTCCTTTTCCATTGATGTCAAAGGGGGAGAGAAAGCATGTGAAAAGGAGAGAAAGCTAATGATAGAAAGTGGGTAATGAGGAAGATGATCTTCTAAGGGGGAGAAACAAAAATAAAAAATCTTGAGAAGTATATTCAGAATTGGTATGGTGTCTTTGATGGTTTTTCACATCATGTGTTGCCATCAATGACAAAGGGGGAGATTGTTGCAATAATGAAGAAAGGAATGAAGGTGTTGTCATTGATGTCAACTGGTTATCTACTAGTTGTTGTTGGTTGTATATGTCGAGGATATTGAGAAAATTGTATTAAAGAAAGTTTACAGGTATTTAGTTGTTACTCTGGGTAATGATCAGGTACTTTCCCCTATGTTCATGTAGTTCAGATATGTTGGTCATGGTTGTTGAAGGTTGCTATATCCATATTTTTGGCTATTGGTTCGTTGTGAAGTTTGAGTTGTGTTCACTAGTTGTGAACTATGTTTTTCTATGTTCTAGTTGAGGTCCAGGAGAAAAATTTTTGGTCTGAATTTCACTCTAGAGTTGTGTTTCCCTAATTGCATTGAATATATTTTTGGTTTTTGGAAGTTTCGAGCTTAATTTATTTATGTGTTTTACACTAGTTTGGCTGACCTTATGTTAAGCACTCTATTCGAAGTTGATGAAGCGTGTTGGATCTATTTTGGGTCCTGATGAAGTGTGTGTTTGGGTCGCCCTAATTCTAATTCCACCCTAGGATATTTTGAAGTTGGATGGCCTACTTTGGATCTTTTTCAAAGTTGGAGATAGTATAAATATAGGATGAGCTAGTAATGAAAAATATACAAGAGCAGAGAAGGAAGATAAGTGAAAGAGTAGATGTGACATTGATGTTATTCAGAAAGTGTGTGTGAGTTGTGTGTGGCAGATTAGTGTGAAGCTTAATGTTGAGTTTTTGGATGCAATGAGAAAAAGGCAAACTCTATCATTCATGCAAGTTGATAAAGTAACTATGGTGGAATCCTTTGTTGCATTGGGATTGTAGCCTCTTTGTAACAAGTATTCTTTGTCTTCTTTGTATCTTTGTGGCAGTGAGCCCTCCGGGTTGTAGCCTTGTTGGATAGTGAGTCCTTGTTCCAGACAGTAAGTCCTTATTTCAGGAAGTGAGCCTTATCTCAGCCAATGAGCCTTGTTTCAGGTAGTGAACCTTTTAGAATCGATTTTGATATTCTCTATAGTGTGAGTTAATCCTCACTATTGTTTTTCCCTCATTGGGTTTTCCACGTAAATCTGGTGTTATTGTGTTTATGTGTTGGATTTGAGTTTTTGCATTGGTATTTGATGATTAATCATTTAAGCAGTATTAAGTATTAGTTTCGGTGATTGAATTAGAGGTTAAAATTTGTGACAATTGATTCACCCCCCCCCTCTCAGTTGTCCTATTCAACAAAGGTTGTCAAAATAGTGCTCAAATAAGGAGACTTGGTGTTGAAGTGGGATGTAAACAAATCGAAGGCTATAAGACATACAAAGTTTGATGCTACTTGGAGTGGCCCATACATCATCATGAGTTGTAAGGAGGTGAATTCCTTCCATCTTTCTAATTCAAGTGGTAAAGTTATGCCAATCCCAATCAATGGGATACACCTCAAACCTTGATTTTTAGGCTGATTATAAAAAGCATGTATGTATATTAGTTTAGTTATTTTTTATTTAAAAGAAGTGATGATGCACACTTTGCATTCTCACTAGGAGAATGTATGATCTTGGTTGTTTTTCTTCCCTCCAAGTGTAATATGCACATTGTGTATTTTGTTGCTTATTATTTTGTTGTGTTCAGAGGAATCCCCTTTTGTGTTGGTAGTTGTCATTGATGTCAACACTAATGGTTTCCATTGATGCCAACACTTGAGGAGATTTTTGGCAGTTATTATGTCAACATTGTTTATTGATTGTGTCTCATGTCAAAGATTGATATATTTGATTATCATTTGTGTCAACATTGGTCAGTGTGAGGTGGTTAGTCCTTGGCACTGGTTATCATTGTTATATTCAGCCTGGGCTAATATTGGTGATGAAGTTCATGGTTGGATGTCATGCCTTATCAAAGAAGTATTGTTGATATTCATATAATGCATTCTTACTGTCAGCAAAGTTGATTTCATAATCATATATTAAGATGAGGATTAGAAGCATGAATAATAGTGGAGAGATGTTGTTGAAGGTCTACAATATATCTTATGATCTCTCTTGATGTTCCTAATGAAGTATGTGTTGTTGAAAGGAAGTTTTGGCCTCCATAAGTTGCTTAAGTGTTTTTGGTTCAATAAATTGCATTAAAGTCTATCCGAGAGAATGCTCCATATTCCTCCATTGTTGATGCTTTGGTATTGAAATTTAGTATTCAATGTTAGTGTATTGTGAATGTTGCACTCCTATCTTTTTAAGTCACTTGTATTTCCAAGGAGATTTTTGTGAATTGTAGAAGGTTTGCAGTGTTGTTGGTTATCTGGACTAGTCCGAGAAATGCTTCACATTTCTCTTTAGTGATGTCCTTGCTCCTACAACTTGGTGAATATTCTCTCAACGTCTGTGTATTGTCTTAGTTCCAATACCATGTGTTGAAGTGGTCCACAAGTTGATATATTAATGTTATATCTCATGGTTATGTATTATGTGTTTTTGGAATACAATTTTCTATTCTTGTTTGATATGTGGTGGCTATTGATAGCATAATAGTATGAAATAAGTGTATGGAAGTGTTGTTGGATGTTCAAGGAACATCCCCATGTGATTTGCATGTTTCTTATTGGCCACTTTGGTGCAACATTGTGTCTTGAGTTGGTTTTTTAGGTTATTTATAGATACCTAGCTGATAGGGCTTGTTCCTTTGCTTGAGTCATGTGCTTGGGGTGTTGTGCTAGCAATGGAAGGTGTGTTATGATATATTTGGGTCTTGACCTATCCTTTTTGGGACCATATCAAGTAAATTCAATTGAAAGTATGTCTTTGAGTCGAATGATTGTGCACTTCAATGCTTCATCCACACATTTCCTTAATGTCGACTTAGGTTGATGTGTGCTTGTGTGTAAATTATTTTGATCACATTGGAAGAAGTGCTAAGATTTTTTTGGTCATATCTATCTTTGAGATAGGACTACATTATGTTTTTGGCAGCTGACCAGTTGAATTCATTATTTATTCTCTTCCTAGTTGATCAAATTGAAGAATTAAAGTGTTGTAGTGGATATAAATACAAGATCATTTTGGATGCAGTTGTATGGAGAAGTGTACAAGTGTGAAGAAGTCTATGTGTGAATTGTATTGAATATCCAACAAAGATAGTGCTAAAAGTTTGTGAAAGGAAAGAACAATTGTGTTGTAATGCCTCAGTCAACAAAGTGTTGTGTTGGAAAATCTTTGTAATTCTCTCTAAAACATATTGTATCCTCCTCTAAGATAGTGAATCTCATCAAGTCCTTGTATCTTTCTCTTGAAGTCATGTTATCTTTAGTTCAACAAGTCCTTTGTATCTTTCTTTAAGGCAATGAGCCTTCTTGCAAGTCTTTTTGGTAGTGAGCCTACATTGTGAGTTAACTATCACCATGGTTTTTCCCTTATTGTGAGTTAACTATCACTGTGGTTTTTCCCTCATTGGGTTGTCCATATAAATCTAGTGTTCTCCTTGTGCATGTGTGTTCTTAGTTTCCTTTCCTTAGTTGCAGTTCTAATTATTACTGTAGACACTAAAAAAATTCTTGAATGATATCATGCACTCAAACCAGATATACTAACATCATTTCCTCCTTAAAAACCATCCTCTTTTCGCTTAATTGATTAAATTAGCCTAGCTATTTAATTAATTGCATCATTTGCATCTATTAACCTAATCAATTTAATTAGGTTAATTCATCCCCTTCCATGCTAACATTTCATCTTATTAAATTAAATACATCAAGTTATTTAATTTAATCCATAAGTCCTCTTATTTAATTAAATAACCCTAAGTTATTTAATTAAATGTCATTTCACTTTCCCCCTTTCATTAAATCATTTTATTTAATAAAAATCATCTAATTCCCCTAATTGTATAATTAAACCTTTGTTTAATTATCAATTACTAATAAATCTAATTCCCCCCACTTGCAAGGGAACATTCTTCCTTTGTGCACTCCTCCAAAAAGAATATTCCCATGGAATATTCCTTCCCCTTTTGCACATTAAAACTTTGTTTTAATTTGCTAAATATATATTTCCCTCACCCATGAGAATATTCCAAAGAATATTCTCTTTCTTCACTCATTTGAAAAATGGGAATATTCCTTTTCTAACAAAATTAATTGACTTCTTAAGCAAGTTAACTTGTGACCCCTTGTGCAAGTTGAAAGTGTGTTTGTTTGAACAAAGGAGAACCCTTGATTAAATTTCATCATTGATTCTTATCTGTTGATGAGAATCCATGACCCATGCCTCCAACTTCTTCCATCCTTGACAGTTGATTAACTTTTTTGATCTCAACCCTCCATTTCTCATTTGCTCTCCTATAAATAGGTCACTATTTGGAGACAAATGGATCCATATTTTTCAGAGCAAACTCATGTTGTTGAAATCACTCACACTCACACTCATTTTTAGAATTTTATTAATATCATTTTATCTTAAATACTTTCATTAATTATCTTAGCTTCCATCTATGGCTTCCATGGTAACATAGATGCATACATGTAGCTTGTTTAATAAGTAGGGTTGGAATCTTTTAGCTTAAATCCATTTAGATTAGCTTTGCATTCACACATCTTAATCATCTTAGCATAAAATCGTGTTAAAATAGCTTGCATCAGGATCATTCAACTTTAAATCATGTTTCAACACACATCTTACAATGTTTTCATCAGTTTTCTTCAATAAAATTGATTGAAACAAGCTTATTATCCCTAGGATTGGGAAAGGGTCACCATTCCACATCAAAGTGACACCACTCCCCCAATAGGATAAGTTTCAATGGATTAGAGTAGGCATTTTAAAAGCTTTCATAATTTAGCATATTAGTTTTGATAAATTCTTAGTTTAGTTTAAATTGAATGATCTCTATTGGATTGATGTTTAGTGGCATGAATATGATTCGATTCTTCATGGATCAAGTGTAATCAATCCATACTAATCCGTCGGTCACAATTACCACATCTTTCATTGGTAAATTTTGTTGAAGTTTTTAAATATTCAAATTGCTATATTCTTCTTTGTTATTGCTTTGCTTGAAGTTCTATCTTTATCTACTAAAGGAGTTTGAGTTGTGTTCAAAGTTTCAAATTTTAGAAGGGGTTAAGTTTTTGTGTAGACTGATTCACCCCCTGTAGTCTTTGGAAGTGTTCAACATTTTTTTATTTTTTTATGGGGTATGTAACTCTATTCCCAATGGATTGTTAGGATTTTGGATCCCATACTTAGTAGGAGAACATTCCACATAAGTCACCAAAATGTTGTCACTTTGTTCCCCCTTGCACTTCCCACTAATTATAATTGATCTAAGAAATCTAAATGGGTTTGTCATGCTAAAATGTGCCTCTGGTGGTTGTGGTTTCCCCTTCCCACGATTTAATTAGTTACCTAATTGTAAAAATCCCAAAATGGCTAGGTATGGTGGTGTTTTCTTCTTCAGGTGCTTGTTAGGCTATAAGCCCTGATGATAACTTGGAACCCAGGTTCCAGGCTATCTTTCCTTTTTTCCCTGCTAGTCTCTCTTCATGTCCCCATCAAACCTCGAGGATTGATAGGAACCTGAAACCTTGGTTCTAGGTCTTTGTTCCCTTCCACCCTTTGATTATTTCCTTCTTCTTAATGCTCCAATTAGAACCCAAGACCCAATGGGAACTTGGAACCTTTGGTTCTAGGTCCTCATTTACTTCACCTCCTAAGTCCTACTTTCTTCTTAAGGTTCCAACTAGAACCCAAGACCCAATGAGAACCTAGAACCTTGGTTCTAGTTTCTCATTTCATTCTACCTCCCAAGTTCTACCTTCTTCTTAAGGTTCCAACTTGAACTTGGGACTCAATAGTAACCTAAAACTTTGGTTTGAGGTCCTTGTTTCCCTCCTACACCCAATCCTCATGATTTAATTTCCTTCTTCCCTCCCCCCTACATTGTGGGTTTGAGTTAGAACTTGGAACCCACACTTCTTGGTCCCAAATTCCTTGTCTTGTCTAGATTCCACCATCCGTCATTTCCTTCTAGTTCCAATCCTAATTTTTCTCCCAAGCCCAATTCCCATCAAATCATGCTTTCTTTGCAACTAGTTCTTGTTTCTCTTTTGGGTTGGACACCTAGCTTTTAGTTTATTTTAAGTGTAACTTATAGGTTCCACCTAAAACTTAATACTCAATGAGAACTTGGAACATTGGTTCCAAGTTCTTGGTTCTGCTTGACTCCCACCGCTCATTGGGGTATCCTTTGAAAAAAATGTCATTAATGCTCAATTTTTTTTGTAACTACTAGATATCGATCCTTGGAGGCCTTTTAAGGGATTTAAACACATTTTGGCATGGATTCCAAGGGAAAAAAGTTATGCATATACCTCATTTATGGATTGTAAACTCTTTTTTATCAGAGGGTCATTCTCAAATCACAATTTTTTAGCTGATTTTGTGGGGGTTTATGCATTCCAACCTAGGATTCATCAATGTAGAGGTATGAATATGGTGTCAAGATTTTTTTATCATTCTTCTAGCTTGCGTTTTCAATGGACATATATCTATAGGTCATTGGCTAGGTCACAATTAAGGTTTAGTCCCTTGTCATGTGTTCTCTTTCCCTTGCGCCTCTTCTAAAGGTTAACAAACTCTTTGTGCTCTTTCATAAGAGTTCTTCCTCCATTTCTCTAGAAAATGCACTTTTTAATTTTATACAACTTTAAACTAACTTTAAGTCTCATACTCAATAAAAATTTCTTACTCTTACCTCTTCTATCTTTTTGGCATGTTGTATAATCTATTATCTTCATGTTTAGACAATTTTTTATTATTTTCCTACATATCTATATTGTGTAGAACTTGTTTCAAAGAGATAATTGTGGATTTTCTTTTCCCCTTAGTGTTTTTTAACCTCTCACCTTTATACCTATTGTAGAATTTTGTAAGCAAGGGATCTATGCAAACCTCTGGAAATTTCTTATTGATTCTTTACATTGTAGTGATCAAAGAAGAAACTCATATTAATATATGTGCATCACTAACCATTTTATTTTCCTACACATTTCTCTCTCCCTTTTCCTCTATAGGCTATTAGATTAGGGTTAGTCTATAGGTTTATATTATGTTGGGTTGGATCAACACTCTACATCTAGGTTAGAAAGGAAGCCAAAAAATATTAGAGGTTCAATCTCAATTGCAAGGTCCCACACCCTAAGATCATTCCTATTGTTTCATTGGAATGTTGAACCAATTTCAACAAGGTGAAATTTCGTGTAACAACAATATGAATCAAATTGCATGATCAATTTTTTTAATTCATTTTTCATATCATCCTAGAAAAACACTTTTTTTGTTCTTTCATGCACCTATAAGAAGCTTAGATGCAATACAAAAAGAGATGCCTTTAAATTATAAATAATTGGGCCAAAGAGAATAATTAATAAAAAGAATAATTTACCATTAATGACACAAGCACTAGTCATTCCAAGTATAGATGATCTAAGTTGTAGGTGTAAGGTCAAAAATTACTTACATTGTGATATTCACCTTATATTTCTACACTCATTTTAGTTTCTATCTCCATATATATGTGTATGAATTTTTTCCCTCAATGATTTTATTTATGAGCACTCCTAGCCTAGATCCCATACATCACCAATATACCCTGTAAATTTGAAGTCATGAATAAAAGAGCACTTTTTACATCTAGATGCTAGTATCTAAGTTAAAAAATTAAATTATAAGTTTATAGGAAAATGAAACTAATTCCATTTCTGTAAGATTGGAGGAAAACCTTGTATATAGCAATAAGGTTATGGAATAGTGCTAATGGAGATAGGTTTATATCCATTATTTTTTTTAATGCATGAGCTTTGTAGAAGAAGCATGATAAGCAATATCAAACCATATAAACATTATGAAGAATATGTTGTCTTTTATTGATTGATATTGAGTTAACGTACAAATAATCATAGAGGCAATGATAAGAAAGTAGGTTCTCATAGTTAGGTAGGGAGAAATAAAACACTTAATTTTCAAAAACACCTTGAAGTACAACCAAAATAGGTTGAATGATGTGACAAGGTTCACTAGTTAGCAAAGTAGTTTGCAAAATTTATAGTGGAGAGTACTTACACAATAGGATATTGACTAAGCTTTCCATGATATTTTGACAAATGTCATAGGAATATTATACACTTTTCATATGGTGAAGATTATTCTAGATTAGATTAATATATTTCTAGTCAGCTAACATAATTATGTGGAGAAAACATGACCATGTGTTGAATGTGTATTGAGTTGAATTGAATGTATTGGCGTAGGTATTTGTGTTTCCCATGTATAGGTTGTATGTAATGCAAAAAGGTTGATACAAGAGCTTGAAATATTATTGTTAAAGCTAAAATACACTCCTAAAGTTGTGTGATGTGAGTAAAGATTGAAAATGTGGGGTCTTGCATAGAGTTGCATGAAGCTACTAAAATAGAGGCTTTTATAGATGTACATGACACTCTTCTACCATATTGTCTCATCCATGGTCAGAATAATTTGGTGCTATTTCATACACATAGAGGAAAATTATGGCATGAGGCAAGCCTGTGTTTGAGCTAATATATAGGAGTGTGAATTATGCAAAACTATACATGTATAATTCACCTTTTTTCATATACTAACGGTATCCAATGCATCTAACATGTGACATGGAAAAATTAACTAATGTTGATCTAAAAAACCACTAGTTATGTTGAACTTTAATGTGTTTGTGTTTACATCATTTCCCCTTTTGTGTAAAGTGATGTCCTTTTCATGCTAAAAGGATGCTTGTTTGTGCCCCAAAAACACACACAATGATACAAGTTGTAAAGGGCACAACTTGGTGACACGTGTGTTGTTGTGAATATTTATTTTACTAGACTAGTTTACTTTTTTGTCCTATTCACACCTAGGTAGTTGAGTTTATTTAGGGACTTTTCTTTTGTGTCAATTCATGTGTGAAAACTATTAGAACACTTTTCACATGCACATGTAGGGTTCTCACCTACCTCTCAACCTTTCCTATATATACAAGGGTTTCTATATATATTTGTACCCCATAAATATCTATCAATATAACATTTATTTTGTATTTCTCTCTTATGGAAGGTTCTTTGGTGTTGTAGAAGATTCCTAGTTTTGTGAAGTTCTTTTGATAAATTCAACATGGTATTAGAGATTTTATCAACAAGACCCTTATTTAATTTGGGAGATATTTTCAAAAAAAAATTGTCGGTCATATTAGTCTATACCTAATCTCACAATTAAGTTTAGAAGGCCCAAATCCACTAGGACTAACAACAAATATGTTGGGGTTTGGTTATTTTACATAGAAGGATTTTTTGCATCCTCTCTAATATAGACCACCATTTGAATCAATTTATACTTCTTATGCCATCATCATACCTTTTATGCATCATCATTCATATATTATATGGAAAGGATATCTATGTGGGAATAATTAAGGTATAACTATTAGATGTAGGTATTAAATTAGGTAATAGTTTGTTTATTTGATTTAATTTTTATTTTTTTAAAGAATATAAGGTCCATAAACCCATACCTACCCAAATATATAAGTATTATCTTATGGGTGACCTATTAGCTCAAGCCCCACCACCTTACTCTACTCACAAGTGTGACCACCCACATACACTTTCCAAGGAGGAACACGTAAGATCTTCACCACACAATGTTCATTATCATTATAGGATTTTTGTAGATTTTATGTTATTTGACATTGTAAGGTACCAAAATAGTAAATTTATTAACCCACATGGGTGATTTGTCTCCACTCCTTGCACATTGTGCCTAATGTTAAGCATTAAGGGCTTAGGTTTTTTAACTTAGTGTTGTGTTCTGATGGTGTCTACCCTTTGATTTTCCCTAATAGTGGTATAATATACCCTTCACTCTACCTTCATGTGGTTTTCCTAAGCTAGTGGCGCTACCCTTGTAATACCAAGAGACTTTTATTAGCTTGGAACCTATTTTTTGTGTTAGCGATATTTTGGCCATATACACCAAATTGTGCAATTTTTGAGAATTTTAATCAAATAATCACAAGGAGTCTAACTATGAGATCCTTTCTTGTTTAAAAATCCTTTTTTTAAATTGTAAAAATTATTGTGTTATAAATTGTCAACTTTGGCTTGTCAATCATAAAATTGCACTTAAGTTCCACTTGTTCTTTTGTTGGGGGGTCATATTTTCTAGTCTAATATAATTTTGGAGGGTTGTAAGGCATGATATAAGTGCCAATATCTTTTTCCTCTCTTGGTGTTTGTTATTATAATTATAAAACCTAGGAATTTTGAACTTCTAATTCCATATAATTATCACACACAAAAATTAAAAGATGCAACAATTACTATACTCTAAGGGTCTATGGAAAATGTTGGTTGAAAAATTATCAAAAATTACTAAATAACTTTTATAAATTGATTAAAAAAATAAATTTGATGAAGCTTTTGTTTGAATAGATTGCATGTTTCAAATGCTCTATTTTTACATATTAAGGAGTGTGTAACACCAAAGTAGGTTCAAGATAAAATTAATGATCTATTTTGAAAGATCAATAAATTTAGAGAATTATATTTAAGAGGAAAAATTATCTTCACTCATTCTTGATGATAACCACTCCATTGATAATTATCTTACACTATTTAAGTTATTATTGTCACAATTGAAGTGCTATGAAAAAAAATAAAAAATGAAGAGTGTATAATTTTTTATTCTATCTAAGTTGAAGGGCCCTATTTAGGTGTTCTCCTCTACCTTTTACATCACTATGGATTCCTTATGAGTTGAAATTAACATGTTCACCTTTAATATTTTTTGTGAGAATCATTCTAGGGAGCAAGCTAAACTTGTTTAATTGGATGTTCTTCCTAGCTCTAAAATTCAAGCATTTATGACACAATATTCTAAAGACATATGTATAAATAAGAAAAATAAAAGATAAAATCCAGTCTAAGTTATTAGTCTACCTCTAAAGATAAGAAAATAATATTCCAAAATCCACTACCCCTACTCCTTCTAAGTTAGGTGAGTCTACCTCCAAGACAAAGAAGAGATTAAATGAAACTTGTAGTTTTTGTGGAAAAATTGGGCATGATGAATCATGGTGTTAGAATATGTTAGACATTAGAGGAAGCCATGCAATGACAAACAAAATCTACAAAATATCTTCCACTAGTAAAGGGAAAGCCCTTTTTTCTCAAGTCTTACATGCACTATCAACTAGTTTGATACTTGATTCAAGTGCTTCAAACCATATGACTCATTCTTATGAGCTTCTTCATTCACATTCTATTACTAGAATTTTAAATATTATAATTGAGGACTCTTCACAATCACAACTTTGGGACTAGGAATGTGTAGTTGGTAGATGCTTTTATCAATGATATTCTCCTCGTTCTTGATATTTATGCTAACATTCTCTCTGTTTATTATATTTTTTATTTTGGTGATTGGAAGGTAGTAGATTTTCTCTAAATGATGTGGTCATTAGAGAGCTAGAGGATTCATAGATTTTGATTGCTTCAAGGAGTGTGGATCATGGTTTCTATTTGTATAGGTTTAATGATTTTGAGGCTTTTTTAAGATCCTTTCATTAGTCATGTTGATTATTTGAGAAAACATTGAAATGAATACTATATGAATCTAAATTATAGGTACTTATAGTAGTTGATCACACATAATTGAGTGTCTAGTCTTCCTAAGGTTTCTTGTATTAATGGGGTTTGTCAAGGCTATGTTCTTAACAACCATCATCAAGAACTTTTTCCTAAGGGTAAGGCATCACATACTAAGGCAACCATTTAGTTGGTACATAATGGTATCATCTAATTTTTTACTCCTTTTTTAGAATCCAAGTATGTTCACACAAATCATTTGTGACTTCTCATGATGCACATGGTGCAATTTCCTAATTATAAAATTGAGGTATTTTCGAGTTTTAAGACCTTCAAAACATTTATTGAGAAGTATTCTAGTTTTTCTATCATGATGATACACATAAATAATGAGAGTTAGGAAATCATGGATATTTTTAGAGCATGACATTTGATAATGGTTCCCCACACCCCTCAATATAACATAATTTTTGAGAGAAAGAATAGGAGTTTTAGAGAGATGTTTAATCACATGATTTAATTTAAGAACATCGAACCTACCTTATAGGCTAAGGAAATCAATTGTGCCAACTACATTCAAAATCACATGCCCCACAAGGCAACATGAAACATGATCCCAAGGAGGTTAGAGCCCATATCAAGCCTGATATTCATTCAATATAGTAGCAAGGCTTGGGTATTTATTCTAAATTGTTACCATAAGACTATGGAGAAGAAGATCAAACCACTGATATTTTTTGGATATTGTAAGGATGTGAAAGCCTACATGTTGTTTGATCTTATTTCTCACAATGTCGTGTTTCAAAAGTTTGTCTAGTTTGATGAGCACTTTATCAAAATGGATACTCCATTAATAACTTATCCCTTAGTTCCTACTCATCCATCTCTTGAGGATTGTATTTTCCTTGAGGATTGTGATGATGATCCTACTCAACCTCTTGGTGTACAATATTTTCCCCATTGAGCCTACACTACTCTTAAAGAGGTTGGACCTTTGGTTGGTGATTCCATTGATTCTTATTATTACCAATTCATAGAAAATTGGTGTCAATATATTAATTCATGTTATTGATAATGATCTTCATAATTTTTTAGGCGTGACAAGTATACTAGAGTGGGAAACTACTATGGATGATGAGTATTATTCTTTGATGAATAACAATACACAATATCTTGTACTTCTTCCTAAGGGAAGATAATTGGTTCATTGCAAGTGGGTCTACTAAACCAAATATGCAACTAATGGTTCCATAAACAAGTACAAGGCACATCTTATGGAAAAATTATTTTTACAAGTTGAGGGTATTGATTATTATGAGTCATGTTCTCTTTTAGCTAAAATGTATTATATTAATATTTTACTTTCACTCATTGGATCATAGGGATGACCAATCTACTAAATGGATGTAAAAAGTGCCTTTATGCATGGTGATATTCATGAGGAGATATATATGTATTATCCTCTAGGTTTTTTTGTGTGCTTCACATATTTGTAAGCTTCAACATTCACTTTATGGTTTCAAACAAGCTCCCTAAGCTTGGTATGAGAAGATTGATAAATTTTCTTACCTTCAATTTCACTCATAATTTTGACCCTATAGTTCACACTCAAAGGCATGGAGATGATAATTTATAATTATTTCTTTATGTGTATGATTGATTCTCATATGTATCTCCTTATTTATGATTCAAATATTTCAATGAATATTGATGAAGTGGTTTGATATGACTAACATCAGTCTTCTACGCTATTTCTTTGATCTTCATGTCCTCCAATATTTAGCAAGGATGTTTATTTTTTAGAAAAATTATGCTCTTTAATTGCTTCACCATTTTGGCATGGTTTATTTCAAGCCTAATTCCACACCATTCCAATCACGTATCACACTATTTTCTAATTTTACTATATTGAGAGTTGATCCTACCTTGTATCAATAGTTGGTTGATACTATTTTGTACTCAATAGATATTTGTCCCAATATTTCCTTTATAAGATATATTTGTAAGAGAAACCACAAGGGTTAATAATATCTTAGGATTCTCTACAACACCAATTACTTTCCACACAAGAAAAAATTAATGGTTATGTAATATTTTACAAAGATCAATGTAATGCGACCTTGATATTATAGGCTAATGATGCATCATGTGCAATGAGGGAATCCTTGTACATAGAGGAAAGGGAGAGATGCAAGAAAAACTAAAACTTTAACAAGTATCTTAATCCTATAACTTGAGACATAAATATTAAATCCCCCAAGTAAAATTAACTAGACTAATGTGAAAATAATTGAAAAGAAAAACCAAATAGTTGTAAAACCCATTCACACCAACACCCTCCCTTAAGTTCAACTTAGGAAGAATGCGACCATGCAAATATGGGTCCTAACAACAAGGTCTAATAAGGTACCCATGTACAAATGAATCTCTCATAAATGGATAAGAGAAGAAAAAAATCATATGAAAAAATACCTCTCTAAAAGAGAGAAAAAAATAAAGAGAGTGAAAGCAAGGAAGGACCAATATGATCCCCTAGGACAAAATGTAAAAAACATACACTTTTTATTATGAGAAGGATAAAACCCCATGCGTGGAAAATATCCAACCCATAAGAGAGAAGAAGATTGACTACACAACCCCCCTCAATGTAGAATATCCAACACTAATGGAAAATGCTTGAAATTGAATGTTGGAGATGATCCATGATTACTGAATAACATTTCTACCTTTAAGATTACATTTTAAAATAATTGTGAAAAATATATTTCCATTCTAAACATGAATATGAAAGAAGAAAACTTATTACTATGTCTATAATTTAAGTTCCTCAAGTATTTTCATGCTAGTGCTAAGAGATGCCACAATCAAATTATAAACTTCAGTCATAATTAATGAAGAAGGTGCCCATGCAGAAATTGATGAAGAACAAGATCTAAAGATGATTATTTTGAGATAATACTATGGAGCTTTCATCAAAGAGAAAATAAATATGGGACTTATAGAACAAACCTAATGTATCTATCAAGTACTTATCTTGTGAAACTATGTCTAGAAGATTGATATGAATATCTTATTATGATGAATCATCAAAATACATTGATGTATTGACACTAAAATTTAAATAATTAAGAGATGATAGAGATGTGATCTCAATGAATATATTCCAATTATATTATCCATTCCATGATTATTTTTCCACACAATATGTCTAAGTATGAACATTTGTAGATGAATATACCAATGCTAGAATGCAAAAGTCTCGTATTTAATAATATGAACCCTCTAAATCTAGAGTGAGAGGCATAAAAGTTGAATATTTAATAGATGTATTTATAGGAGGAGAAGAAGCATTAGGCGAAGCCTTAATTCTATCATAATGTTTAAGACTTTCTAAAAATAAAGCTTCTTTTATATATCATAATTATATACATATGGTGGGTTATTGGAATCATCAATGGGTACAAGATTGTTTGTAATGGGATCTATTAGGAATGGAGATTGATTTTTCTCTCCATGTATCTCATAAATTATATTTCAAAGAATGTGACCTAGTACTCATATGTGAGAACAACATTCTAACCAATTAATCTTGGGAAATGATTTTTCTTCTTATATCATATTGTCTTTTGCCAATGAGAATTAGTTCAAGGACAAGTCCATAGAGATGAATCCGCTTAAGATGTCTCGTGATGCCATATTGTCAAGTCTTATAATTCTATTTTTTTAGAGCAATAATCGAAGAATTGAAAAACTCATTATTATTGACGAAGATAGACTCAACATTGATTAATTAGAGATTAAATCATGTGAAATTGGAACCCTTACAAAAAAAAATAATAGTTCCATATTTATGATTTTTCTAAATTACAATTCAAAATACAACAAACGCTTCAAACTGAAATAGTAGATATCAAGTGGAAAATTTAGAAAAACCAAATGGGTGATTTTAAAGTACTTAGAAATAATCCCATAATGCATATAAGAAGTAAAAAATAGACTCTATGGTAAAAACCTATGCTTCCAAAAAATGGCTCATCTATGTACAAGAAAAAATGACCCCCTACATTATTATGGTGGTGTTTGGGTGGCACTACTTGTATGAGTGGGGAGGTTGTGGTAGGAATGGCTGGTACAACAAGATTAACCCACTAGTAGAGTGGAAAATGTAGATTGATGGTGCTAACATAAAAATTTCAACAAAGCACCTGACAAGCAAAGCAAGCAAAGAAAACTGGAAAATATGGTAGATTTGAGTGGTGGATGTGTGAAATCATATTCATTAGGGTTTAGCTCCCTAGTTAGGTATGGCTAGGAGTTACCCCACCATGATGAATCTCTAAAAATTTGGTGGCTAGTTGTTAGGCATTAATTTCCTATGCAACTTGGGATTTGGCCTTTTCAAAAACTACCAACTATTAATGTCTATAGGTCTACACAATAGTACAATCTGATTAGAAACTACTAATGTTGTCCTTCATAGTCCTACAATGCAAAACATGTATTATGCTAACATAGAAAGGAATGTGTTAGGAATAAAATATGTACAATAATTGAAGCCTACACAAAGAGCATATAGATAGTCTATATCCAAATAAATTTATACAACTAAGATAAATAAAATATGTACAATAATTGAAGCCTACATGAAGATCATATAGATAGTATATATCCACATAAATTCATATGACTAAGATATGTGATGATGCCCTAAAAAATGTTGAATATATAGCTTATCCAAGCCCTATCAATTTTACTATTAATTTATAGGATTTTAGTCCTTTTAGACTAAAAATGAAGTTTATTTTTCTCCAAGATGCATCATGTGAAAAGTCTTGGCAAAAAATCCCAAAAAAGAGAAGAATGTAGCATGTTTGAAGTTCTAATATTATATTAAGAAACCATAAGGGTTCACAAGGGTCTAGAACTTTTTGTAGCACCAATTACCTTCCAAATAATAAAAAATCAATGATTATGCAATATTTACCAAAAATGATGCAATACAACCTTAAATATAAGCATATGATACACCATGTACAATGAGGGAACCCTTGTAAATATAGGCAAGGCTGAGACATAGGAAAAATTAAGATGATGTCAAATGTCTTAACTCTATGACTTGAGACACAAATATTAAATTCCCCAAGTAAACTTAGATATGCTAGCATGAAAAAGACAAAAAACACAAACTAGATAGGTGGAAATCCCATTCAAATCTACAATCTTGTCTCTTGGTTCTTTGATGATCCTTATGTGAGTTACTAGTAGATAATTAAGAATATTTTAAGGTATATTTGTGGCACTACACATTTCGGTACTTAGTGCACATCATGAATATTTTAGATTTTGGGCTGCACTAACTCAAATTGGGTTGGTGATATCGATGATTGAAATTCCACCTTTAGCTTTATTTAGTGTCTTGGTTTTGGTCATATTATGTGTTCTTACAATAAGAAATCTACTATTACATTATCATCTATAGAGGTTGAGTACCAAGGTGTAGTGCTATCTAGCCAAGAGGTTCTTTGACTTTGATATTCAATGATAGAGTTTTATTTTCCTCATGATCATCCCACTACTCTTTGGTGTGAATTAAAGTGCCATATATTTTCTCCAAAACTAGTAGAGAATCAATGAAAAAAACATATTGAGATCCATAGGCACTTCATTTGATAGCTCATCTAGGATGTTGTTCTTGGCCTAAATTATTTTACTATAGAGGAGTTAGTTGCATACATCCTCACTAAACAGTCGGCATTGCCTTATTATCTTCAGTTGTAATTTATGCTTGGGTGAAGAATGTTGTTCTTGTGGGGTCATCTTCAGTCCTTCATTTATATGTTTATTCTTCTTATTTTATCTCTCTTTGGGAGGATTTCCTTGCTACAAATTTTCTCCTTTTCTCTATTTTTAATAAATATGACATGAATACAAAAAATTCAACAACTTAACATTGATATGAATTGTAGGAAATCATATTAATCTAACAAAAGCATACTTGCAAGATAAAATAAAATTAAAACATTATAGCAAATAAATAAGCATATAACATGAGATATACCCTTGAAACCATTATAGGAAAAAAAACCAATAACTAATAGCACCACTCTTTATGTATTCACAATAATAAATAGATTAAAATACAATCATACATATATAAACCCTAAAATTAACTTGCCATTTTATAATCAATTAAATTAATACTTAATTAATTATTCCCCCCGATCTACTACCTTACCATATTCTTGTAATTAATAAAATAATCATCCATTGCCCCCATAAATAACTAAATTTAATTTAATTAATCATATTACCCCTTTTTCTAAGGTTAATTTATTTATTTAATTCACCATATTATTTACCCCATAATTATTTTAATCCTAAATAATTAATTAATCCATGATTACTTAATTAGTTATCCCTTCTTCATTCCTCATTAACATTTTCTTTGATTTAATATTCCTCCAACTTCCAAACATGCCATCATTTGCCATGTGTCATTCCCCTTCACATGTGCAAACTTGCATGTTCCTCCAAAGATCGTTCACCTCACCATTTATAAATCCACTAAAGATAAATATCACTTTTAGGTTTGATCATGCATGGGGCCACCTCCCTTATTTCAATAAATTATATTTTTAAATTGCTACCCTACTTGGAATAGGCAAAAATAAAATCTTTCCTCTTTTGGGAATCCTACCACAATCTCTCATTTTCTTGTCCAATATCTATTCAATAGTCATTTTTCTCATTGAACCCTCACATGAAACTTTTCCACTTCCTCTTGCTTGAGATTCCTCTTCTAATCTAAACCCTTGATCTTTTGGTAAAATCTTAGCCCTCCATTCCTCACACAATGAATCTATAAATAGAAGCCTTCACCCTTCATTATCATCAAGTCTTTTTCTATCAAGTAGATGTTGTAATTTTTCCATTACCAATCATTTTACATACCAATATTATGTTGTTTTTACTATTGAGCAATACACATTCATAAGAAAGCAAGCATTTCAAAAAGAAAATCAAGTGGAACTAGGGTGCACTCTATTTTAGGTCTATCTGAGGAACAAGGTGATTTGAGGTAAGAGGTATTGTAGATTTGTATTATCTTTATGTTATTTTCCTTTAATCATTTTATTATATTTAATATAATTCACTCATACTATCAAGGAGATCTTTGAATCAATGAATATTTATTTCAATAGTATACACCTATATTTTAGTGGTCTCTAATATCCCATCCCAAGTACTCTATCTATAAACAAGTATTAACCAACTAATTTTCCAATCAATACTCCCAAGTGACATTTCCAAGGTCATCCAAGTTTGACTCTAGATCCAATAGTCACTATAGCCTCCAAAAAAAACCATCCAACCCTTAATTATTCTTGTTCTCAAGACAAAATGTCTTAGGTGACCCCTACATACATTAAATGAATTTCCCCAATGATACATTCAACTTCCTAGGAAAATAGTTGTTTACCCAATGTGTGGTTTTATACTACTTTACAAAATATTAAATATTTATGCAAGGTGTACAACATCTTTCCAAATATCCCCAACCAATCAAAATAGGAGACCTTGTATTAAGGATTGATAGTTTGACTGAAAAAAGAGCCAACAAAGGCTAAAAATTTATGCCTAATTATATTGGCCTATGCTTAGTCAAAGAAGACTTGGGGAATGGTGATTTCTAGTTATGCACAACAAAGGGTAAATAATTTGAATAAACTATTAATTCATCCCACCTTAAAAAGTGTTACACATAAAATAATTCATTGCATTGCATTCTATTCATTTCATTGTTTTACTTTGTATGGTTGTTCTTCTCTAATTTTCATACTAGTAGGATCCATAGGTTACTACTACATTGTTTGAATATGATAAGTTATGAGATTCCTCCTTATTAGGTACCTATCATCCCTACATATCCTAAGAAATATGAATAAGTAAAAAATTTAATGTCAAATCGATCTTCGTTCTAGGTAGTATTATTAGTCAATGCCACTCTTGTTACATATTGAAGCCCACAATATTACCTAGAAGCTAAAAAAAAGTCTTCCCATTTATCCCTAATGGACGAAATTATTAGAATTGGATGGGTTTAGTCACATTTAAACCATTACTCACTTGGTCTAGCCTTTTATGATGGTCCCTCACTTCCTCTTTATAGCATGAGGATAGGTCTAGGAGGATGTTACTAAAAAATGCTAAAGCATAAACACATAAAAAGAAGAAAATAAAAATAAAAGATGAATATCAAATAAAATTTCACACACTCACAAGATAGATGGAACAACTAAGAGTCATGCTTCTCCTTTGAAATACCATCCTTCATTCGGGACATAATCCTTTACCTAGGTTTGA
This sequence comes from Sequoia sempervirens, assembly GCA_007258455.2. Classification (NCBI taxonomy): domain Eukaryota; kingdom Viridiplantae; phylum Streptophyta; class Pinopsida; order Cupressales; family Cupressaceae; genus Sequoia; species Sequoia sempervirens. The sequence continues at coordinate 215,107,598 of VDFB02000007.1, forward strand.
CTTGTTGGCTATTTTTGATACAAGTACAAGGAATACTTGTAAACTTGATGTTACTTTATGTTGCCTATTATGACTTTATAGTTTATATTGATTGTGATCAACCTTTTTCTTGTTATCACCTAATTTCATATTTTCTTTTTTTCACTTTTCCATTCCCTCTTGTCTTCTTTATGAACTTGCATCTCAAATGTCAAATATACAAGTAATGTCATAGTTAACTTGCAATTCCTCCTAGACAAAAATTAAAAGTGTTAAACATGTAAATTTTTTCCATCCATAAATACATATGCATCCACACATGAATGATAAAAGGGAAAATATAGAAAAAAACATAAAAAATCTAAATATGAATCATCTATGTGCACAAATGGAAAAAATATGCATCCACTCAACCAATGAAAAACATATGAGTAAAAAAAAATTATCTACATATTTATATATTTCAAATGAATGTCCAACTGTAAAAGGTTCCATCATAGGAGACATAATAAATGATATAATATACATTTTCATATCCATATAGAAAGCTTCCCATTCAAGGGGGTAGTAAAAATTGAGTCAATAAAATAAAAAACATCTATCATGTAATCTAAGATCACCCCTAAGAATTTTTCCATATAGGGCACCAAATACTCTATTTAAGATAAATTTTTGTGGTCTTTGATGGCTCTCCCCTTACTAATGCTATAACAACCCTCTATGCTTAGGTCCCTAGGTAATAGATAATTGGAGTCTAAGAGCGGGTGTGGGACTTAATTTGAGTAAAATAATGTGACTAAATAAATATATAATGACAACATTGGATGCCAATAATCCCTCAAGGTACCATATTGACTTAAAGCACAATGTTCTCCATTTGTTTGCTAGGATCTCCTTATCAACACCATAGGTGGGGGAGAATGCATCTCTTTGTTGACCCACAAGTATAGGAATCCTTGTGTCAAATGTAGGTGAATTCATCCTTCTTGTGATAGAGACAATTTGGTTTCTAATAGTGAAACTAAAATAAGGTCTCTCAACTCAATATTTGAGCCTACATCAAAAAACCATATAAATACACAAAAAAATAAAACTACATCACAAAGATAATCCATAAAATTATGTTGTGAGTATATACCAATACAAAAATTTAATATTTTTAAAGAGGAATAATGAAATCTATAATGAGATACTCATATGGGTCTCCCTCCACCCAACAGGGGTCAAGGGTTGATACTCTCTGCACTCTTGACAACTATTGTTTCGTATATGAAGGTTGATTTGGAGGTACATGTACTAATATTTATGGTAGCACTTGTTGTCTTGACATATACTTTAGCATTGACTACTATGGGGATACATATAGTGCTCATTGTCCCTATTGTGCATCATGTACTTGTAGAGATTGAGGGGATACCATTGCTACCATATGTATCAGTACACCTAGAATCAATATGTCTAAAGTGAAAGGAATTAAGGTAAATGGAAACACTTTGTACACTAATATTCTAAGGATACTGTTGTCAACATTTCAATATTTTAACATTATAGAAAATATCTAAACACATTTAAACATAAAATAAACAATATATAGCATAACATAGGTGTACATGGGGAAAGCCCTTTTGGGATAAAAACCCCACACTCCAAAGCAACTCAATGTATTATTCAATAAACCACAACTATAATACTCTTGTAGGGAAATACTTCATAGGAGTATCACCAACAAGAGATCTAGAGTAACTATTATAGCTTAATAGTATCTACAAAACTCTACACAACCTCCATCTCAATAATCTAATATATAGAAAATAAAAAATCCAATACTATCAAATGGTAATTAGAAACCCATGAGTGAAAACCATCCAAAAAGTGGCACCCAAATTATCCCCAAAAGATCTTTTATGATGTTTCATAACATGCATCATAAGTTGGTCAACATTTAACCTCCCTTTATATCTCTTTTATGTTTCCAACAACTTTTTACATTTCTTATGCAAACTTTCAAAGGCCATAACTTTTGATTCAATGGGATGATTGGAACCATTTAAAGAAATTGAAGTACTCAAAGAGATTTATGCAGTAGGCACCATCTTAGGTGATGTTGAACAACCATAAATGTTTATTTTGGTAAAAACCCAAATCTATAGCCTAGAAATTGAGTTTTTCTATTTTAATCCAAAAACTGGACATTTTATAATCTTAGCATTAGGAGAAAGGTTGAGATACATTTCCAAAAATTCTCCCACTTTTCTATAACCTTGAAAGAGAAAAGGGAGTATCAATACCATTATCTAATTGTTAAGGCTTAGAGGGCCATAGATTTGTAGCACCACCTAATTTCGTTGTGCTCATTGGCTTTGTCAATACATCTACAAAATTCTTCAAAGTGTCAATTTTTTCTAGCATCAACCTCCCATCCTCTACCATATCTTAGAAAAAATTATATTGGACATTGATATGTTTATTCCTTGCATGGAAGGTTGGGTTCTTCACAAGACATATGTCACTCTTACTATCATAATGAATTGTGATGGCTCCTACCTCTTTCCCAACATTTGAACACAATATATTAAGATAGATGTCTTCCTTACAAGCATGGGTTGCTACTAGGTACTCTAATTTTGTAGTGGACAAAGTGATCACAACCTGACACTTATTCATCCAACTAATTGCACCACCAATCATAGTAAAAACATATCCACAAGTGGATCTTTTGCTATTGATATCTCCAACCCAATCTAAATCCACAAATCCACAAATACAAAAATAATGTACATCCCTTATAGGATAACCATGATAGCATAATAAATACTCAAAGGTACCCCCAAAATACCTAATTACCTTTTTTAGTACATCCTAATATAGTTATCAAAGATTAGCCATAAATTGGCTAAGGAATCCTATTGATTCAACAATATCTAGTCATGTACAAGCCAAAAACACATCAAACTCTTGACTACACTAGCATAAGGTAATATGCTCATATATTCCATCTCACTGAGATAAACTAGGCATTTCTCAATATAGAAATTTGTACCCATCATAACAAGAACACAAAATGGCCTAAAATATATCATATTAAACCTATCCAACATTGAGTTCATATACTTGCTCTTTCCAAATTTTTAAAAAATATTCACTCTATCTCTTTTGATCTCCATGCCCAAGATTTTCTTGGCTACCCCAAGTCCTTCATCTCAAATTGTGTTAAAATTTGAGACTTTAAATCACAAATCAAACCTTTCCCATTACCAAAAAAATATGTCATCAACTTGTAATATATTAATGAGAATATGATCAATATCCATATTATAGTAAATGCAATGATCCAATTTAGATCTCATAATTCCCAAACTTAACACAAAATAATCAAAATTTTGGTGTCACATCTTAGGATATTGCTTAAGGCCATACAAATATTTCTTCAACTTAGAAATAAAATGTTATTTTCCTTTATCAATGTAGTGCTTTAGTTGTGTCATATAAATCTTTTCCTCCAAATCGGTATGATGGAATATTGTCTTCCAATCCATCTATATAATCTTAAGATCATACGTTACAATGAAATATAACATAAATTGAATGTATGTTTTTTATTATGGGTAAAACAAGTTTTGATGGGGCCTCAAAACCCAGTACAAACAAGTTTTACAAGGACCTAAAACTCAAACAAAGAGAGAGCTACCTAAAATAAAAGACACAGACCAACAACAACATCCAAAAAGAGAAAGACAAGACTACATGAGCTACATAAAATAGGTTTTGAAGGGGCCTTAAACCCTTTTACAAATGGGTTTTTACAGGGACCTTAAACCCATAGATACACTTAAGCATTGCCTGAATTAGCTAGGCGTCAGCAAACCAACTACTCAAGACATCCAAATTTGAGCCCAAGAACATAGAAACACTCAGGGAAGACACCACTGAGCCAAGAGAGACAAACATATTAATGGTGTAGATCACCATCAAACCCCACACAGTTAAAATATGCAAAACATCACTTTTGTGTAGTACCAATCCACATGCAAGGCGTCAGCAAACCAATTGCTCATAACATCCAAATCTGAGCCCAAGAACATTGAAACACTCAGGGAAGACACCACTAAGCCAAGAGAGACAAACATATTAATGGTGTAGATCGCCATCAAACCCCACACAGTTAAAATATGCAAAACATCAACTTCTGTGCAACACCAATCCACATGCAAAGCATCAACTTCCCTGCAGCACCATTCCACCCGGTCAACCAACCCAACCTCCACCTCTAAAGGGGAGGACTCCCCTCTATAGGAGAGGATGAAGAGAAACCCCTTACCACCAAAGCCACAACTCTCCAAACCCAACAAGCTCTGACTCAATAGGAACCAGAACAAGGGAGGAGATCTTCCTACCAACCCAACAACATCCATCTCCACCTCAATAGAAGATGGTTCCACCTCAAGAGGAACAATCTCCCCCTCAATAGGAGACACTAGCTAATAATCCCAATGGAAAGGAACTTCAGAGGAAAGGGATAACCCAACATCCCTTAACATCATAAACATTAGGTACTGACAAGAAGAAGTAGAAAACACAACAATTGACTCACAAAACTGGGTCCAAAGAAAATACAATAAGCATATCCCAACCATCAGTAAGTCAATACCAATCAGACATAGATCATTAATTGAAAAACGCAGAAAGTCTTCTGCCAATAAAAAATAATTCCCCATTTTTTCCTCATAAGCTTCATAACCATAAAGGAGGCCACAACAACTTCCATAAAGTACAAAGAATATTGGGTTAACAGAGAGCCCAACAACCAGTCATTGGAAAAGCAGTTGAAATACAACAACCTGCAATCCACAAAATGTAGAAGAGAGATCCTAAGAGGGTAGGGGGAAACAGTGCAAAGAAGAGTCAGAGAAAATCCAGAACAAGAAGCATACCATCCACCCCAACATGTTGGTCAAAGCTAAAAATAGACCATTCCAATGATAAAACCCCCACAAGGGACCCAAAGCACACACCAACAAGGCTTTCTCATGGCCCAAAAGTAGACCAAGTAGCCAACAAAATGTGAGGAAGAAAAACATTAGCACCAACGCAACCAGTCGCACCCCAACACCACAGAGAAATCAACAGCCAGCTAGAGACAAAGCAACATAAACCCCACATCTTGCTATATGTGTCATGCAACAGAGAGAGCCCAGGGGGCAAGGGGGAACAATGCAGAGAAAAATCAATGAAAAGGCCAACCCAAGAAGCACCCCATCCACCCCAACACATCATTCAGAGCTAAAGATAGACCATTCCACTGAAAAAACCCCTGCAAAGGGCCCAAAGAACCCACCAACAAGGCTAACCTATAGCCCAAAAGAAGCACAAGCAACCAAAAAATGTGAGGAATCCAAACAAAAACCCCACCCAAGCAACCAACCACAACCCAACAACACAGAAAACACAAAATCCAACCAACGACAAAACAGTCGAAACCCAAAATACAACAAGTCGTAGCAAGAAACAAAAAAATCCTATGAGGGCAAGGGGAAATAATGCAGAGAAGAGTCAGGAACTAGGATAAAAAAGAAGCACACCATCTACCCCAACACGTCAATTAGAGCTAAAGATAGACCAAATCATTGAAAAAACCCCTAAAAGGGGCCCAAAGCACACACCAATAAGGCTTTCCTACAACCCAAAAGCAATAGAAGTGGCAAAAAAAAAGTGGAGAAGCAAACTAGTAGCACCATCCATGCAACCAGCCGCAACCCAACCGTTTGTGAATGAAAAAGTAGTCAAAAACCAAAAGTCATCCATCTGCATCATCATCATCTAGATCAAACTCTCCAGCTCCCTCTCCCTCTGAATAATTCAAACCCCCACTCCCACCACTCTTCCCACTCTCCCTGCTCTCCATCTTTTTGATTATGTTATCTTTGATAATAGGGAGAAAATCTCACCATAATTTATTCCCTTAACTTGGGAATAACCCTTGGAAACCAATCTTTCCTTGTACTTCTCAACACTACCATCAAACCTTTTTTTAACACCCATTTTCATCCAATTGTATTATATCCATCAAATAATGGTACTAGGTCTCATGTGTTATTTTCTCTAAATCAACCATCTCCTTATCCATGACCACCTTCCAAAAATCTCCATCATCCATACCCACAACCTCCTTTATAATCTTAGGCTCATCAATAATAATAATCAAAGAAAAAATACATCTCCAATAATAGGGACTATACCTTTCTAGTTGTTGTCTTGTTGAGTGGACCTCCACAAAGATTGAGGTGGAGGTTATATCTCTCCTTCAAAACTATTTGAGCTCTATTTCTCTTTAGGTCCTTCATGGGATTCTAGTTCAACCTTCTTGGTCTTTAGGGTTAGTTGAACCACATCTTTCTTTCCATCCTTCTTTAGTTACAATATTGTGGGAGAAAACTTAACTTCTCTAAAGATAACACTTCTAATATAAAAAAATATTTTAGCTACAAGGTTAAAAATATTGTATCCTTTCACACCAACATCATATCCAATGAAGATACATTTTGCATCCTTGTTCTCTAACTTTGACCACTCTTTTTGAGGCACCTATGCATATGCCTCACAATCAAAGACTCAAAAAATTCTCAATGAGAAGTTTTTTCCTAACCACATCTTCATAGGTTTCTTATCATGAGAACTACGGCTCACAATCAAAGACTCAAATATGTCTCAATGAGAAGTTTTTTCCTAACCACATTTTCATAGATTTCTTATCAACATGAGTTCATACATGAGAACTATTAAATAGGTACCAAGATGTGGCAACTAATTTTTGCCAAAACATTATTATAGGAACACTTAGCATACTCCTAGCCTTATCCATCAATGTCTCACTCATTATTTCTACAACTCTATTCTATTAAGGGGTGTATAGAGTTGTCTTATGTATTTCTATTCCTTGATCCTTCTAGAATCTATTCATTTAAAAAAAATCATCGTTATCACTCCTCATATCTTAATCTTCCTACTAGTTTGATTCTCTAGAAGATCCTTAAACTCTTTAAAATGATTGAATAATTCATATTTACATATAAGGAAATGTACCCATATCCTTCTACTATAATTATCAATAAAAGAAACATATATACAAATTTAGAAATTGAAGGAACATTAACAAGACCAAATACATTATAATGAATTAAATCCAAAAAAAAAATGAGAATGAGTAAAATTAAACATGGTTTTATTTTTTTGTATACATAATATTTGTAGAAATCAAATTCAAGATGACAATCATTTAACCCATCAACAAAGTTTTTTTATTTTTTAGGGCCCTTAAACCGATCTTACCTATGTGATCCATCATTTGGTGCCATAACATTATTTTATCTATTGGAAACTTGGTATCCAAAGCATGAACACCCTTAGGTACCTAGAAAGCATGACCATCAGAAGTGGACACAATGAACCTATTTGTTTCTTGATCCAATGGTGAAGGTGAAGATTCTATAAACCATAAATCTCTTTATAGTAGGAATTGAAGAAATATTGCACTAAACTATGCATGCATCTAGCTGTAACAAAGTGCTAGTTATAAAAACCTTAGAAATAAGCATAGCTCCTATGACCATCTTGCACTATCCACATAAGAAGATAATCTACAAATATGCATCAGTCATTTTACTTACAAAAATTAGGTTTCAAGACAAACCAAGGATATGTAGTACATAATTGATCCCCTTCACTTTTCCATCATGGAGTTGAATCACAACTACCATGAACATCAATATTTAGATGAGACTCATCTCTAATGTACAACTTCTTCCATCATATTCTTCATATTTTATAAACCAAACTCAATGTGTTTTCATGTGGAAAGAGGCACCAGGGTCTATCAACCATGCACCTCATAATGCATGAGTAGCCAAGGCAATGACAAAAGCATCACCTTTATCTTGGGAGGATCTCTCAGACTCATCATCAAATTCTGCTTTCTTCTCCTCCTCCTCCTCCTCCTCCTCCTTATATAATATTCTTATATGTCTTGTTTTGTTTTAGTTCCAATATTTATTCTTGAACTTCCCAAGATATTTGGATCTCCCACAAAATTTGGATCTCTCACAAAATTTGGATCTAGACTTATCTTGCTTCTTATCATTCTTTTTGTCTTTTTATTTGGATCTTCCATGAATTGCTAGGGCCTTATAAACTCTCATAACTCTTCCTTCTCATTTCTTTTGAAAGAAATCATGCAACTAGTTTGTCCATCTTAAACTTGGTGGTAGTTCTCCCAAAGGCCATAACAAGTTGGTCCCATGAATCTAGCAAAGAACACAAATTCATATAGTGATTATTCTTCTCTATTTTTACCTCTATAGAGTGCAACTATGTAACTACCATATTGAAGGAATTTAGATATTTGACCATAAATACCCCATCTTCCATCCTCAAGGTATACAACTTATTTCTCAAGAAAATCTTGTTCACCAAGGATATAGCCCGATAAATTACTCCAAGATTCTTCCAAAGATTCACTTTGGTAGTTGTTAGAGTAACAGGTTAATCACCTAATTAATTAATTCATATTGATTAATTAATTAGTTCCCCTTTTCTTTACTCAAGCTAAACTTAGGATTTCCTTTTTTGCATTATTAAATTAGCTTATGTTATCTCATTGCATAGGACTGTGACACTTGTCACATGCTAATTTAATCTTCTCCTAGGGTTTCACTTCTAGGGATTTTGTATCCTTTTCATAAGGATTGATGTATCATTGTATGATAAAATTCAAGATTTTTGCATCAATTCTTTCTCTAGTTGTTGAGCACCATTGTGCCTTTTTTATCTCCTCTTTGTGATAGGATATTTGCTTGCAGGTTCTTTCTGGGTTTTGTGGAGTTGGTTTTGCAACTTCAACATGGTATCTTTGCTTTTATGCATCCTTCCTTAGTTTTTTAGCTTCTCCCTAAGTTCATCTTAAGGGGGGTGTTAAAGTAACATGTTAATCACCTAATTAATTAATTCATATTGATTAATTAATTAGGTCCCCTTTTCTTTACTCACTTAAGCTAAACTTAGGATTTCATTTTTGCGTTATTAAATTATCTTATGTTATCTCATTGCATAGGATTGTGACACTTGTCACATGTTGATTTAATCTTCTCCTAGGGTTTCACTTCTAGGGATTTTATCTCCTTTTAATAAGGATTGATGTATCATTATAATTATCAAATTCAATTTTTTTGCATCAATTATTTCTCTAGTTGTTGAGCACCATTGTGCCTTTTTTATCTCCTCTTTTTGATAGGATATTTGCTTGCAGGTGCTTTCTGGGTTCTATGGAGTTGGTTTTGCAACTTTACTAGTAGTCTCTTTATGCACATTCAATAACACTAATTAGCCAAATTTAGTCTAATAATACCCTTTTCTTTTCTATCCATATGATCCCAATATTATTGTGATGTAGATCTTAATCTATAAGAACATCCTCTATCTTAAGCTCCCATAACTCCAAGCTTGTGTCTGAGAACTTATCTATCTCTATCCTTGATGTGCTTGCCATCTCTTCCTACAATAATATCAAAACCCTCTTTACACAAGCTCCCACTCAAATGAAGATTAATACAAAAATCCTCTACCCAACACCTAGAATATAAGGTGATTAGTCTCTAATACCAAATAAAAGGAATTAGTGTACAAGAACATGTTTCCTACATTAATATTCTAAGGAGAGTGTTGTACAAATTTTAATCTTTTAACAATTAAAAAATGAATAAACAAATTTAAACATACAATAAATAATATATACTATAACATAGGTTTACATGGGGAAAACCCTTTCAGGAGAAAAACTCCACACTCCAATGCAACTCAATGTATTGTTTAGTAAACCACAATTATAATACACTTGCAAAGAAAACCTTCATAAGAGTATCACAAACTAGAGATTTGGAGAAACTTTTACAAATTATAAATATATAGAAAACTTCACACTCAAATTTTATCTCAAGCATCTAATAAATAGGCGATTCAAAACTTGAAACCATAAAAAATTGGTAGCTAAATTATCTACCAATCAAATATTTTTTATGATGTGTCATAACACACATCATAAGTTGGTCAATAGGTATAAATGCCCTTTATAGCTCCTTTATGCATCCAAAAACTTCTTACATTTTCTATTCAAACTTTTAGAGGCCATAAATTGATTTGGTGGGTTGATTGGGCTCAATTGAAAAAATTAAAGTACTCAAAGAGATCTACATAACATGCACCATCGTAGGCAATGTTGAATGATTAGATTTTGTTTTTCAAAACTAACTCTATAGCCTATAAATTGAGTTTTTCCATTATATATATAAAAAATGCATATTTTGTAATCTTAACATTAGGAGCAAGGTTGAGACACATTTCACAACATAAAAAATTATCCTTATAGGAATGTCAATAAACTCTTGATATATATATATATATACAAAATTTACTAAGGGATGTAACAACCTCAAAATTTCTTAAGCATTAACCAAAATAAACATCCTAATGCTAAAAAATATGTACAAGATAAATTTATAAAAAGTTCCATTGACTTCCATGATACAATATTATAACATTATACAAGACATGTAATTGATATCCAATAAGATCCACAATATAATAAGTAGTATAAGAAGGGAGTACAATAATAAGTACATATCAAGTACATTACAATAATATGAAAGTTTCACAAGTATATATTATGGACAATGAGGATGTAGAACACAAAACAAGGACTCAAGTATGAATTTTAAATGTCATTTTGTACCTAATCTGCAAGGAAAAAGATAAGATTTCTCTTATCTACAACTCTTTGTTATACACACATGATGTGTGTGTTTGTGCTCTAGTGAATTTGTGCTTGGGAGATGATAATGTGGGTGCTCTTCAAACCAACAACATGACTTTATATTCAAGAGGTTTATGAAAATAACTTCTTCAAGGGTCTATTTATAATTTGGAGGGATGATTGCTCAACATTTGGGACTGATCCAAAAGATCAATGATCAAGGTTGATTTTAAGAGGATTAAGAGAAGGAGAAGCCTTCAAGTGGCACCTTGTGTTTGATGCACTTGGAGGAAAAGATCAAAGGGATTTGAATCATCAATATTATCTTAGAAAGAGGTGAAGGGTGATGTAAAAATGCATAATTGTGCTACACTTTTATAAAGGAAATAACCAAATAATTACAGTTTTTAATTTAGACTACTTAAAGTGAATTTATATTTTGAATTTTAAAATGATATAAATTGATGAAATGTAGAACTCTTGATATAGTTTATGTGTAATTTTAATTTTTTTTTAATTTGGATATATATATTATAAATTTAAGATAAGAATTTTAATTACTATTTTTTTAAAATGGTAAGGTCAATGGGATGTCGAAAAAAAAGAGAATATTTGTTTTCTCTTATTTTTTTCCACGTAGATAACTTGAAAATATAATGCAAATAAAAAATGTTATTTTTTTTATGAACACTTTATTTTTAATAATTTTTTAAAGTAAAACTTGATCAATATGTCATAGTTTTCATGGAATGCCAACTTTTATCTATTTTTTTATCACTTAAAAAATATACTAAATCTTGGAGAGGATTCTCTCCTCTAGAGAATTATATATTTTTTTAAAAGTAATATTCTTTTAATTTCTAATTAGCCTCATGTTTGATCATAATAACCCTCTTTCAATAAATTTTAGAAAATCATAATAAAACTAATATATATATAATTTTTAGATTCTACACCGAGCTCTACAAAAGATCATTTTTGGATTTTCAGAAAAATACATCCTAATTGAGGAAATATTTATGTGAAGTAGAAAGTTTTTACAAATTGTTGAAATGGTTGGTGGGTGGGGGTTGGTTGCCACATAATCAATTTCAAATGAAAAAAAAATTGGTATCATTATTAATTTTTTTATCTAATTTTTTTTACAGGAAAGTGAAAAAAGAGCACACAAGCAATTTTTTGGCCAAAACCCTATGAATTTTCAAGTAAAAATATAATGGATTTGTTTTTGAAAATTGTAATAGATTTTTTCCATTTTATTTTTTTATATTTGATATAATTGTAATATTATATTTCATTTTTTACTTTCCTAGGGTTTGGATTCATTTTGTTTACATATGCTTGTTATGTTTTGATTTGGTTTTGGCTAGACACATTGATATACATGATTCATCCAACCCTCCCACCAATGGATAATCTATATTTTGTATTTTATATTTTCCTTATGACATTGCTACATCTCATGATGATATTTCTTCCACATGCCATGATATCCATACATCTATAGAGCCATATTTTTAGATTAGACATATCTCTTTTAATACATCATGTGTTGATTCGAGATAGTTAGTATTTTACATCTCTTTTTTACTTTTACATCCCATGATAATGTGATACCTTATGATGATATATTCTAATTTATTACATGATGACACAATGAGCCAATTTTATAAAGAACTTTTGCATGATATTTATGGTGAATCTATGAATTGTGGGTCTACTTTTATATGATGATATGATGATCACAAAAGGTCTACAAGTGCACTTTGAAAATACCACCACTAATATTCCAATTAATATATTAATTATACCTCTTGAACCTCAACTTAAATCTAAACAATCTAACCTGATTTTGAAATTATTCAACAATATTAAAATACACAAGCTAAAATTTCACAGTGGATTTAAAGTGCACATTGACTTTTTATAGATTGCTATTCTCTTCCCTTCATGGAATTTTTTAGTGATCATTCTTTCCTATTCTAGATACATTTTTCTCATTTGTTCATGAGCTTTATGATGATCCTATTGATTGTGACAATGACAATTATATGCCTAGTGAGGTTTTACCTTGTTCAATATACCATATATAATTTGATATATATGATGTGGTTCTACCTCCTTTACATGTTCATGAAATTGTTACACATCATGATGATATTTATTCCATATTCTATGATACACATACATCCATAGAAACATTATTTTTTAGATAAAATATCTCTCTTTGTACTTCATGTTGTCATAAACATGACCTAGATTTTGCATCTCATATATTTTCTTCATTCATACATGACTCATGATAATGCCATACCTTATGATGGTATATTTTTCTCTCTTGAAGTGGATGATTGTTACATTGTTACAAATATCTTCTAATTAATTATATGATACTATGATCCAAGTTATTATATAACTTTTACATGGTGGTTATGATGAGTCCACATGTCATTATTTATAGGTATACTTTTATATGATGATTATGAAGATCACATAATGTCTACAAGTAAAATTTGATAATACCGCCACCAATTATGCTACCTAATGCATTAATTCTACCTATTGAACTGAAATCACATCTAAATATGATTTTAAGGATTTAACATCATTTAACAATTATAAATTACACAAGCCAAAATTTCACAATGGGATCTAAAGTTCCCATTGTATTTTTATAGCTTGATATTTTCCTTCCTTTATGAAATTAGTTAGTGATTATTATTTACTATTACATATAGTTATTTCATACATCCATGAACTTAATGATGATCTTATGGATTGTAATAGTGATGGTTACATGCCTAGTGAGGTTTTATCTTGTGATATACCTTGTATAATTGATATAGATGTTATAGTTCTACCTCCTTTACTTATTCATGATATTATTACACCTCATGACGATATTTCTTCCACATGCTATGATACCCTTACATCTACTACATATCCATGATTTTTATATGTTATATCTCTTTTCATACATCATGTTGTGATTCATGATTACTGATATTTTATGTTTCATATTTTCTTTACTCATACTAGTAACTTCTAATTCATTACATGATGAAACCATGAACCAAGTTAGTAAATAATTTTTACATGATGATTATGATGAATCTACATATGCTTCTCTATGTATCAAAACATTTTGTACTTGATAATTACAATAATTACTTATATGTATTAGTGATTTTAGATTATACTTGAATAGTAAAAAATTGTAACAATTGCATTCTTCCTCTTTGCTTTACACTTTCTTTATTTAAATTTTAAAAAATTAAGATACAATTAGATTTAAATTTATTTTTAAAAATTATAATTTATTTATCTATTTAATTTCTTGTGTTTTCCAAGTCCATTAGTGTATGATATTTCCTCTTATTATAAGGTGATCTTGGAAATAAAAACTATGCAAAATTTTCTCCTCTTCCATAGGGGTTCACCAACTCATATTTCATCACCGAGAATTGGCCAAAGCTTGTGTTCTAATGGGCTATATAAATTCTAAGGAGGAACTATCATTTTTTGCTAAGCAATTGTATTTTTTAAGTGCATCATGAAGTGAGGTGCTTTTGTCCCATCAATACCCATGCCTTAAAAACACCCTTGTTTCATAGATTTGGGCCTCATGTATCACAAAGTATATCAAAGAATCCCCTATTTGAGCTTCATTTGAACCTAGAATAGGAAGCCATCATTTTTTGTAAGATTTGATGCACTGATAAGTGGTTAGTCCCAGGAAGTTACTCACCTTATACCTTGGAGATGGGATAGTAGGCTATGTTCATATGATCCTAATACTTTGATGCTCTAAAATATTAGGCCAACACTATTTATGAACAAGTTCAATACATTAGTGATCTTATAGGCCAAAAACTCCCACTTCAATAGTATAGGTTGTTTCTATGAATATTTTTTGTTATCTTACCCCTTTGTTTAAAACCAAATAATTAAAACTTCGAATCAAAGTTGAAATGAAATTTATATATGCAACCTATAAATTTTAGACTCACCCATGAATAAAATTATTTGAATTAGGACTTCAAGTTTTTCTTAAATTATATTGCTCCTCCACCATTTTTGATTCTCCTTAAGACAATGATATTTTGCATTGCCCCTACAAGTTCCACATTGATTACCAATAGTATTATGTCAAGTTCCTAGGATCCCACAACCATTCAACTCATCCTTCAACTCAATACCCCTCCATTCACATTTATTTCCACATTTATTTCCATTGGACATTATTTTCTATGCCATATTCCACTTAACCTATCCCTCTAAATCCACATCATGTCACATATTCCTTCATCAAGTCCCCCCCCTCTCTTCTTTCAAGAAACTCCACTTTCCCTAAATCTCACACTTTCATTTCCATCCAACCACTCTTTATTTTCCTTCCATTTCTCATGGATTCTCCCATTTCTATTACTTATCTTCATGCATTATTCAATGTTTCCCACTTTTTTTGTCAACTCTTTTACTTTCATCTCTATATATTTAGTCAACTAACAAATTTATTAAGTATGCCTCCATCTTATTATTCCCTTGACCTCATCATGTATTTTTTATGCACTACTTAACCTTGGATTATTTATTATTACATATCCTCATGATTTCGACACTCTTATTTCTTTTCGTATTATCCCGTTGTAATTATTTTTTATACACCTTCCTCTTCTACTACCTCTTTATTCTCCCCATTTAATTATTATACACTTTATGCTATAGGTTTATCACAATATTGTAAGGGTTGTTCCACTTTCACTCCTACCCTTGATTCTCTTCTTCTTATCATTTTAATCTTTCGTCTCCAAAAGGATCATGTAGCTCTATTGATGAATTATTTTTCAATATATTTGGTGAATCTTCCCCAAGCAACAATGAGGATCATCTCCCTTACAACCACTCTTACATTCTCAAAATTCTCTTCACTTCAACTAACTACCATTTCATGCCTTACATTCTTCTCCTAAACTTATTTATTTAGTGCAGGAACATGAGCATGTGGATAATTTTGATCATTCTCACATCATCGACCATTTCTTAAATATTACTTTGGATGAACTTCATAACAACTTGGAAATTCTTTCCTCTCCTCATATCCCTATATCCATAATTCCTCTATCCGCATTAGAGGAACCTGTTATGAGCATGGGTCTACTCCCTTCTATATTTTAGCAATCTCTTCCTCTTAACATATCTTTATCCACTTCCACTTCTATACATTCCCTTAAATAGGGTCATCATTATATATTTATTATAATTTTCCTACTCACTTTTCTCCTATTAATACTCAAGCTTACATCCCATACATATCCTTGAGTTTTTATTTCTCTTCTCCTTTATTAGCTTATGTGCATATCAAACAAAAGGAGCTAGAAATGTAGTTGGATACTCTCACTCTCTTACCACACAATATGCAAAAAAATTGCTACATTAGCATTTGATAAAGTCCCCAAGGTCCTATAATCATTCAAATCCTTTTTCAACCAATACTCCATTCATATTTTTTTATTGGACATTCTTTTCTAATTCATTTTCCTTCATACACTCAAGCACTTATGTGTATTAATTCTCCCATACCATTGTAGTATTGTATCCCCCTCTCCCTTGATGATTGTATATCTTCATCATTAAATTTATTCCATTTACTATTACTTAATAATAACCACCATATTATACATCCCATCAAACCAAAATTTGTTTCCTTGTTGGAAATTATTTCTCTAATTAATTTTTAGGAATTCTATTGGTCCAGTATATATATATAAATCAATTATAGCTCAACTCTATGTCAATCTTAAAAAATTCGATGTCCATGGGATTAAAAGGGACACAACCTCAAAATGAACTCTCAAAATTCCTTAAACACTGATCAGAATAAGCATCTCAATACCAAAAAATGGTATAAGATAAGATTCTAATGAGTTCCCTTAACTTCCATTATATAATATCACAATGATATGCAAGGCATGTAGGTGATATCCAATAAGAATCTATACAATGTATATAAATCCCACTTGAGTAGTAGAATAAGGAAGTACATCACTAATTACATCTCAAGTACTTTATAATAATATGGAAGTCTCACAAGTACATATTTATTACTAGACAATGAAGATAACATCATTTCATAACCAAGGTATACAAGGGATAAAAACTACAACCATCATCCATGATAATAATATAATAGATCATGAATCCAAACATAAAATAGTGTACAACATATAGTATCTAAAATATCCAAGCTCAACTCTATGAGCTAATCTTCCAAGATCCCACACTCCTATTGTAGATCAAGGAAGGGTTGAACCCACCATGAGGATGTTCCTTTCCTCCCATCCACCAGTCAAGGTGAAGAAACCCTATCCATAATCCATAGGTGTGGTACAAATACTATTAATGTTTATCTTTCTTAATTCATTGCTTTAGTAAAAAACATCACACCCATGAAACCATAGACCCAAACATTCAAAATACATGAAATAGATTTCATAATTCACATTATCAAAATACATATGCTAAATAATCATTCTAAGATAACCAAAACATATCCTTTCCAACATCTACTAAACATATGAATTCTAGGACATGAGCAAGCCAAATATAACCATGAATAAAAGTTACAAGTCCTTTCAACCTTATAAGGTTTGACTTAGTAACAAATACAAAACCATATAAAACATATGTACATGAATCAATGCTCACATCCCATACTACAAAATATTTATCCATGTTATACTATATGTCTTCTCAATAACACATGCTTAAGGTAGGAATACATGTATACATACTACACAAGTACCCAAATAAACCAATAACAATAATTCAAATATATAAACACACAAAAGAAAACACACATAAAGAAAGTACACAAAGAAGACAAACATAAAATAAATTTATAGAATAAATATAGAGTTCAAGCACTTCATATATTATGAAAACACAATAATAATGACACTCACATAAGTAAAATCACCCAAGGAATCCTCAAATATGACAAACACACCTAGTCCCCAAATCCTATCTAGAGAGAATCTTCCAACTCTACAATGTAACCAATTTTAGAATTGTGAAAAACATGAGCCATATGATCAAACAACGAAAAAAACACCTTCACACAAGAGATATACAATCAAAGAATTTTTTTTATTAGATAAGCAGGGAAGGGCCCTAATCCCATAGTTACATTAACAGACCAAAAAGCAGCAGAGAGAGGTGGGAAACAACACCACCAACCAACCAAAAAATAGCATCAGTTTTAGCACACAAACCAATATTTAAAGTAACCATTTTCCAACCATTATCAATCAAAAACATTAAGTTTTTACCAGCATATTTCAATCTACGAAGACCATTAATTAAATCGATAGTATCCTAGGTGGTATTCCACTATAACCTATAAAAATTAACAGAATTTTCATAGATATTACAAAAAGACAAAAAACTCATCAAAAAATAGTAGAGCAACAACAAGCCATTAACTGGATTTCTTTAATAGCTCCCCATACTCTCCCATGAGAGTAATGTATTCATGCCAGTCAAGGCCCTCTATTTCGTCCAACATATTCAGGGTATCAGGTTTCCCCTGTTTCTTTAATTTCCTGGTAATCTTCGTTTCACCAGAAGTTGCTCCAAGCATTGCTCTTATCATCAACTTGTTAGTTACTTTCATGAAAGTAACTAACGTCTTCTCCATTTCTTTGAATTGTACTTGCAAAAAGGTTAGTCTACTTTTTAAAAACTCATTACTAAGATCCTCAGCTTTGTTCTCCATTCCTGAGAACCCAACATCCTGCACATTCCTGACCTCAATCTTATCCTCAAAAGGCTCCAATTGCTCCTCCTCTTCCTCCTTTGAACCATCCTCCCCCATCTCATAGGCAGTGTCCTCAAAATCCAAGTCTTCAGAGTCTTCTTCTTCCTAGGCTTCAAAATCTTCATACCCCAGGTCCTCCTCATTCACTAACATTTTTTGTTTTCCTTTTTTCTCCTTTGAGGCTACCTTAGCCAAACGTGTTGACCTTCTTCCCCCACTACCACCACTCCCTTTCCCTTGTGAATTTTCCATAGCCTCCTCTAATTGGTTCCCTTCCTTAGTGATATTTATTACATCTCTAGGATTAATATCTCTTCTAGGTTTCTTAGCTTTTGGGGGTTCCAACAATAGAGGGGAGTGTTTCCTTTTTTTAGGCATTGCTCTAATGAGCTCAAATTCAATGCTTCTTATTTCCTCACTTTTTTGTGATAGAGGAGCTAAGGGATTTGACACATTAGCCACAAGGGAGTTACATTTCGCAGGGATTAACACACGCCTAGTAGCAATTTCAGGAGGGTGGCGGGGAAATTGTTCATCAACCGGGAGTTCATCAACATTAGGGTTTTCCTCCTCCAGTTGTTCCACATTTTCTTCTTCAAACCGGTCAGGGTTCACATTTCTATCATTTAAAGGATTTCCATTAGGATTCAGGGCTAGGGCATATTTGTACAAGGTAAGCAAAAGACCCTGGTGGAGGGGAGGGCTAGCACCTTTTTCAATGTTAAGCTATAGGGAGGACAACAAGTAAAATGGAAAATTGATACACTCCCCATGCCTAATATGGTTTAACAGAGGGAAGTGGTAAGCATGAACCGACATGTACCTACCCTCAAGTGTAAAATAACGCATTACAAACAGGCTTAATAATGCAAAAGGAGGGAGTTCAAGTTTGGCATACCCGTTCTGGAATCTCTTAAGATTTTCACCTTCATGAAGGAATTTATCGACAAACCTCTAGTAGTCTGCTCCACTTTTCTTAGAAACTTTTAGCCCATTATTCTACAAACCTGTAGCTTCAACAATGAATCGAGTGGTGACCTTGAACTTTAGTGCATCGATAGTAACACAACCCTTCCTCCAGGAGTTGGTGAATTTAGTTGTTAATTTCTCATTAGATCCTTTCAGATATTGGAAGAACAGGACCATACCCACATTCTCAAACATCCTCCATAGGTCCACATTTTGTTTGAGGGCTTGGAAATTTGGTGGCTCTATTCTTTTCCTTGGTCCTCCCATTTTACTCCTCTACAAATTATTTTGCTACGTCGGGTTTTTCTTCATAATCACCCACACAATCTGCTTCCTTCCCTAAATATAACCATCACTCAAATGCCAAATAATACTCAGAGCCAATATAGAATGAAAAGTCGATAAGTTTCTTACTAAGAAAGCCAACTTCTCATTTCCTGGAATCCAAAACTCATCATTATTCTTGCAAGGATTTAAATCCCTATTAAAATTTATTTGTTTCCCCTCCATAGAAATACGGGGATTACTGACACAAGGCTTTACGACACACATAGAAATGGAAACCTTTATCAAATTCAATAACTTCATGTGATTTTTGAACATCATCTTTAAAGGGAAATTATTAATACTATCTCCTTCCAAGATCCTCCTATACCACCCCGTACTCTAGATACCATCAGTACACAGAAGGCTAAACGACACCACTTGGTACTCGTTAATTTTGCATACAACTAACCTATCAAATTTTCATGTGATATTCATTTTCAAATTTTTCATTAAGGATTATGTCTCTTAAAGACATCGACATGTTTCCATTGGTCCAGCGTGTCCATCCCCTTCAGCTCAGTGCCACATTGGTAGCACAATCAACTGCTTTGTTTCCTTCCCTATACACATGTTGTACCCAACAAATGTTAAAATAAAATTAATGACTTTGCATCTATCTGTTATATTTTTTAATTCCCAAGGAGGTGCAACTTCTTCATTTAGGATGTCCACAATTAGCTTAGAATCCCCTTTAATGATTACATTTTTGTACCCCAACTCCTTTAGAAAATTGATACCTCTAAGAGCAGCCATAGATTTAGCTTTATTGTTAGAGAAGACACCCAAATTCACTCCAAAACCCAAAATACAGCCACCTTTATGATTTCTTACTAGACCCCCTACACCAGCTTGTCCTAGGTTTCCTTTTGAGTACCCATAAAAATTACACTTAAACCAATCTTTTAGTGGAGGACTCCAAATGGTACCCATTTTGCTAAGCATCTTTGACCAATTGAGTTTGGTTAAATCCCTCCTTATTCCCCAATTCTATTTTATCCTCATTTCTTTGTAATTAGGCCAGGTATTGGAGAAGTTGTATCTTCCTGCCTCAATGTTTTCCTTAATTTTGGTTTTAATAATCTAACTTACCTCCAAGTTGCTTCTCTCCACATCTCTAAAAATTCTATTATTCCTCTCCTTCCACAATCCCCAGGTAACAAATAGAGGAACTTGATTCCAAAGGTCCACAATAATGTTATGTGAGAATGGGAAATTTGACCAACCTTCAATAAACAACTTCATTGAATTGGGAAACACCCAAATCAGAGGACAACAACAGCAAAAGAAAGACCACACTTCCCTCGCATATTGGTATTGAAAGAAAATATGAATTATTGACTCCTCTTCCTGTTTACAGAGCGAACACCTGTTTACCAACTGGAAGCCTCTCTTAACCAGATTGTCAATAGTGAGAATTTTTCCATGAGCAATAGTCCACCAAAAACAATTAATTTTGGGAACAAGATTCTTTAGCCACACCTTATCCTAGAAGTGATCAAGAACAACAACCTGGGCCCTCACCAGATCTTCATAGGTCTTTTTAACCGAGAAACAGCCAGAAGAGCTACTTTTCTAGAGCCACTCATCTTCCCTTTCTCTATCGAACCACTTAGCCTCCCCTATCAAATTATGTAGATTCATGAGGATTGGATCCCAATTCACCTATCTTTGACCTCTCAGATTGTTTCTCCTTAATGGAGTGTTGAACTCCTTCCATTTAGGTTCCTCCATGTCCCAGTTTATATAATCAAACACCTTTTTGCCACAAATCCTGTTTAAGCTAAGCTTGAGAGGATTCATTTCTTCAAAGGTGGACAGAGTGGAATTATCTATCCAAGGTTCCTTCCAAAAATCAATATTATTCCCATTCCCTACTCTCTTCCTTGCCCCCAACTTTAGCACATTCCTCAATCTCACAAGATGATTCCATAAGGTTGAACCAGTAGGCAGATCCGATTGTGAGAGTAAACAACTAGGATTCTTGTTCCTTAAGTACTTAGCTTGGAAAAAATTTACCCAGTCCATGGAGCCTTCCAAAAGATTCCAACCAATTTTAGTTGTTAACAATTTGTTTAGCATGGAAATTCTTCTCAACCCTAGACCCGCACTTCTTTTAGGCATACACACTTTTTCCCAGCTGACCAAGGATAGTCTATTTTTTTCTTTCATTCCTGACCACAAAAAATTTCGCTGAATTTGTTCAATCTTCTCCCCAATATGGGCTAGGATTTTGAATAGAGATAGGTAATAAACTGGAATATTTTGAAGAGAGGCTTTAAGGAGTTGAATTTTTCCTGCCAAGCTAAGAAGCTTCCCCTTCCAACCAGCCAATTTGTTTTGGATTCTTTCTATCAATTGGTTCCAATAATTATTCTCCAATTTCCTAGAGATCAAAGGGAGACCCAAATAGGCATCAAGTAAGTTAGCTTCTTGACATCCTAGAATTATTTTCACTCTATCCTTTATCTATTGATCAATGTTGAATAAGTAAACCTTTCTTTTTTCATAGTTTATGCACTAACCAGAATCAACAACATAATCATTGAGGAACTATTTCCATAGACCTGCTTCCCTAACCGAAGCTTCCCCAAACATTAGAGTATCATCAACAAACTGTTGATGGGACTCAGGGTTGAGAGAAGAGGCAACTTTTACACCTTTGAGAGCTTGTGAGTCCACCAAATTTTGAATATTCCTACCCAAAACTTCAGCAACAATGATAAATAGGTAGGGAGAAAGAGGGTCACCTTGCCTAAGCCCACGACCACATGAGAAGAAACCTTGAGGAACACCATTGACAAGAACAGAACACATGGGGGAAGTAACACAAGCATAAATCATCTTTATGAATCTACCATCTATCCCAAACTTCTTAAGAACAACAAAAAGGAAAGGTCAGGAGACCCTATCATAGGCCTTGCAAATATCAATTTTGAAGGCCATCCCATGCTTTTTTGAATGATCCATTGAATGAATATTTTCATGGGTAGAAATTACAGCATCAAGAATGTTTCTACCTTGAACAAAACCCTTTTGATTTGAAGCTATCATTTTTCCAAGCACCGGTTTGAGTCTAAACACCAAAATTTTGGACAAAATTTTATAGACCATGTTGCAAAGACTAATAGGTCCATAATCTTTCATGGCTGAGGCATCAACAGATTTAGGAATAAGAGCTATAAAGGTAGCATTCAAATGGTTCAGCAATCTACCCCACCTGAAGAAATCCCTGACAACATTAAAAAGATCCATTTTAACAATATCCCAGTAAATTTGGAAAAAGGCAAGAGGGAACCCATCAGGGCTAGGGGCTTTGAAGGCACCAACAGAGAAAACATCCTTTTTGACTTCTTCCAAAGAAACATCATTAGTCATCATCTTTAAGTCTAAATCTAAAATAACATTAGGGATCACTTCAAGAAAGTCAGCATTTACCTGAAGAGCATTGCCAGGATCCAACTGATAGGAGGAGAAGTTAACAACTTTCCTAGAAATTTCTTTTTCATTAGTCATAATAGAGCCATCCTCTTTCAAAAGCAATCTTATTTAGTTTCTGCTTTTGTGTTTCAAAGTGGATTGGTGGAAGAATTTAGTGTTCCTATCCCCTTCCTTTAGCCATTGGACCCTAGATTTTTGTTTCCAAAAGATTTCCTCCTTTTTGTTTATCTTATACCATTGGGATCTAAGATCTTTTTCCTTAGCACATATCTCTTCATCCACTAGGCCAACCTCCATAATATCTTGAACCTCTTTTAAATTTTTTCCCAAGGTATTCTTTATCTTAAATATGTTGCCAAAGGTCAACTTA
This sequence comes from Sequoia sempervirens, assembly GCA_007258455.2. Taxonomy (NCBI): domain Eukaryota; kingdom Viridiplantae; phylum Streptophyta; class Pinopsida; order Cupressales; family Cupressaceae; genus Sequoia; species Sequoia sempervirens. Next base: position 215,131,298 of record VDFB02000007.1, read on the forward strand.
TTCCACCCTTTCACTCTTTTCTTTATTATGCGTAGCTTTTTTGCCAAATAGTACATTGGAGTACCTATTATGGGTTCCTCCCACCAAGATTTAACCAAAGCAGCAAAATCTAGGTGGAGACCCCACATAGCTTCAAATTTAAAAGGGAAAGGTCCCCTATTATGGTCCAAATTTCTTTTCAGCACCAATGCATTATGATCAGACCTTGACCTAGGGAGAATAGAAAGAGAGAGGAATTGGGAAATATCCTAGTTAGTAGAGATCAAGAACCTATCCAGTTTAACTTGGGTTAGATGGCTTACATTCCTTCTGTTAGACCAGGTATACTTAGTTCCTTGGAGGGGGATATCAATTAGACCTGTAAAATTGAAGAACTCGGCCAGCTCCATCATACTATTTGAAAAATCATCCGACCCTCCAGACTTTTCTGAAGGTAGGAGAGGAGAATTAAAATCCCCTCCAAGCATCCAGTGATCATCTTTCCTATTAGAAATAGCTTCACTTGGTTTTTCCCACAGCAAAACTCTATCCCTTCTCGAATTCATGGCATAAATATTTAAGAGATTTCATTTCTCCTAAGAAGAAATATCTTCTAGAGTAATTTGAAGACTGTTCTTACATGTAGAACATGGAGAGCCTTTCAATTTAGAGGGATTCCAAAGGGTTGTAATACCACCTAAAGCACCTTCTGCCTCACTAACAAAGTAATTAGCTCCCAGCTAGATACTTACAATAGCTTTCTCAAAGGTCTCTTTCTTCATCTTTGTTTCCTGTAATAGGAGAACATCCACTTTATTATCAAGAATGTAGGATTTAACCAAAAAATATTTATACGGGATATTAAGGCTCCTTATGTTCCAGGAGATGTACTTCATTCAATAAACATAATCACCCCCACCTCCATCCTAACCCAACCCTCAGGCTACTTCTTCTTGGGCTTCAATCCTGCAATCGATTCCAAGGTTCTATGTTTTCCAACTGCCACATCCCTCACAGTATCCTTAATTATTGATTCCTTTTGGGAGGGTCTTCCCACCTTATTGCCCCTTCCAACATCCAGTTTCTTTTTCTTTTTAGCTTTAGTTGTAGCTTGTGACCATCCCTCCTCATCCTCCTTATCACTAGACCCTTGAGGGAAGCCAAGAAGAGCCAACGAATTGTTTATATTTTTGCTCCAAATTGAGATACAGTATTCATTTCCTCCAAAGATAGGTCTGTATCATCCAGAACATACTCTCCCTCTTCCAAGACTTTGTCAGCACCATGAGTCTGCTCCTTCACCTTCAAGATCGACACATTCTTCACCAACAGGGGAACCTTAACATGAAACTTCTCCTGAATTATATCTTCCCTTCCCATTTCCTCCAAATTAGGAAAACTCAGAGTAGGATGGGATGAAGCAGGGGCAGCCACATTAAGGTTCAAGCACCCGACTAAAAAACTTCAACATGAGGATCAAAAACAACTATCTTTTCTAGATCTTGATTAACCTTCAAAAGTGGAATAGACACCTTCTGGGGAGAAGTAGTAGAAGGCTACTCACCAGAAGCCACTACCTTAGACGAGTTGTCCTCTTCTAAAAAAATTCCTTTAGCTTTGGAACCCTCACCAGAAATCACATAAGAATCAATTAGATGGCCAAACCTCTTACACTAATGGAAAAAGAGGCAAGAATTTTTGTACTCCAAGGGTTGAGTCTAGTTACCAAACTTTGACTTAAGTAGTATTGAGGAGGGGAGGATCGTATTTACTACCACATTAACACATATTCGAGCATACACCAATCTCGACCTCTCCTGAGTTATCTTATCTATGGCTAGGAGGCTCCCAAAGGAACTCGCTATGCCCTTTAAGATTCCCTTCTCCCAGAACTCTAGAGGGAGGCCCAGAAGATGAACCCATGTTGGCACAGAGGCCCCCAAATCGGCCGACGGGTCAAAACCCAGTTTCCATTTGCATAGGGAAAGAAATTTTTTAAATCCTTGGTCAAAATCCCATGGACCCCTAGTTAAAACCTTCAACATATCTTCGTAAACCACAAAAGAAAACAAAAAAATACCTCTAGGCATTGCATTTATGGTGACACTGCCTTTCAGGTTCCAGTTAGAAGTAGCCCACTGATGAACAAGTTCAATATTTGGCCTGTACGCCAAAATTTTTCCAACAAGTACCATTTTGAGGTTATCCATCACCTTCAACATCAGGACCTCAGGGACATCTACTTCCCAGCCAGTCACCGAGCAAGAAGCAAATTCCACTAGCATTTTAGACAAGGTTTGTGAGTCAAATCCCACCAGTTTTCCCATATAGGAAGCCGGTGCTTCCTCTGAGAAAAAGGAATTCATCCCAAAAGTCAAAGAAATGGGAAACTTCCTAGAAATTCCCTTCGTCTTTTCCCCAGGGGAAAGGACCACAGTATGAGGAGGGGACATCATATCGAGAGCAGCCAGACTAGCCACTTCCACCATAGGCACAATGCCAAGAAAGGGGACAACATCCTTGGAATGGGGAGCCTTCCCAGCCCCTCCGCCCCGAGCGACCCATGAAGCAGTCAAATCAAAACAGTGCTAGAAATTCAAAAAATAGCTAGCACAGGAAATGTCACAGCAGAGCAGATCCAAGATTTTTTTGTTTTAGATTAGATGCAATCAAAGAATTTTTATATTTTTCAACAAGAAATATATACAACAATGAACCTCAAGAATCTTCAAGGAAAACAAGAGTCCTCAAAGGTTGAGAGTTCAAGAGATAAGAAGAGAGGTAATACAATGAGGGTTGAGCGTTATATAGGAGCAACCCTAAATGGTAAATGGATTAGATCAAGACAAGTATCAACATCACATGTGATGAGACAAAATGATCTAATAATAGCTCACTTTAGTTAGCATAGAAAAGTACTTAGTTAACTAAAAAAAGAATTCCTAAGTTTAGCTTAAGTGCATGAGAATAAATTAGACTAATAATCAATTAAAGATTAATTAATTATTAGCTAATGCATGATTCTCTAACACCCCCTTAAGATGAAAATAGAGAGTAGCTAAAAACCCTAAAAGAGAATGCATGATGGGTCCCAGCAAACTGATGAGGAGGGAGACTCTCCCTTTCAAATATGAAATCAAACTTCAACAATAGACCATGCAAGAAGGAATAAAATTACAATGTAACACAACTTATGAAAGATAATTCTACAACATTATTGTATTCAAAAATCTAAAAAATGGATTACATAAACATGAAGCTCATGGGCTTCCTTACAATCTGAGCTTCGTACATATAAAAATCTACAACATAATGTCTTCAACATTCTGGCATCATTCCAACAGCATCTGAGAATGCAACCACAACCTCTCGAAAATCCCCCCTCTCCAAATGAATATGCATCAATATATAGAGAATGTGTGAGGAGAAAACCATTACTGGTTTCCAAAAAAACCTTCAATTACCTCCTTGAAATCCAACGCCCAACTTGAGGAGAGATAAAATATAAAATATAAATTAAATCATTGCATTCATAACCTTCACATGGGTGCCTAAGTTTTGACCAATGATCTTTTCCAACTATGAAACCTTCAATGATTCTTGACGGCTCTAATGGCTCCAAATACGGACATGCAACATCATGCAAATATTGTGGCACAAACATGTAAATGCATGCAAAGCATGCAATTGAAAATGTAAGAATATGCATCGCAAATGGTCCCCACCATGAATGGGATGCCTAAGAGGGGTATTTTTCCAGTTTTTCCTTAGAAAATATTCATAAATGCACAATTCCCACCAAAATTACAATTACAATTTCACCACAAAGGAAATTACAAAGTTGAAAACTAAAATATTTATCCTCCTAACCCCAAAAGCCCTTACTAAAAATAAACAAAATTGTAATAACAATATTTTTGGTGATGCAATATTGCTAGTACCCCTAGATGCTCCTGCATCAAACACCCAAGGTAGGAAAAATTTTGTGAATATGGATTCACAAAATGGAGTTGAGTGGTAGTACCACCCTTTCAGATTGATTATTCTTTCTCCTCTTCCAACACTTAGCTAGAACAAGCAATCTCCTCCTCTGATAACTCCGCTCTTTACTCCTCTTCCTTGATATGGAATCAACTCCACCATAACCTGACCACCACCTCCTAGTGTAATTCACATCCTCCTCTAATATTGTGGGATTCAACCCACCTCCACCAATTTGTACCTACACTTAACTCTGCAACACCATATAAATCCTTCTCTACATGACAATCATCTCTAAAAAACTCTAACTGAACCATCTCATATGTATTCAATAACTTATCCATCTCAACATGAAAATAATTATTCTCAAATTCACTGAAATTTGAATTTATCTTTTCATCACATGTTGCATCTTCAACTTTGTTTTCTTCTTTCATGCCTTCTACAAGACATGCAACTATATCACTTCCTTGTCCTATAACTAGTGTTGCAAATTCAATGCCAGTAACACAATCAAGATATTCATCCTTTCTATCTTCCTCCTCTACATCCATTTCAATGTCAACAACATAATCAAAATATTCATCCTTTCTATCCTACAATAAATTGTCATTCTTACAAATATCTTTATCAAACTCCTCTTTTACCTTCACCTCTTGTTTCTCAATTTTAACATTCTCAAATCGATTCATTGCTGAAACAACTTTATCCATTTCTACATTCTTATCCTCATCAAAATATACATTAAAATCTGATTTTACCTCATTGCCTTCTACAAATTTCACTACTGCAATTCTTTCTTCACTATAACTCATCACATCATTCAAACACAAATCAGATTTGGCTAGATAACCTCATCAAAATATAATATTCCTCTCTTACTTACTGCTGCAAAAAAACTTTCAAATTCCTCATATTCACCCATTCCATTCACATAATTCATAAGCAAATCAGAATCACCAACTAACTCACAACATGCAAGTTTTATCTCTTTTATTGTTGCAACTTTGGTGTCCTCTTCTTCAATGTTCCCCATTGCACTCAACTCTTTTTTTGCTACTGCAACCCCTACAATTTCATCCTCCATGTCTTCTAACAAGAATTCCTTAGATTCAGGCTCATAAATTTCTTTGTATTCATCCTCTTCTTCTTCTTTTGTGTCACATGCATGACACTCTGTTGCATTTTCTTTCTTTCCTACATTTAAAATATCATTAGAAATATAATAAAAATTACCTCCAACTCTCCTCTCTTCTTGTTTTATCCTTTTAACCTCTTCCAAAGGGCTGCAATACTTTTCTTTTTAATCTTCTCTTTGTTACATCCCCTTTTAAGAGAACATTATGCTTCTTGTATCTCTCATCCCATATTCTCACATCCTCCATAACCATCTTTCTCAATAAATCTACTTCAGCCTAGAGCTTTTCAAATTCTTCATGGTACTTGAACCTATTTTCCACTTCTTCCCAATATTATTTCCAGAATAAAATTCTTATGGCCCTCTTCAAGACCCATCCCATCCTCTCAACTGCTACAATTTCCTCACCTCACATCACACAACTCCAATCCTCAACACTCTCTAGTTTTGTTGCAAATTGCCTCACCTTTGATGATTTTTTTACACACTCAAGAATGATGGGGAGTCTTGTTGGTCACATAGTACCTTTCAAATCCAGAAAGAACTCAATCCTATGAAACCTTACATAGGTTTATTGAATTTCAGGATTAAAAATTAAAAACAATAGCCAAGACTTTGATCCTACTCAATCAATGATAGGAAGAACATGATGTAGATTATATTTCCAAACGGCTCCTTGATGGTTACAATCAATTTGATCTTCAAAAATAGTGCGCCTAACATTCTACAATGGCTTTACTAGAAAATCATTTATGGCTTGTAATGATCGGCCAAACTACACCCAAAGTCACCAGCATTCAAAGTGATTACTAGTTTCATTTTAGCCGGCGATCACCTCTCAACATCATGAGCCTCTATTTTTGTTCGACAACCAACCCCTATTTCAGCATGCTCCCTCTCTCAAAATACTCGATTTTCCTTCAAAATGTCAACAACCAACATCAAAGCTAGCTGTCATTTCATCAATACCAAAACAAATTGCAATTATTGATTTTTCAAGCCAAATTCGACAAGGAAGCATTACAATAGATTATGAAACAAATCACACTTAAACCAAAAACAGAGTCTACAAACAAAATCATGAAACAAAACAAAATAGAGAGAGATGAGAGTGATGCTTTGCATCAGACTCCTCAGGCAAGAAAAATTTCATGAGCTCTTGCTCATGAGATCTGCAATGGAAAAACCCAACCGAGGGAGCTTAGATTCGGTGAGCCAAGAAGCATCTTCCACCAAATGACCACTCCACTTCACCAAATATCTAAAGTCCTCATGTCTTCAGGTTTTCTTCCATAGTTGTGTATCAAGAATGCATTTGATGTCTTGTGGAGAAGATGAAACACCTTGTTGTTCTTAGGGTTTGAAGGATCGTTCTCCACTACACCATCCTCAACATCTCCCTTATAAGGATACAAATCTACCACATTAAAAATAGGGGAAATTCCAAGGTTTGAAGGCAGAGAAATCTCACATGAATTATCTGAAAATCATCTAAGAACTTTGTAGGGTCCTATTTTTTTCATTTTCAGTTTGTTGTACTCTCCTTTAGGAAATATTTCCTTCTGAAGGTGAGCCAATACAAGGTCTCCAACCTAAAAAATGTATCTCCCTCCGCTTTCTATCAACATATTGCTTATATTGTCGATTATGTTCTATATTTGTTTTGACCTCTTCATGGAGATCATGGATGAGTTTAGCAAAATATTCCCCTATTGCACTTCACCTTTCCATATTACCAAGGTCTCTCAACTCATATAACCCCCCTTGGATGCATACCATACACCACATAGAATGGACTAAATCCAATACTTCGATTAGGAGAATCATTAAATGCAAACTCAGCTTGAGCCAAAGCTAGATCCTAATTACCTGGTGTCTTCCTAGCAATACACCTCAACATGTTTCCAATACTTTGATTAACAACTTCGGCCTGCCCATCTATTTGGGGGTGATAAGCAGAACTAAAGTTTAGGTTAGTGCCCAATTTCTTCCATAGGGTCCTCCAAAAATGACCCGCAAACTTATCCCTATCAAAGATAATACTTTTAGGAATCCCATGCAATCTCACTACTTCTTTGAAGAATAAATTTGCAATGTTAGTGGCATCACTATTTTTCTTGCAAGGTATAAAATGCACCATTTTGGAAAACCTATCTACCACAACAAAAATTGAATCATTGCCCCTTTGTGTATGAGGCAAACCCAATACAAAGTCCATACTCATTGAATCCCAAGGCCTACTTGGAACTGGAAGTGGCTAATATAATCCAACATTTTGGCTTCTCCCTTTAGCATGCTAACAAATGTTGCACCTTTCAACATATCTCCTCACATCCGCTTGCATCTTTGTCCAAAAATAATGAGTTTTCAATTGCAAATAAGTCTTATCCTATCCAAAGTGACCAGCAAGACTGCCATAGTTCCTTTCCTTCAACAAATTGTCTCCCATGGACCTATTGAGAATACATAATGCATTCCCCTTGAACAATAGACCTTCTTGAATCATATAATCCACCCATGGCTCTCTATTCCTACAAATAGGATCACTGCAAGCTACAAATGCTTCCTTAAAATCTACATCTTCTGCATACAACTTTTTCAAACTTTCAAGCCCACACTGTTAGTTTGTATTTCACATAACAACAAATTCTTTCTACTCAAAGTGTCAGCAACTTTATTCATTTTTCCACTTTTATCCTTAAAAAAAAAATTAAAACCTTGGAGATACTCAACCCACTTGGCATGTCTTTGATTCAATTTGTGTTGGTTGTTGATAAACTGCAAAGCATGGTTATCTGTGTATACAATGAACTCTTTAGGAAGCAAATAATGTCTCCATTTCTTTAAAGATTGAACTAATGCATAGATTTCCAAATCATAAGAAGAATACTTCCTTTTTGCATCATTTAGTTTCTCACTAAAGAATGTTGTTGGTTTACCTTCTTGACTTAGGACAACCCCAATAGCCAACCCACTAGCATCAAACTCTACTTGAAACACTTTTTCAAAATCAGACAAAGCAAGAATGGGCTGCTCACTCACTTTTTGCTTCAAAAAATTAAAACTCTCTACAACCTTCCTAGTCCATATAAATGGCCTCTTATTTCCCTTAATAGTCTCAATAATAAGTGCTACCACATGACTAAAAATTCTAATAATTTTTTGATAAAAACTTGCAAAGCCCATGAAAGCTCCTTACCTCCATTACATTTTTAGGGGTTGGCTTATCAAGGATGGATTGTACCTTCTCTTTTTCCATCTTCACTCCATCCTTTGACACCACAAAGCCCAAATAAACCAGTTCAATCTACATGAATACACACTTTTTTAGATTTATCTGCAATTTCTCCTCTTGCAGCTTCTTCAATACCTGCCTCAAATGCTCAAGATGCTCCTCCTTAGACCTGCTAAACACCAAAATTTCATCCAAGTATACAATCACAAATTTATGAAGGAATGGTTTCAAAACCTCATTCATGAGTCGCATAAAAGTGTTAGGTGCATTAGACAATCCAAAAGGCATGACAAGCCATTCATACAAACCATCACTAGTCTTATAGGTTGTCTTCCATTCATCCCTCGGTCTGATTCTTATTTGGTGATAGCCACTCTTCAAGTCTATTTTAGAAAAATGCATGGAACCACTTAAAAAATTTAGTAGATCTTCAATTCTAGGAATGGGAAACCTATCTCTTATAGCAATTTTTTTTATAGCCCTTGAATCGATACACAAATGTCATTCCCCTCCTTTTGTTTGGCACTAGTATTGTAGGGATAGCACAAGGACTTAGGCTTTCCCTTTTCAAACCCTTATTCAAAAGGCCCTCCATTTGCTTCCTTATTTCCTCATTTTCCATAGGTGTCAACCTATAAGTAGCCTTGTTAGGAAGGCTAGCCCCTGGAATCAAATCCATCTGGTGGTTGATGCTCCTCATAGGAGGCAATCCACTAGGAAAATCAGATGCAACAATGTCCAAATGCTCATTCAAAATATCTTGCACTTCAAGAGAAAAATCATCAAGTTTTATAGTAGTAAACACACTCCTAGGTTTAAGAACCAAAGAAAATCTTACTTCCTCATTCTTCAAGTTATGTAGAAACTCCTTACCACTTACCATCATTACCTTACTACTGCTACCACTGATGTTTTCCTCTTCAAGCTCCTTCATAGGCATCAAGGTATGTTTCACTCCATCTTTCTCAATAGTATATGTGTTATCCCTTCCACTATGCACTGCTTTCCTATCAAATTGCCACGGTCTACCAAGCAATAGATGGCACACATTCATAGGCATCACATCACAAAGAACACTATCTTTATAATCACCAATCTAAAAATCAACATGGGCCTACTCATTTACTAACAATTGACAACCTTTTTGCAACCAAGATACCTTATAAGGAGATGGGTGTTTAATTATTTTAAGATCTAACTTTTCTACCATCTCTGCTGCAACAATATTATTCGTATTACCACTATCAATGATTAGTCTACAACATTTACCTTTGGACTTACACTTGGTTTTGAACAAGGCTCTCCTTTGGATTGGTTCTTGGCTTTCTTTTTGAGGCTTCAACAATAACCTCTTCAAAAATAACAATTCACCTTATTTTGGTTCCTCTTTATGGTGAACAAGAGGCCTCACACTTTCTTGGTCAGCATGAGCAATTTGATTACTTCTTTCAAACTTGGAATGTCCCCCTTGAGATGATTCAGAGCATTCCCAACTCTTGTGTCCATATTGGTTGCACTTAAATCATTTTCCAGCGAACCCTCTACCTCTACCTTGAGAATGACCTTTTCCATAGGATCTACCCCCTTTGTTTTGGAAGCCTCCTCTATCATTGTTGGCTGCCCCACTAGAACTTCCAGCCTCCTCTCCTTGATGATATTTTTTCCCTCTACCATTTTGTTGCCCTCTTCCTCTAAAACCTCTTCCTCTCTTCTTCTCCTATTGACTTTGTTTCCTTTGCAACTTTTCTTCTGCTTTTAAGGCAAGTTGATAAGCCTCTTCCAAGCTTCTAGGGGACACAAGGCTTAATTCATCTTGCAGACTATACTTTAGACTAGTCATATATCTAGCAATTTTCTCCACATCTTCCTCACTATGCCTAGACCTAATCACTAACTTATAGAATTCCTGCCTAGACCTAATCACTAACTTATAGAATTCCTCCATATAATCTTTCATAGACATGTCTTTTTGTTTCAAATTATGCAATCTTTCGAAGAGGTTAGTTTGGTAATTTTCCGAAAGGAACTTATCCTTCAACTTTCCCACCATTCGATCCCAAGAGTTAATATTTTCCTCATTCTTTCTTCTCCTCTTAGTTTGGATAAAGTCCCACCACATAGCAGTGTGGCCCTTCAATCTAGTGCAAGAAAATTTCACTCTCCTTTCTTCTGCTACACCCTCATATTCAAAATATTGTAGACACTAAAAATTGGTCTAGGCCTGCGACTTCAATTTCTTCATAATTCATATTTTTATTGTCATGATTAAATAATGTTAGTTATTTAATTATTTTCTAAAGTCCTTTCTCATCTATTAATTAAAAAACTTTAATTATTTAATTAATTCATATTATCTTTATTCAATCTTGATTAATTAAATAAATGTTCTTTGTTTAATTACGTCACTAATTAACTTGATCCTCTTTCTCAAATTAAATAAATCCTTATTTAATTTATTCCTATCATACCTTCGACTATAATTAAATAAATACTTTAATTATTTAATTATTCATTAATCTTTTCTTTAGTCAATTAAATAAATCTTAATTTATTTAATTTAATTCTCAAATTTCGAATGTTGAATTAAATAATCATTTAATTCATGAAAAGAATTATTCTTGGCATATTCTTCTATAATTGGGTAATCGCTTAGTTATCTAATTATTCACTTATCACTTAACTTGAGATTTAATTAAATCAGTTAATTATCTCCTAATTTAATGTATGTCTATTTCTAATGAATAGACTCTCTATTTTAATCAGTCAGTTATCTCGTTCTAATTCTTCTGCATTCAAACTTATATTAATTAAATAGATTTATTTAATTCATTCATTCATATGCGTTCAAACAGAACGTTTCCTCTATTTCATCTTTATCCTTTACATGCAATTATTATTCTTCTAATTTTTGAATACTTTCAACTAAAGATTAAATCATTATTTAATCTTGATCTTCACCTTTTATGCTTTATCACTCATGTCACTACTGACACTAATCTCAATGCATGTCGAATATTTTAATCTGAATCGTTCGTCTATCTTCTAATCTGAGCCTGTCATTCGAACAATCAATTTTCTATAAATTGATTTGACCTTCATCATTGTAACTCCTCCCGAAATCTGATGACTTTTGGAGCACTTGTTTTATAATCTTCGATATTTTTCTATTATCACATCTATTGAGGCTATACTTGCACACATATTGAAAATTTGAGGGCAAGAATACTATCACGACGAAATGGAGAAGGACAACAGAGGTTATTCATGGAACTATATTGATGCTTGGTGAGATCTTTCATTTATGCTTTCCTTTGAGCTTTGTTGTTTAGCTTTAGTTTAAATTTAAGTTATCACAATTGTGTGTTTGCTTTGATCTTTCTTGTTTTCATGATGTTACAAATACTTGTCTAAGTTGTTGATCCAATCAATTATATCTTCACCATTGAGACTTCCTGAATAGGTAGGAACATCTATTTTGGGTTTGGAACCCACATTCATGACAGTCCTCAATATACTTTCTTCAAAACCTTATTGGTCTCCTTGTCCTCCCTCATTTTCGTCTCGTGGTTTTTCTTCCTCCCCATCATCATCACGTGCAACTTCATTAGGGGTCCCTCTTCTTTGTGCCCTTTCCAAGGCATCCAATCTTGCTATCAAATGTTGCAACAATTTGTCACCATGTTGTTCCCTTCTTCCTTTCCCTCGAGCTCCTCCTCTACCCATTCTTCTTGGAGGAATTTTTTTAACTCACCAATGCCCAATCACTTTTAGGCTCTGATACCACTTGATGGGGAGCCTTGCTGGTCACAGAGTACCTTTCAAATCCAAAAATAACTCAAGCCTACACAACCTTATACAGGTTTATTGAATTTCAAGATTAAAAATTAAAAACAACAATCAAGAATTTGATCCTACTCAATTGATAATAGGAAGAACATAATGAAGATTATATTTCCAAATGACTCCTTGATGGTTACAATCAATTTGATCTTCAGAAATAGTGATCGTAACATTCTACAATGGCTTTAATGGAAAATCATTTATGGCTTACAATGATCGACCAAACTACACCCAAAGTCACCAACGTTCAAAGGGATTACTAGTTTCCTTTCATCCATTGATCACCTCTCAACATCATGAGCCTCTATTTTTGTACAACTACCAACCCCTATTTCAGCATGATCCCTCTCTCCAAATACTCGGTTTTCCTTCAAACTTTTGACAACCAACATCAATGCTAATTGTTGTTTCATCAATACCAAAACAAATTGCAACTATTGATTTGTCAAGCCAAATTCGACAAGGAAGCATTACAATAGATTATTAAACAAATCACACTTAAACCAAAAATAGAGTCTACAAACAAAAGCAAGAAACAAAACAAAATAGAGAGAGATAAGAGTGATTCTCTACATCAAAGAACCTCTATTCTTTAAATCTTTTGTGTGGCTGCTCTCGCAAGTTGCACATACACCTGCAACAAAAAAATCACACACACTCCATTCTTAGGTCCTGGTGCAAAATGCCTCACATCAGCACTTATGCTTGCACACTCAATAACTCCCACTCTAATACCACCAATGAAGGAGGGAAACTCTCCCTTTCAAATATAAAATCAAACTTCAACAATAGACCATGTAAGAAGGCAAAAAATTACAATGTAACACAACTAATGAAAGAGAAATCTGCAACATACATTGTATTCAAACATTTGAAAATGGATTACATAAACATGAATCTCATGTTCTTCCTTACAATCTAGGCTTCATACATATAAAAATCTGCAACATAATGTCTTCAACATTTTGGCATCATTTCGACAGCATCTAGGTATGCAACCACAACCTCTCCAAAAGCCCCCCTCTCCAAATAAATATGCATTGATATATAGAGAATGTGTGAGGAGAAAACCATTATTGGTTTCCAAAAAAACCTTCAATTACCACCTTTAAATGCAACACCCAACTTGAGGAGAGATAAAAATATAAAATATAAATTAATTCCTTGCATTCATAACCTTCACATGGGCACCTAACTTTTGACCAATGATCTTTGCCAACTATGACACCTTCAATGATTCTTAGTGACTCCGATAGCTCCAAATACAGACATGCAACAACATGCAAATCTTGTGGCACAAACATGTGATGAAGAATAATCCAACCCTCAATCACATACTCACAACAGTCTGAAAATGCAACTTAGAAATGGTTTGGAACAACACAAAAATCTGCAAGAAGCGTTCTTCTTTGTTCATTCAAAATCTCTTAGAAATTCAAGAATTACATAGTATAACTAAAACTAATGGCTATGCAACCATATGGGCTAATGAAAATCATTAAAAATATGAAATATGACTGATACAAAACAGAAAATATCAATACAAAATTTATCTCCTTCAATTTGACTTCTATCACAAGCCTCTAGCATCTTCACCCTGCAATCTTCATTAGAAATCACCGTTGCAATCAAACCATGAAATCATCAATCTTCTTGCTTCTGTAGCACACCTCCAAAACTACAACAAAAAATTACTCTTGGTCTCCTTCAACCTTCTTTCTACTAAATCTCTCAAGCTCCCTTCAAATGGACTTCACTAGCTCACTATCTCTCAAAATGTGGAGCTCACTAGCTCCAAAAAACATGGGCTTCAATGCAAATAGAAATATGCAATAATGGAGTCTTCAAATACTCCCTTAAATTCAACAATATCTCCCCAATTCACCTACAAAAACTCCCAAATCATCTTCCCAAATGACAAGGCCTGAATATATAGATTTGTGAATGAAAAAAACCACTATGGTTTCCAAAACCACAAGAAAAACACCTCCTTGGAAAACCCATGCCCCATTTGGAGAAATAATCATAAAATAATAAAATTATTCAATGCTCACATGGCCTCACATGGGCACATTAATCATGTCCAATAAAATTTGGTCAATTATGATACCTTCTTTGATTCCTGGTGGCTTCAACAGCTCCAAATACAAACATACAACAACATGCAAAGCTTGTGGAACAAACATGCAAATGCATGCATAACATGCACTTGAACATACATGCACCCCAAGTGGTCCCTGCCAATAATGGGACACCCAAGAGGGGTATTTTCCCAAATTTTCCTTAGAAAAAATTCATAAATGCATAACTCCCACCAAAATTACAATTACAACTTGCTACAAGGGAAATTGGAAAGTTGTAAATTAAAAAATTTATTCTCCTAACCCCTAAGCTCTTATTGAAAATAAACAAAAATTAAAAAGCAATATTTTTGGTGATGCAAGATTGCTAGTACCCAAGATGCGCGTGCATCAAACACCCACGGTAGGAAAATTTTTGTGAATATGGATTCACAAAATGGAGTTGAGTGGTAGTACAACCCTTTCGGATTGCAAGCAATCCTCAACAAACTCCATCACTAAATTTGGTACCTGCAATTGAGTCTTCTTTATCCTCTTCCAACACTTAGCTAGAGCAAGCAACCTACTCCTCTTACAACTATGCACTCCATTCTTCTCTCCTCTCATGGACTTGTATCCACCATGTACCATCCTCCTCCTCATAATACCATACATTATCCTCTCTACTCTTGTGGGATTCAATCCACCACAAATCAACCACCTCCACCAAGTTTCACCTATAACATCCTCTACAAATTCTACATCCAAATATGTATTATCCAAACAACAATCAAAATATACTATATCCTTATACAAATCTACAATTACTACTCCATGGAAATTAAAATTTTCCATCTGCATACTCTCTTCTTGCTCGACATCCTCTTCTACTTTCACCAAACAAGGTATAGAATCATCACAACTAAAATCCAAATTTAAATTTACCTCATTTTTGTTTGTTGTCCCAACATCCTTTTCCTCATTCTTTGTTGTAACATCTATCTTTTCACCTCCAATGACAAGTTTTGCAAAATCCTCTTTGAGTTTGTCCATCAATTCTCCTTCCAACAACTTATTGACTCTTTCCATCTCTTCTTTCAACAAGAAATCATCTTCATTGTTACCAAAATCTCACCTACAACTCATTTTGGTAGAGCTGGAATAGTTGACTACTTCTAAGGTGAAAGGTACTTCAATAAGTTTCTACTAATCCTAATCATTTGCATTTTAAGTTTCAAGAGGAGATTCAATTTTATTATACGAGATTTTACAGTAGAAAGGAATTACACCAAATTACATAATTTGCACTCTTTTATTCATTTTGTAACAAAAGTATTTACAAGATTGCATAAACAATGTTGTTGTTTCATTCATTGAAGATCAAAAGAATGCTTAAATATCCCACACAAGCCGTGTGAATGACTGAATTGATTTAATTCAACAATGTATGTAAACTATACATTTGGAGATGAGTAATAAAAACACATGAGAAGAGATCATATCCATCATTGCCTTAAGGGTTGATGTCATTGTTGTCCTTCTATCTTCAGCTTGATCCTTCCATCTTCAGCTCCTCTTGTTCTTGATCTCCAAATGCACTTGCAAATGATTGAAAAATTTTGTTAGAGCTTGGGACATGAAATCTAATCACATGTTTCATCAACAGACATATAACTTACAGCTATGATGCATTAAATCAATTGAGCTATTATCAGATAAATGCAAAAGAGACAAATCAGATCATTGAATGAGAGTCAAATCATCATAAAGGAGCATTGAACTTCATTAATTTTCTAACTAGTTTGCTCATTGTGCAGGTACAGGTTCATCTTTCATTTCATAGTTCATCTCTTTTACATTTCAGCATGTGGTGGAAAAATAAGCTCCCACAAGGGTTGAGCCCAGCATGTTGTCTCTTTCTTAATCAATTGAGAGAATACATTTTAGATAAACATGCATGTTTAAAATATAGCAATGCATATAAGGAAGCAGTCCATGTAATGTCACAATCAACATTGAAGAAGCAGCGCTTAAGCAATATAAAGGAATGGTGCCTCTTACAAAGGTCACAATCACCAATTCAAAGGTAGGGCAGCCATGTTAAAAGTACAACAAACAGAGCAATAAGGGAATTATTTCATAAAGAAAAGACAATAATCTCATGTCATTAAACAATCTTTTGATCACTTCAGAATAGAACAATGAAGGAACTTTATATGAAAGAAGTGGGCCAGCATATAAATGGTTTTCAAATAGTATAATCTCAACCCTAGAGGCATATACAGATTGAGGTCAGAACAAGAATGAAAATGATTAAATCCCACGACCTGCTACAGAAAGTGAACATTCAAAAGCATTAATTACAGGTTGAAACTATGGCATTTACAAATGGGACAATGATACAAGGAGATATTACTCACAGAAGCAACAAAATGAAAGATTTCTTTCTTGTATTCACCAGAGCATGGAAATAGAATAGCGTACAGCAGAAAAAAAAAAAAAGAAGAAGAAGAAAGAGACCCAAAATTGCTATTATAAAGCCACGGCCAGGAAAGATCAGGAAGCCCTCATAAATACAAAGCAATGAGCAAAAATGTAGACATAATATTCACACTTCTTTATCTTCTAATTTTTTAAGGTAAACAGGAGAGTGGAGGCCGCGATCTTCAATAAAAGAGATCAATAGAAGTTCTTCATGCTTCTTCAAAGAGAGTATTGAATCGAATTTGAAAATGAATTATATGCAAGAAGTAGATGAGGGTTTCTTTTTTCTTTCTCTTTGAATGAGCAATATTTCCAAAATGAAACACAAGAGGAAGGTTTACCTCACAACTTGGAGAGATTTCAATCAATTTTCCATGGAGAAACCGCCTTTCAAATGTCAACATAAACTTCAAAAAGCCCTCGAATTCAGCCATACAACATAGGAAGAAGACATTGACAAAAGGTGGAAGGAAAAATACATCAAAAATCTGATAGTGGTTGAGGCTTAAAAGCCTGAAAGTGCTTTCAAAATGGAGAACAATGTCTAGATTTGTGACAGAGAAACACTTACCAAGCAATTTCCTATAGAAATCTTCAAGGAAATCCTTAGAGGCAACAAGAAATGAAGAGTTTCAAGCTCTAGTTCAAACCCCTACTAGCAGCATGGCAACACACAAGGATGCAAAGTGAAGAATGAGAGAGATTTTAAGGTTCGAGGCTTTTTACTCGATGCCCTAATCCAATGGGTATTTTGACCATGATTTTAGATAAATCATTACATTTGAAAGATGCCATGGTCTTGACTCTTGAGTAATTAGACCTAATCACTATTAGGGAGCCCATGAGTTTGAAGATGGATAGTATTGCTTTTAAGGTTATCATTTAGAATGTGATATTATTGCATGTTCTATTGAAGGAGTACTTCACTTGTTTCTTGCATGATTTTAGACAAAATAAACTATGTAATTAAATATTAAAGGTAGTATTTTATTAATTACCTTAATATTTACCATGTGATGCATAAGGAGAAAAGATTTTGCATGTCAAATATTAAAATAATCACAACTGATTATTATTAATATTTAATCAAGCAGTTACCTTTTCCCTAAAATCATGCAAGAAACACAAGTGAAGTAGAACTGAAGTCAGTGGGAGTCATCTGGAGTTCTATTCTTGGATTTGGGTCAAACTAAAGTGCTTTTGAAGTTAACATATCATGCAAAGTCATAATGGAGCGAATTGTGGAGTTTTGAATTCTGATTTCAGTTGGAGGAGTGAAAAGGGGGTCAATTTTAGTCAAGCCTGTGGTGACAGTCAATTTGAGCCTATTTTTGCTCAAATTGCTTCAATTTTGACTCCCTTTTTTATGGCTTTTCATCTTTTCTTGTGAGAGGGATTTTGGAGATATTTTTCACCTCCATTAAGCTGCTTCTACCACCTCCTAGCTCTTGGAGTTACTTTTTGTATATAATGAGAAAAGACTTAGTCTTTTTTCTCAGCTCTTGCTTCCATTACTGTTTTACACATCAGAGAGATTGGAAAGACTTGTAACTCAGCATTCATTATTTTTAGATTATATACAGTAGTACTTTATTTTTAGCAGTTTGTTTACATTTTTGCAGAGTCTCCTTCAGGATATTCACTAGAAACAAAGTTTACCTTTTCAATTTTTGGTGTTTTGTCTCTTTTAAATGATTTGATGCAAGTTTAATGTATTTTAAATTAGAAACCTTTAATTTTTTGTCTCATTTACTAATGCATGTACACAATAGTAGTTTATCACAAGTCATTGATTGTGCTCTTAAGTTTAGCTCTTCTCTTAATTTGTGAAAACCCTGTTTTCCTTAGTAAGGAAAGGTTAAACAAAGCCTTTTAGTGAAATATTTTTGTGATCAAGGTTCCCAAGTTGAGTTGTGTTAACATTTTTATGAGAATATTAGTTGTGAATAAGTCTGCTTAATAGTATTTTTTGGTGCATCACCTCCTAGAAATAATTTACCATTTAGGTTTCCTTCAGTTTCATAGATTAATCTTTCTCCCTTTTCTCATACAAGTCATTAGATTCTAGGAGATCAAAAGGGGAACCAACCCATAACCTAGAGATTCATCTTCACTATGAACATACCCACTGGCTCGAAGGTGTTTCCATGATTCATAGGATTTTTGAGCTTCAACTTAGTGTCTAGGGTAAAATCCTTGTGACAACATTTTTTGGCACGCTAGGTTGGACTCTGAAGCTCACTTTCAAGAAAGAATTTAATTTTCAAGTTGTTGTTTTGGTATATACAACAGTTTTTTTACCTTTCATAGGTTATAATTTATACCTGGTGACTCATATTTCAATCTACTGGTTTCAAGTAGACTAAGTGTTGGTATGTTTCATTCTTACAAAAGAAAGCTGATTCACTTTGATTTCAAGAAGTTTTCCAGGTTTCAAATGCTTTAAGATGTTAGGTTTTCATGAAAAATACATGTTTTCACCTCTGTTTCATGAGAATGCTACCTACCCATCACCTTATCAGCCATATCAGGCCAATCATGTTGCTAGTTTTATCCCAAATAGCCATGCAACAACAATATATCGGCTTGCTCAACATGGTTACCTCCCACCCACCCTTGCTAAACCTTCATATCAGCATTCATATGTCCAAAATCAGCCCCAAGAGGTTAGGGATATAAAGAATAGCATGAATGAAATTAAAGACACATTGTTAGACATCACAAAGCATATAGAAGGGATCA
Source organism: Sequoia sempervirens (assembly GCA_007258455.2). Lineage (NCBI taxonomy): Eukaryota > Viridiplantae > Streptophyta > Pinopsida > Cupressales > Cupressaceae > Sequoia > Sequoia sempervirens. Next base: position 215,150,757 of record VDFB02000007.1, read on the forward strand.
AAATACAACAAGGGCTTGATTTGCAGCAACAGGAGTTAGATTATCACGCTTACCTTCATGAGCAAGAGTTGGAGACACAAAGGATACAGTTTGAAGAGAAGCTTTAGAGGGAGTTAGCTTCAAAAGAGGAATAGATCAGGTTTTTGCTTGTTCAAACCCAAAATAAATAGCTCCTTTCATTCTAGATCAGCCCTTCCAAGATGAGGTTAGTAGGTATGAAATTTCAAGTTTTGCAACAATTCATCCTTTGCAAGTAGAGAAAAGTAATCGAGTACAACCTAGTGTAGTTATAGAGCAGCCCTTTGATCAGGATAGCTCACTATCATGGAGAAGATTAAAAATATAGATCCCCTGCATTTAGTTGTAGAGTACTACCGACTAGAGCAGAAAAATATTGAATAGGAGCAAGAGGTTGTTGCTGATTGTATCATCTTCTTAGCTAAATATGAGACTAATGCATGTGTAGAGAAGGTTGGTTCAATGGATAAGGCACCATATGAAGAGGAAGATTCAATTTCTTTATTTTCTCAGCTGCCTAATTTTGCTAATAGTAATGAAGAGAACAAACAAATACTCATCTTACCAGCTAATTTGAAACAGCAAGCAAACATTATGGAACATGTATTGCGGGTTTATAAAGAGAAGAACCAAGATCATTTTGAATAGAGGAATATTGACAACTATTTTTAGGTATCCAATTGGTATAGTGATGAAGAAGATCTATGTGAAACATCTAATTTATTTGTTCAACTCCCTTTATTTGTTGCTATTGATGATGAAAATGTATGTGAGCTAACAAAATTGACAAGTTGTGATCAGCAAAAAGATGAAAATAATATTGGTAGGGTGTTAATTTGTGAACAGATATATGAAAGCAACCCTGATTTGAATGATCAAGAAGAGGATCTACTTCAACATGAAATTGAGCTTTTCTACTCATGCTTAGATGTTATTCCAACACCTTTGGAGGAGGAAAATCTTGAGCAACTAGAACAACAAGCTTTCAAAAAAATTGGTGATGGGACTGAAAAGGAAGAGTTGTTTGCTTCTTTGAATCAACCTTTGTCTCCTTTTGACAAAGATGAATCTTCTTTTAATTGTTCCAAGGATGAAGGTTGCACCCTTCATTCAAAAAAAATTGTAGAGGAAAATGCCTTACAGCCTTTAGAATAGGACAACATGAACTATTTTAAAGAACTCCCACAGTTTTTTGATGAAGAGGTTGAACATCTTGATGGTTCATTTTCAAGGGAAATTATAAACACTAAAATGGAAATGCATCAATCAACTGCCCCTAAGGATGAAGAAAATAAAAATGGAGAACATGAGGGGCAACCTATAAGCCAAATCCAATCAACATTGTTGTAGGAGAATATTGTTGTCCAGAAATTATCTTAGTCAAAAGAGACTGCAAAATTAGAACAAAATCATGAGGGAAAAGATGTCAAAATGGTTGTCATCACAAGGGGATGTCCTATCAGACACCTGGCACAGTTGGAAGACAACCAAGAAGAGTTACCAGTTGAAGTACCTGCTTGGGAGCACAAGATTGAATATCAAAAGGCATCAATGCAGGTTGCTCACCTTATTCAAAACAAATGCATACATCTCTTGTCTAAAAGAGTAAGGGATGTGATTTTCATGATTGGAGAAGTATCTCATTTTTGCACTCAACATTTACTTTTCCTCCATCACTGTTGGACAATTTGCAAGTAGGAAGCACGTTCTAAGTTGATGAGGAGGGGCAGTTTTTCCAACCAACTAGTGAATGGTCATATTTGAGCACTAACATTGTTGGTTAGTGTAGGGTAGGGTAGTTTTCAAGTTAATAAGAGCTCTAAGTACATTTCCTTTTAGTACTATTTTGTTTTTCAATAAGTGTAGATGCACTATTTGTTGGCCCTGTCCTAAACAGAGCCATAATAGTTTTTTTTTGTTTTGTTTTGTTGTTGTATAAGTTCCAAAAAACCAAGTTACAATGGTTTCAAGAGTTTGAGGACAGAAGCTTTGAATCCATGCCCAATAGATTGTTAAGGAAATTGGTCTGGCATGTTTAGCAGGCAGGCATTCAGTAGAAATCACTAGAAATGTTACCAAAATTTCATCTACAACTCATTTTGGCAGAGTTGGAATAGTTGACTACTTCTAAGGTGAAAGGTACTTCAATAAGTTTATGCTAATCCTAATCATTTGCATTTGAAGTTTCAATAGGAGATTTAATTTTATTATGTGATATTTTACAACAGAAAGGAATTACACCAAATTGCATAATTTGCACTCTTTTATTCATTTTGTAACAAAATTATTTACAAGATTGTATAAACAATGTTGTTGTTTCATTCATTGAAGATCAAAATAATACTTAAATATCCCACACAAGCCATGGGAATGACTAAATTGATTTAATTCAGCAATGTATGTAAACTATACATTTGGAGATAAGTAAGAAAAACACATGAGAAGAGATCATATTTGTCATTTCCTTAAGGGCTAATGTTGATGTTTCCTTTCTATCTTCAGCTTGATCCTTCCATCTTCATCTCCTCTCATTCCTGATCTCCAGATGCACCTACAGATGATTGAAATATTTTATTAGAGCTCGGGACATGAAATCTAATCACATGTTTCATCAACAGACATATAACTTATAGCTATGATGCATTAAATCAATTGAGCTATTATCAGATAAATGCAAAAGAGCCAAATCAGATCATCGAATGAGAGTCAAATCATCATAAAGGAGCATTGAACTTCATTAATTTTCTAACAAGTTTGCTCATTGTGCAGGTATAGCTTCATCTTTCATTTCATAGTTCATCTCTTTTACATTTCAGCATGTGGTGGAAAAATAATCTCCCACAAGGGTTGAGGCCAGCATGTTGTCTTTTTCTTAATCAATTGAGAGAGTACATTTTAGATAAACATGCATGTTTAAAATATAGCAATGCATATAAGGAAGCAGTCCATGTATTGTCACAATCAACATTGAAGAAGCAGTGCTTAATAAATAAAAAGGAACAGTTCCTCTTACAAAAGTCACAGTCACCACTTCAAAGCCATGGCAGCCATGTTAAAAGTACAGTAAACAAAGCAATAAGGGAAATCTTTTATAAAGACAGCAATCTCGTGTCATTAAACAATCTTTTGATCACTTGAGAATAGTACAATGAAGGAACTTTATATGAAAGAAGTGGGGTAGCATATAAATGGTTTTCAAATAGTAGAATCTCAACCCTAGAGGCATATATCGATCAAGGTCAGAACAAGAATGTAAAGAATTAAAGCCCACGGCCTACTACAGAAAGTGAACATTCAAAGGCATTAATTGCAGGTTGAAACTATGGAATTTGCAAATAGGGTAGTGAGACAAGGAGATATTACTCACAAAAGAAACAGAATGAAAGCTTTCTTTCTTGTGTTCACTAGAGCATGGAAATAGAATAGCGTACAATAGAAAAACAAAGACCCATAATTGGTCTTATAAAGCCGCAACCAGGAAAGATCAGGAAGCCCTGATAAATACAAAGCAATGAGCTAAAATGCAGACATAATATTCACACTTCTTTATCTTCTAATTTTTGAAGGTAAACAAGAGAGTGGAGGCTGCAGCCTTCAGTAAAAGAGATAAACAGAATTTCTTCATGCTTCTTCAAAGAGAGTATCGAATAGAATCTGAAAATGAATTATATGCAATAAGTAGACGAGGGTTTATTTTTTCTTTCTCTTTGAATGAGCAAGATTTCCAAAATGAAACACAAGAGGAAGGTTTACCTCGTGGCTTGGAGATACTACAAGCAATTTGACACGGAGAAGCCGCCTTTCAAATGTCCACATAAACTTCAAAAAGCCCTTGAATTTGGCCATACAACATAGGAAGAAGACATCATTGACAAAAGGTGGAAGGAAAAATACATAAAAAATTTGATAGTGGTTGAGGCTTAAAAGCCTGAAAGTGCTTTCAAAATGGAGAACAATGTCTAGATTCGTGACAAAGAAACACTTACCAAGAAATTTCCTATTAGAATCTTCACAGAAATCCTCAAAGGCAGCAAGAAATGAAGAGTTTCGAGATCCAATTCAAACCCCTACTAGTAGCATGGCAGCACACAAAGATGCAAAGTGAAGAATGAGGGAGATTTTAGGGTTCGAGGCTTTTTACTCAATTCCCTAATCCAATGGGTATTTTTTACCATGATTTTAGATAAATCATTACATTTGAAAGATACCATGGTCTTGACTCTTAAGTCAGTAGACCTAATCACTATTAGGGAGCCCGTGAGTTTGAAGATGGATAGTATTGCTTTTAAGGTTATCATTTAGAATGTGATATTATTGCATGTTCTAGTGAAGGAGTACTTCACTTGTTTCTTGCATGATTTTAGACAAAATAAACTATGTAATTAAATATTAAATTTAATATTATATTAATTACCTTAATATTTACCATGTGATGCATAAAAAGGAGAGCTTTTACATGTCAAATATTAAAATAATCACAACTAATTATCTTTAATATTTAATCAAGCAGTTAGCTTTTCCCCAAAATCATGCAAGAAACACAAGTGAAGTAGAACTGAAGTCAATGGGAGTCATCTGGAGTTCTATTCTTGGCTTTGGGTCAAACTAAAGTGCTTTTGAAGCTAACATATCATGCAAAGTCATAATGGAGTGAATTGCAGAGTTTTGAGTTTTGATTTCAGTTAGAGGAGTGAAAAGGGGGTCAATTTCAATCAAAACATCATGATAATCAGTTTGAGCCTATTTTTGCTCAAATTGCTTTAGTTTTGACTCCCTTTTTTATGGCTTTTCATCTTTTCTCATGAGAGGTATTTTGGAGATATTTTTCACTTCTAGTTAGCTGCTTCTACCACCTCTTAGCTCTTGGAGTTACTTTTTGTATATATTGAGAAAAGGCTTAGTCTTTTTTCTCAGTTCTTGCTTCCATTACTCTTTTACACATCAGAGAGATTGGAAAGACTTGTAACTCAACATTCATTATTTTCAAATTATATACAACAGTACTTTATTTTCAGCAGTTTGTTTAGAGTTTTGCAAAGTATCCTTCAGGATATTCAATAGAAACGGCGTTTACCTTTTCAGTTTTTAGTGTTTTGTCTCTTTTAAATGATTTGATGCAAGTTTAATTTGTTTTAAATCAAAAACCTTTAAATTTCTATCCCATTTACTAATGCATGTACACAATAGCAGTTTATCATAGGTCATTGATTGTACTCTTAAGTTTATCTCTTCTCTTAATTTCTGAAAACCATGTTTTCCTTAGTAAGGAAAGGTTAAACAAAGCCTTTTAGTGAAATTATTTTGTGATCAAGGTTCCCAAGTTGAGTTGTGTTAACAGTTTTATGAGAATATTAGTTTTAAATAAGTCTACATAATAGTATTTTTTGGTGCATCACCTCCTAGAAATAATTTACCATTCAGGTTTCCTTCAGTTTCATAGATTACTCTTTCTCCCTTTTCTCATACAAGTCATTAGATTCTAGGAGATAAAAAGGGGAACCATCCTATAACCTGGAGATTCATCTTCTCTATGAGCGTACCCACAGGCTCGAAGGTGTTTCCATGTTTCACGGGATTGTTGAGCTTCAAGCTTAGCATCTAGGGTGAAATCCTCATGAAAACATTCATATTCACCAAATTGTTCATCAAATTTAGTCCACCATCCATGTTCACAATTTTTTATTGTAAACATTCTTCCTCTACTTCACATATTGCACTCCATTCACATGATATCGCTACAACTTGCATCCACATTTGTGTGGGTTGCCCCCACATATTCTTCATATTCAACCCCTACCAAAGGGCTGCAACACTCTTTCTTTGTGATCTTCTCTTCATTTTCCTCTTTCATGAGAATATTATTCTTCCCATGTCTCTCATCACACGCTCTCACTTCCTCTTTAACCATATTTTCCAATACATCTACTTTAGCCTGGAGCTTTTCAAATTATTCATGATACTTCCTATTTTCCACTTTTTCCAAATATTATTCCTAAAAAAAAATTATTATGGGCCTCCTCATAACCCATCCCATCCTCTCTGGTATAGACTACCTCACATCTGGTGATTTATCTACACGCAAATCACACACACCACCACAGATCATGTGCAAACTTCCTCACATCGACGCTTATGCCTGCACACTTTGGAACTCCTGCTCTAATACCACTAATGAAGAAGAATCCAAACCTCATTCACATACTCACAACAATCTAAAAATGCAACTTAGAAATGGTTTGAAATGACACAAAAATTTGTAAGTGTTCTTCTTTGTTCATTCAAAATCTCCTAGAAATTCAAGAATTACGTAGCATAGCTGAACCTAATGGTTGTGCAGCCATATTGGCTGATGAAAATCATTAAAAATCTGAAATATGACTAATACAAAACAAAAATTATCAATACAAAAATTATCTCCTTCAATTTGACTTCTATCAAAGCCTCTAGCATCTTCACCCTGCAATCTTCATTAGAAATCACTATTGCAATCAAACCATGAAATCATCTATCTTCTTTCTATTATAGTACACCTCCAAACCAGCAACAAAAAATTCTTCTTGGTCTTCTTCAACCTTATTTATATTGAATCTCTCAAGCTCCCTTCAAATGGACTTCACTAGCTCACTATCTCTCAAAATGTGGATCTCACTAGCTTCCAAAAATATGGGCTTCTATGCAAATAGAAATATGAAACAATGGAATATTCAAATCCTATCTTCAATCTGATAGCATCTCCCCATCTCACCTACACAAACTCCCAAATTCATCTTTCCAAATTACAAGGCCTGAATATATAAATTTATGAATGAGAAAAACTACTATGGTTTTCCAAAACCACAAGAAAAATACCTCCTTAGAAAACCCATGCCCCATTTGGAGAAATAACCATAAAATAATAAAATTATTCTATGCTCACATGGACTTCATATTGGCATCTTAATCATGTCCAGTCAAATTTGGTCAATTATGACACCTTCTTTGACTCCTAGTGGCCCTGACGGCTCCAAATACGAACATGCAACAACATGCAAACCTTGTGGCACAAACATGAAAATGCATGCATAAAATTCACTTGAACATGCAAGCACATGCACCCCAAGTAGTCCCCACCAATAATGGGACGCCTAAGAGGGGTATTTTCCCAATTTTTCATTAGAAAATATTCATAAATGCATAATTCCCACCAAAATTACAATTGCAATTTACTAAAAGGGAAATTAGAAAGTTACAAATTAAAATATTTATTCTCCTAACCACTAAGCCCTTATTGTAAATAAACAAAAAATAAATAGCAATATTTTTGGTGATGCAAGATTGCTAGTTCCCCAAGATACTCCTACATCAACATGCAAATACATTCAATTGAACATGCAAGCACATGCATCCCAAATGGTCCCCACCAAGAATGGAACACTCAAGAGGGGAATTTTCCCATTTTTTCCTTAGAAAATATTCATAAATGCATAATTCCCACCAACATTACAATTACAATTTCACCCCAAGGGAAATTACAAAGTTGCAAACTAAAATATTTATCCTCCTAACCCTCAAAGCCCTTACTGAAAATAAAAAAAATTAAAATTACAATATTTTGGTAATGCAAGATTGTTAGTACCCCTATATGCTCCTGCATCACAAACAAGGCATAGTGAGGTACCCATGTACAAACAAAAGATCTCTCACAACTGGAGAAAAGGAGAAAACCATAGTGGGAGAAAACTCCTCTCTAAAAGAGAGAAAGGTGAATGAAGGACTGAAAAAAGCCTCTAAATCAAGGTGAAAGACTAAGAAGCCTCCAACTAAAACAATGTCCCAACAAAGATGAACATGTAGAACATCATTGAAGCATGAATAATTTGTAGACTTTTGTCAAATGATGACTGATATAGTGTTGAAATGAAGAACCTCCAGAAAAAAGAATGCGAGACTATCCATATGGTAAATTATCCATCTCACTAAAATGCATGGGTAACCAATCATTGATGTACATGTTGCATCTGACTAAAACATAGGAACAAGAACTAGATACATAGATCACTCCAAACTATGAAACCAAGGAAGCTTTAGCACCAATAGTAGAAACCCCCTCATAATGTTGAAAAGGGAGAGCCAAGATAGGTACATTGAAACTATGTAAAATCAAGAAGTGTATATAGGAGAAACAACCTGCAAATAGAAGGGTGTGCAAACTAAGGCACACATGCATGAGGCAAGAATCACCCAAATTCATTGTTGTCATGGAAGGAATACTCACTTGAAAAAGGTGTGATAGCAAACCAAAAACAAACATCAACCCCCCATGACACTTTATATCATAGTGCGAATACAAAATGCATAACATGATGTGCAAAATCCCTCAAAAAATGTACACTAGAATGGTACTTTATCTTAGTGTGTCTACAAAAGAGAATGTGCATGAAAAAGATGTCTACAATGTCCAAATAGGATAGAAAATTGGAAATACATATAGAACAATCAAAAATGAGTCATCCCACACAAACGAAAAATTTTCTAGGAGCTAAGATGTCCAAGTAATTTACCAGAGTGCAAAAAAACAAAAAATTGAATAAAATGTACCTAGAGAGTAATCTGGAAAAAGTGCATGGATGGCTATGAAGAGCTCTGATACCATGTTAGAATTGTGAAAAATATGAGCCACAGATTCAAACAACAAACAAAGACACCTTCCACGCAAGAGATCTGCAAACAAAGAATTGCTATATTCCTCAAAAGAAAAAGCTACAATAATGAACCTCAAGAATCTTCAAGGAAAACAAGAGTCCTCAAAGGTTGAGAGTTTGAGAGATAAGAAGAGAGATAATGCAATGAGGGTTGAGTGCTATATAGGAGCAACCCTAAATGCTAAAGGAATTAGATCAAGACAAGTGTCAACATCACATGTGATGAGACAAAATGATCTAATAATAGCCCACTTCAGTTAACATAGAAAAGTACTTAATTAACTGAATAAAGAACTAAGTTTAACTTAAGTGCATGAGAATAAATTAGACTAATAATCAATTAAAGATTAATTAATTATTAGTTAATGCATGATTACTCTAACACACAAGTATAGGAAACAAGATTTTAACCATCCTAAACCATAGGATAAAACCATATTTCATTCTTTCAAATAGAATATATGAGATAAACCTCTCATAAAAATCACATTCCATATTTTCAAATGGAATCTATGAGATGAATCTCATAAAATTGTATTTCATCCTTTTGAATGGAATCCATTAGATAAAATTCTTATACACCTCATCCTTTCAAATAACACCCTACTCTCATGAGTAGAATCATAACACAAAAGAAGTCATATACAAACATAAACAGTCATGGCACACATAACATATGCCACACATGAACCATGACATAAAATATGTCACAAATCAATCATGACATAAAGATGTCACACCAACATAAATCAAACATTATAATCAATTGACCCAAGATCATTCATATAGTCAAAATAAAAATCTTAGGTATTGTATATAATTCTAACTTTTGGGAAGTAAGCTAATAGTTCACATTAAAGATACTATAATTTCATACTATAGTATTCTTAGGTCATGATGATATCATATGATCATCAATAATTAACATATGCCCCACCTGAACCATGACCATGTTATCAATTGAATAGATGTCACACTCTCATAAATCTGTCTCTTGTCATTTTAGTCAAAATAAAAATGTTTAGGATTGTATACATCTTCTTTTGGGAAGTAAGCTAATAGTTCACATTAAAGAGTATTCTTAGGATTATAAATTCTAAAATTTTATTTAAAACTCCAATCATGATACCAAGGATATCATATGAATAAATAAAATAACCAATAATACTTAATCTAGTATTATCAATATATAAATAGATAGTCGCTAAATAATGTATATCTCATTATTTATAATCTAGGTATAGATAAATTGTTTATATGATTTTTAAAAAAATATAAATTGTTTCTCAAATTTATAGAAAAGCCCAATTTATTCAAATAAAATTATAACTACCAGAATAGAGTATTTTCTCATATCAAATAAACTAGTTTTTAATAAAAAAAACATTCGACTTGTTTAAATCATAAAATATAAAATATCACACATCAAAATATAAATTTTGGTGATTTTTTTTTATAGTTTCAAACTACATACACCAAAATAAGAAAAACTCAAATCCCCTTTTAATATTTTCATAATTTTCTTCTTGAACAATAAATCAATTAACACCTCTTCCATAAACAAGCAATTTTTATTATTAATCTAAAACAAATATATAATTTAAATTAAAAATAATAATGAAGAGAACCCTACGTCAATCCTATAGAAATTTGAAAATAAAATGAAGAGTTTCAATAATCTAGTAGAAACAAAAATAATTCAAGTGCTTCATCCATAAAAAACCACTTCTAATTCTTCAATCTTCAAACTTGTTTCATTTCATTTCATTCTCCTATTTGCATAAAAAAAAATCATCATTAAAAGAAGAAAAACAAGAAGAATAAAACTAATTTTTTTTTTTTAAATAAATCCTTCTTTTCCTTCTCAAAAATTAAAAATCAAAATATAATATTATATTATATTATATTCTCATCAAAAGAAGATAATTCTAAAAGATACGTTTTTTATTTGTATGCATATTTCGTTTATAAATTAATAATATTAAAATATTATCTTCTTTTTCAATTCTTTATCATAAAAGAAAATGATTTTAAACTAACATTAGAAAATCTTTTCTAATTCATCAAAAAAATAATGTATATTAAATAATTAAATCTTATTTCTTTCCCAAAAGAAATTATTTACCATAATTTAAATAAATAATGAAATATAGTGCATTACACTAGTTATTTATTTATGTTTAAGTTTAATTGATTTTTTCCCATGAACTTGGATTATTTTAGAATACTTCAACACCAGGACCTAGTTCTTCTTCCCCAATACTTGTTCATGTTGTACATCATAATATTCTAACACATAACTTCATAGCATTGTTAGAAAAATATATATCTATTACAATCACATTTAATCAATTAACCATATTACTATAATCTCACATTTTACATAAGTAGATTAAAATGATACTCTACATCTAACATAATTCAATAGAGCACTTCCAATTTTATCATAGAATCATAAAGGTATTGGGAATGAGGGATGCTACATCATATCTTGAAATATATCCTTAATGATATATTATAGGATACCAATTTGTTACCTAAATGATCATTTTAAAGCCATGGGTTACACTTTGACTTAAATGGGATGCACGTGTATGTGTGTAGATGAATTAAAACATATTTTTTAATGGAGAACAAAAGAAATAGATCAAGGTTGTTTGGTTGAAGAAAGTTGAATGAACAAAGAAATTCAAAAAGAATAGATGAGAGAAAATTGATTTCAAAAGAATTGGTTACATTTTGTTAGTAACAACCCCTTGAAATAATTGATGAATGAGTTGAAGAACATGTTGATGAAGAAAATCAAGAAGATATTGTTACATTTTTCTCATGACCTATAGAAAATTTAATTCATATGGATGAGGATTATTTTTTCAATAATATTTTACTTGAAGATATGTCAAGCCTAAAAATATAATAAAGTTTCATTCTAAGAGAATTTGGAATGAATTTTTAAAGAAAAACATCTAATTGAAAGGGCACATTTATGTGCAAAGTTATTTAGGAAAAAAGAAATGACCCTTATTTTGGAGTTGCTAGGGGTTGATAATAATAAGAAACCATCAGCCAATTAAACCTATTATGATTCAATTTAAGGATTTAATTTGATGTCTTCTAATTTATCAACATATATATTGATCAAATAATTCATATAGACATAACTAAATCAAATTAAATCAAATTTATTTTTTCTATATTAGTGAATTAGTAAATTTTATCGATGAATTGTAAATTAATTTAATAAATTAGTAGTAAATTGTATTAAATTAACAATAGATTATAAATTTGATATTAATTGTAAATTTCTATTTTTTTATAAATTTGTTAAATGTGTACACATGTGTGTATGATATGAACATCAATAAACATCATATATCATTAAAAAATAAATTTACTAGTCTAAAATTAAACATGTAAATGTACATACATACACAAGTGATATAAAGAAATAGGTGCATATGATAAATATCTAGTACATAAGTCCATACATAATTATACACACACATGATAAATATCTAAGTGTGTGTGTATGGGTGGATTGAGCCTCACTCTACCCAAGAATCCTAAAATCATGTTTTGAGCCTTATCCTAAGGTTGATCCCACTTATTTATGAAACCCAAAAAGGTGTGCATAGAGCCCTATACATTACAATTTTTAATCTTCAAGGAATCTACATGTAAGATTGTAGTGTTGGAAGATGTAATCCTTTACATTTTCACACTATGTTTGGGTCCCTTTATAAATTGGACTTAATTAGGCCTCTAATTGGCCCTATTATGCATCTACAAGCCTAATTAATTACAATTTCCTAAAGGGGAATTATGATTTAATTAATGTAATTATCATTTTTAACACCCCGAAATGAATAGGTCATGGCAGTTTAGGTCAGGACCCATTTGCCCAAGGGCGAATGGGTCTCCTTTAGTTGCTAAATTCAGATTTAAAATGTGTTTTTGGTGGCCTTTTTATGATCCCAAATTCAAATTCAAATGTCGGCTTGTAATGTTTAATTTTTGGAAAATTAGAAAATTTTCTATAAAAGCAAGGTCTTTTTATCAATTCAAATCCTAGATTTTCAAGAGAAGCAAGAGGTGAACTTTACAAGAGCTAAGATTATTGTCAAAGGTGTTCAAGAGCAGATTTCTCAGTCATTTGTTGCAACATTAAGATCTCAATCATCATGTCAAAGTTATCAAGCATCATGCATGTTTTTGGAGCTAACATTGTGATGTAGGTTTCAAGCATTCAAATCAAGATTCAAGCCTCAAGATCACATCATCAATCAAGCAATTTCATGAAAGATCAAGACCTTGGAGAGATCTACTAAGTTTCAATCCTTCAAGGGTTTCAAATCAAGGGTTTGGTGAGTTGCAACATAGCAAGTGTTCATTCATCATTCATTTCATGTTTCATTGTTTCAATTCAAGGTTTAATTACCAAAACGGGGTTTGACCAAGGCAAACCCCCATTCACCAAAAACAAATAGTTTTTCCCTCTTGTGTGTTTTACAAATATTAGGTTGAAGAAAGATTGAAGATCTATCAAAAGAGAAAAATTGTAAAAGTTGTCAAAGTTGTCATCAAGCCACGAAAACTCACTTTCAAAATTTAATTCCAAATTTTCGATTGTGAAACCCGGAGGAATCAAGAGTGAAGAAGGATCAAAGGACTGTGAAAGAAATTTTTCAACCCCTATAGCAAGACCCATTCGCCCTTGGGTGAATGAGTCCCAGGAGGACACTTAGCACAACCTTTTTGTGATAGGTGCATAAAATCAAGCCCTTCTCATATTTGCAATTGTTTTTTGGATTCTGTTAGATTAAGGTTTAATTCAGAGGTTGCATGTGTTACATTGCATCATTACATTCATTTAGTATTTTTCATTCATCTCTGAAAAGTGCATTTCAAGTTGGTTTACCCTGTCCTAAATCATAAGGAAAACATCAAGATCTCTACCAAGGTTGACTCACCTAAGGGTTGAAAGTCAATATTTCCCTTAGGGGATCTCTTTTTCCCAATGAACTAAGGGAAATAGGTGCATCATACTCCCTTGTTACCATTTCATATTGGTGAACGAATTTTCTTTCGTTTCAATGTTATATATTTTTAAAAACAAAAATTAAATGTGAATTGTATGCATATGCATATACATAACTTATAATTAAGATTTATGTAACATATAGATCTTTACTTGACATCCATCTACATCATATAGAGGATATTGGATTTGATGTTGAGTAGAACTGGATCATTTGATATTGAAATCTATTCATGCATGTTTGAATCTTTTTTCTAAATTATAAAACTTGTGGTAGAAAATTTTTATTTGTACATATTTGTAAAAAATATGTATACATTTACAAATTTAAATATACAATGTAGTTATATACTTATATGATTTATACCTCACAATGATGCATCAAATCACCAACATACTACAAATCTCCAAATCTTACATGTTGCATAGTGTCACTAACCATGTTGCAATCACACATGATCCATTTCATGTTGTAGTAGCTAAAATTTAAAATATAAATTTCTCATTATAATACCTAGTCATTGGAAAACTGTAAAGTTAGATATGTTATATCATCGATGGCCCTCCCAATCCCATAAAAATTAGAAGAATGAAGAGACATGGTGATACTAGTAGTCTATGCCAACTCTGAAACTAATGTAGAGTTATCAAAAATTCAATCATATGATCCTAGTATAAAGTTTGGATTCACATCAATTTGATTAAGAATTTATTAAGGGGGGCTATAGAATCAACTAGAATATCCTGATATCCCTTGACTATTGTGCAACTACCTAACCATGACCTATTTTCCATGAGAATAAAATTTTATATGTGTGGACACAACATCAAGTGGGATCCTAATGTAGTCTAAATCAAGGGGTCTTACCGGACAACCCAATCTACCATCCAAACAAAAAACATGACAATATACACAATCGCAATAGCATCAAATATTTTATTTTTCTTTGAAATTTACAGAAGTACACCAGTTATGAGTTTAAAGTTTCATATAAAAAAAATTATCAAGATCCTCCTTGACCAATCGTGAACCCCTTCAACAAAGAACATTAATCATATTTTATACTCTAAATGATGAGGAAGTTAAACGATCACAACTTATTCAGTTACATAACTAAACAACAAAAAAACCAAAATTATTGTTTCAAATTATAACTATAGTAATCGTAGACCCCCTGAGTCTAGAGAATAGTCAAGAAAAAATATAAAGAAAAGACTTTAGTATGTGTTTGAATCTCAAAATCTTCTAGCTTGACATGGTTCTTCTATGTCACAATTTCATAGAATCCTCTTAACTTGTGAGTGTTCCTTTCTTTTTAGCGAATCAAAAAATCAATGAACTCCCAAACCACTTTAGAGCTTCAATGAGTTCACAAACCTTTGAACTTGCCCAAAAAAAATTGTGTTTAGGTATTTCGGTGATTTCTAAAACTCACAAACCTTTGCTTTTAAGCCTTTTTCAGGGAGTTTATGAACTTTAAAACTTGTCGAGAACCTTGTCTTTAGTGCAAGGGAAAGTTTGTGAACGCGGAGTTTTATTGATAAGCGACGAACCTGTTGATTTATAAACTTAGGAATTTGTTGACAATGTTCTTTCTTAGTATTTTAATGTTTGGTAATTTGTGCTTTTGTCGAATCTGTTGATTTGCAAACTTAGGAATTTTTCAACGATGTTCTTCCTTAGGCTTTCGGTGTTCAACGATTTGCACTTTCGACAAACTTGAGAAACCTTCGAAATTGCCTAACTTGGTTGATACTTAGCCAAATTTCACCACATTTGGATTATTGATATCTCTTAAAGATTTTTGATACAATGAATTTCTAACTTGGCCAAAAATTTAACCTAGAATTTCTCTTGAAGAAAAACCACTAAAATCAACTTCAAGCACACCAAAATTGAATTGAAAACAAAACAAAACTTGAAGTTTATTTATTTATTTTTGGTTGATATTGATTGCTCGTGCACTCAAATGCTCCTATATCAAACACTATGGGTAAGACAAATTCTCCATGAGTGTGTAAATCATGAACATTTAGGAAATTTTAGAATAGAAATCCCATACAACCAAATTTGATTCATTCATCCAAGTGACTTCATCAACTATTTTGTTCTTCCAACAAACCAAAAAATTCTCAATATTCCTTGCCTCCAATTTTTTTCACCACATGGGAATCTATTACCTTTTCAACTTCTTCAAGTTTTTTCTCAAGAAATTAGTATATCTAGTCTTGTAAATCCTATAAACCGAAATGCATGTTTCCCTGTGTGCTTGCCTCTTTGTCATAATACCTATACAGATCAACAAAATTAAATATTAGATATTTCAATTCCTTTTAGAAGTGAAATATCATAAGCATTGGATGATAACTCATTCAAGACCTTGCAAGGGCCTATCGTATTCTATTTTTATTTATTGTAAGTTCCTTGTGAGAACCTCTCCTTTTGAAAATGTTTCCAAACCAAATCTTCAACCTAGAACTCCTATTCTCTTCTATGTACATCAGCTTGTTCCTTATATTTCATGGCACTCTTATCCAATTTCTCCTTTACCTCCTTGTATAACTCATGAATGTACTCGAAAAAATATCCTACTATTGCACTCCTACTCAAATTTACACTTGTAGAAAGGGAAAATCGGGGGAAAGCATGAATCATCAATAGCAACCACAAAACTACCTAAATTCAAGTCATAATGACCATAATCTAACAATGAAGCACAAATGACAATAGAAATCACAATTTATATGAAGCAGTAAACATCAATTCCTATGCCATAGTTGATTCTCCTTCATTGCTCTTCTCCATTTTGCTTTATTTTCTCTCAGATTTGTAGTATGCAATATATTTGATAAGCTTGATATGTAGTGGAAAGATCTCAAGATAGTGATACGATAGAAAAACTTCAAAGATTCTGGCTCCTCAAGATGACTGATATGAGAAGCAAAATATTCAAGATTGTGGTTAACCTTGAAATGAAGATGATAGCTTGTTTTTATAGAAATCCCAATTCAAATGAAGAGTGAGGATTGAAAGATGATGTATGATTATCAATGGATGAGATTAATTGAGAAGAAAAGAGATAAGGATGGGAAGAAGGGACTGTGATCCAAGAAATTGGAATAAGAGATAGGGCTTGGATAAGAAAATTAAATAATTATAAAAATTATTTAATCTAGAAGAGGAAAAATGAATAATTAAATAATTAAAAATAATTATTTAATTATAGAAGAAAAGTGAGAAATGAAATATTAAATAATTAAAATAATTATTTAATAATAGATGGAGAGAAATGGTAAATAATTAAATAATTAAAAATAATTATTTAATTAGAGATAGAAGAAACTGATAAATAATTAAATAAATAAGACTTTATTTAATTATAGAGGAAAAGATATATGAATAATTAAATAATTAAAATAATTATTTAATTATAGAAGAAAGGAGGGAAAATGGAAATGAATAATTAAATATATATAAGAATTTATTTAATTATAGATGAAAAGGATGATTAGTGATGTAATTTAAATAAACTGACATTTATTTAAATTAATCAAAAGAGGAATGTAGATAAAATGAATTAATTAAATAATTCAAAATTATTTAATTAATAGAAGAATATGATCTTAGGAAATAATTAAATAATAGAAATTATTTAATTATGCATGGAAGATGGAAATTAGTATAAAAATGTAGTTTGTAGGCTTAGGACATTTTTCAGTGTCTACAACACTATATTTCAACTCATCAACACCTCTAGTGATATACTAAATTAACTATTTGAAATGGACTCTTTGTTATACTCATGTTTATTGAATTCTTGTAAGAAAATTCTACTTGTGCCAAAACAAGGTCTCACTGATGCAGTTTATCACCCACCAAGCATCTTAACAAATTCCCTAGTCTCCTATTCACAACTTTTATCTACCCATTAGTCTGAGAATGATAGGTTGAACTGAATCCTAATTATGTACCCATCTTCTTCCACAATGTCCATCATAAATGGCCAACAAGCTTTACATCATTATTTGAAACAATACTTTTAGGAAAACCATGCAACCTAACTACCTCTTTAAAAAATAATGTAGTAATGTGGGATGCATCACTACTCTTCTAACATGGTATGGAGTATACCATCTTTGAAAATCTATCTATTAAAACAAATATAGAATCATGACCTTGCTCGGTACGTGTAAGACCCCGCTTTGCATGTGATTAATACTAAATCTAATTTGTTAAATTTTTCCATAAATAGATGATAAGTTGTACTATGGGAAATACATAATGTGATTGTGTGATAATATTCTTGAATTTCATCTTGACATACATTCCATGGTTACTTTCGTGAAAGTGTTATGGAATCGAAAATTGTGAATATGAATTGAAATTGTAAATGGAAATTGTTGTACAATTAAATTTTATTCTAGTTATCAAATTTATGTGATATATTATTGTTCTTATGATTGCATTGGTAGTGTGCAGGAAAGTAGAGTGCAAATACAAGGAGGGAAAACCATTGAGTAAAGTAGAGACATCTTCTTGTGGTTATGAATTTGACCCCTTTCGGGGCTTAGAAAGAAACAAAGTTAATATTTTGATAGAGTAAGGTGTTGAGGGTTGATATTTAAGAGATAATTTATTTTGTTGATTTGAGAGGATATTTAGCTATGTGTCATATGGGTGTAAGTGAGGTTATTGGTTAGGAACCCTTATCCAAGTTTGAAAATTCAGATGGGACCTTAAATGAACCTTTTAAGAGGGTTGTTGGTCAATTTTCTTGGTTGAGATGCAAAAATAAACTCCCTAGAGTCTATACCATAGTGGTAGGGATCAAGTAGGCATACAATAGTGCCCTTAGGACATTATTTGACCCTTGAAAAGGCCTCATAATGGAGAGTGACTAATTTTGAGAGGAGGATGGGGTGGAAAGATTGAGTGGTTGTCCAAATGTATATTCTAATTAATAGGGAAAGGACCTTCATTGATGAAGGGAGGTACACTTCACACCTCCCCATCCAAGGGTTGCAATTTTCCCTACTATAGATAGGTGAAACTCTCATCCACCCCATAGGATTTTCTAGTCTTCTCCACGCTACAGCCCCCACTCGAGGGAGAGGAATAACTTGGGATATTATTGCAGACCGATTCAGATTTGATCTAACTCATAGACAATGCATTCCCCGCTTTCCTGCTACTTTCACACAGTCGCTTCTCATTTTCTAGCTCTGACAACTATAGTTCTCACTCGACATGTTATTCTCCATGCCCCCCTCTCCTGGTTTTTTCTCTTCATTTCCTGCGGGGAAACCACCGGCGCTTTTCTCTCCCCCAGTCTCACTACTCTCCTCAAGGAGAGGAAGAGAGCTTCCTCCATACCCTGTTGTTGTAGCTCAGGTAGGCCGGCCATTAAGTAGGTAGGCTCCTTCCTCGTTCGGCCATTAATGTCTTGAACTCCTTGGATCGATGGAAACAAACAACTCTCTCTAGTCTCTAGGCCTCAACTCTCTATGGAGCTAAGTTATAGTTGAGGTATATAATTGAAGGTTCCCTAAATAGAATATACCTACAGGGGGGGTTAATTAATTAGCCTGCTTTCAAGAACTACTGGATTAATGCCACTTGCTAACCCCACCGAGGGGTGGGAGATATAGGGGCCTTAGGAAAGGCAAGTGCCATTAATCCTAAGGAGGGTAGATTAACTCTATAGCCTCCCATGAATATAATCTACCTCCCTTAAGGGGGGGTCGGGTGGATGATAGATGGGTTAACTGTGTGAAGGATGTTGGGAGTGCCCGGTGGAGTCATTCTCGTAGAGTTATCTCCTATTTTGCGAGTTCAACTATCTTCCCTTCCGACAGTTGATTTTATACGTATTCTCCATCGGGGCCTATCTCCTACACACCCCCAGAGCCTGAACCGGTTCATCAGGGGTGATGCTATCCTGAATCGGGAACTCTAGTTACTCCTCGGAGATGGGCTAGACGAGAAAGTAGTTAAGAGGAGGAAGAGTTCCTAGCCCAGATTAGTTAGGCAAGCTTCTCCACGAAGAAGGTAGTTCAGTTCAAAGAATGTTAGGCCAGCAACCAAAATAGTTTCTTTGCTCAAGGACCCGCAAGATGCTTTGTTACTTTCATTTGACCTTGGGGGGGTGGGAGGCTATAGAGTTGGCGAATGGGATGGTGGGGTTGGACCGACCTATTTGCCTCATGGGTGGTGGGGTCCGGCAAGGAGAACTTTCATCCCAGGGCAAGGAGAATAGAGTTTAGTAATGAAATTAGGAAGGGAGTTGCTGACTCAATTGAGAAGAGGAGAGGAGTCCACCTCTTTGGAAAGATAGTGATCTAGATGGCTTGGCTTGGGGAGGAAAGATGGATACAAGAGTTCAGTCCCTTCATCTAAAAGAAAAGAGATAAGTCCTTCCTATTTTCATTTACCCTTTGTTATTTGTTGAAGTGACATATAATATGGATCATGGTTGAAATTTGAAAGTAGAGAACCTAGATGCATAAAATTTGTGCTAGGTTATTCTTGTCCATTGTAAAAAAATTGGAAAAACTCCATTGATCATCTTGGAGCTAAAATAATTCCTTGCTCAAGGGTATGGCTAGAGCCCATGAGGCTCCATGATGCCATTACGGTAGGGTGGAGAGTAGGCCTTATTTCTATGTGTGTATTCTTTTTTTTTTATTAATCAAAGATTAAAAAATTTACAAAGGAATAAATAACAACAGTTCAACAAAGAACTACACAGAAAAAGAAAGGAAGAATTACATATCAGCCCAAAAGTAAAACTGATTAACAAACACAACTACTTTCCAGCCAAGATCATAGCTACAACAGTTACCAAAACACATGACAACCTCCTTGAATCAAAAGGACCGTTAAAGTCTAAATTTGAAAATCCCTTTAAGTTGTCTAGAGCAACAAATATCTCCATCATGCAGCTGTAAAAATTGAAGTTTATTGGTGTATTCTTTGCATTTCTAAATATAGTGTGAAATATGGAAAGTTAGTATTTTGTGGTGGGAGGAAAAGTGAGAAATAGAGCAAGGAGTGATCATTGGCATATTGTTCATTTTAGTTCTAAGTACTATTGTAATACTGAAGGATAGTATTCTGTTAAAAGTGGAAGGATGAAAATAACAAGCTTTTGTTCATTAGCAAGTAATCATTTCTCCTTCAATATTGTTGGTAACAATGTATGTTTAAAGGAAGGTTTCTCTCCATATTCCTTACTATATTGTAATCTACATTGTATGGAGGTATGCATAGGTACATGGTAAATGTTAGAGTAAGTGTGATTCAACTAGACCTCCTTACCTAGTGCATGATGTAAATTGCAAGAAAGAAAAGAAAAAAAATGTATATATTCAAATAAGTAAGATGCATCTGCAAAGAATGCCATTAAAAGTCCAACAAGCAGAGAGATTTTAACATAGTGCACAGTACAGAAGAAGAATTAAAGATTAATGAGAATAGCAAGTTAAGGAAACAACTAAAAGAAAAAGAATAATGATAATAATAGTAAATTAATCGCTATAAAATCAAGGAGCCATGGAAGAATCGGTTAGCATTGTGAAAGGCTTACTAAGGTTTGCTCGTGGATTGAAAAATAATACTACAATCGAATGATTTTAACTTAATAATATAATTATTGCTGACAATAATATTATAGTTATCGATAAGAAAGCGATTGTTTGATTTGCTGATAATGAAATATGGCGGTCTGGTGAGTAGATTGTAATATTTCCATAGCAATTAAAATAAAAAAATCATATGAACAACAACAGTAGGATATTAAACTTAATAAATTTATTAATTGGTGATGTTTCTGTGATCCCTTCTGCTGCGCCCTCCTTGTTAAGCCCCCAATTCCTCCAGCATGGAAAAATAGTTTAATAATATTTAAGGTTTTTAGCCTGAAAGTGCTTAGCTTGATTTCAGAAGGGGGGATATAAATGTGGAGGCGGATGTTGGAGAACATGGAAGGCGGCAATGTAATGCTTAAAATTATCCAAGAGTAACACAGAAATAATTTTGAGTGATTTTATAACAAAATTTATTACCTTATGGTTTAGATAGACATAATATTTGAAGGAAAAAAAAAACTTACCAGGAATAACTGCATCGTTGGTGCTAATAATAACATCAATATTCCTTTTTTTTTTTTGGAACAACTAAGTAAAGCACAATAATAATAATATTCTTATCAAATTGGGAGGATTGGGTAAAGATAATACCATATCTAGGAGATGTTGCTATTATAAATAGATGAATAAATAAAAATAGAAATAGAACATCAAAAAATTAACTAATCTTTATAATAAGGGAAATCTTAATTAAGCAACAAAAGAATTAATAAAGATAGTTGATTCAGCTAATTATTTTTATTAAATGTTTGGATAATAATAAGGTTGTGATAATAAAGCGATTTATGGTAGATTGGGTATTAAATATTAGTATTATCATTTTGATTTAAGAGTAATTGTTCCTACATTGTTAATGCTGTTAATGCTCTTACTATCGACAATAAAAGGAAAATATCAATTCCGATAATGGAACTTGGAATAGATACGATCATCATTTTAACTATATAGTGTTAAGGTCATATCATTAAGGATATGGTGTTGATTAAGCTATAGTAACACTACTATTGTGTAGATGAAAGATCTCCCAGCACTTTCATTGCCTAAAGAGATATTTGTTGATTTATTTATATTATGGCAAGAATTAAGTGGTGGAGCGCAAATAATAATAATATTTTTTCCTTCACCAAGGTTAGATTGTTGAATTTGGTGGTTAAGCGAATAATGATATTATTGTGCAATTAGAACTCATGCCTAGACATTATGACTATTTTTATTTAGATCCTAAACATAGGGGTGAAAGAAAATTGAAGACAAATGGTTAATTATGATCATTGTTATCAACCCAGTGGAAATTTGATAATATGGCTATTCATAAGATTATATGTTGTTCTTGATAACATGCATGTGCAAAAATGTAGTAAGAGCATAAGTATCATTATGTCCTAATTTCTATTAGCTATCAATCAAATTGTATTATGACGTTCAATGGGACATTGGAAAACAATAGCATTGTATCACAATCTAGGTGTAATTTAATATTAAAGATAGGAGTGAACTCCCAAAATTTTGTAACTCATATCAAGGATGTAGTTACACCACAACCATTCAAAGAGTTAACTAATTTAATTAAGGCATAAAAAAAAAAAATTGTTGCATTTTCCTAGTGAAAATTTTGGGCATGATAGTACGAGACAATCCCAAAATGAAATCCATAAAGACATGCTCCCACAACCTCTCCAGAATCAGTAGTGGTTTATACAAACTAGTATTATGTTGTGCCCCTTTGGAATGTTGACAAATTTGACACCCACACACCAATATTTGCATATTTGTGATCACCCTGAGACAAACATACCATTCACTCACTTTTGTTGGTATTTATCAATATCGAAGTGGCCCCCCAATCTACCACTGTGTTTTTCTCTCATCAAGTTCTCTCACATTAAGCCTCTAGGAATGCATATTTTTTGCCCCTTAAGCATCAAGCCATCATGTATAAAATAATCTAACCATGGAGTCTTATCTTTCTCCATTAGACTTTGAACAACTATCCAAGCTTCTCAAAAATCAGGATCATTAGGATAAATTCAATCATCGCATCAAAACCAACCACACTAACCCTCAATTTATTCAATAGCAAAAATCACATGTTGAGTGCATCTTCTACCCTATTTGATTTACCTCTTCTATACTTCAAAACAAAAGAATAAATCTATAAAAATTCCACCCATTTCATATGTCGTTAGGTTTATCTTACCTTGACTATTGATGAATTCTAAGGCATGGTGATCCATGTAGAGTATAAATTCTTTGGGAAACAAATAATGTCTCCACATCTTCAAAGCTTGCAATATAGTGTAAAATTATTGATCATAAACTAAATATTTTCTCTTTGCTTCATCCAAATTCTCATTGAAATAGGAAATGGATCTTCCCTCTTATGTCAATGCTCCTCCAATCACACGTCCACTACCATCACAATCAACCTAATATACCTTGTCAAAGTTTGGGCCAAGACTGGTTGATGTCTGTATTGGTTCTCATAACAATACCATGTCTCCACATGAAGGCAATCTACTATCGTTGCCCTTTTTAGCTTTCCCAAATGACATAGCTTGGATCTTATTAATGTCACTTCTCCATCAACGGCCATCATAACATAGCCTAAATACAAGTCAAAGTTTGGTAAAAAAAATGTCATCAAGAAACTTGAAGGCATTGCTTATAATACGTCTCATCTCATCAAGAACTCATGAAAGCATATCATGGGAGATTTTTGTCCAACAAAAATCAGGATCATAGGCGATAGCAAAAATCACCATCTTCTACCCTATTTGGATTTCATATGTCGTTAGGAAGGATGAATAAGGCATGGTGATCCATTCTTTGGGAAACAAATAATCCACATCTTCAAAGCTTGCAATATAGTGTAAAATTATTGATCATAAACTAAATATTTTCTCTTTGCTTCATCCAAATTCTCATTGAAATAGGAAATGGATCTTCCCTCTTATGTCAATGCTCCTCCAATCACACGTCCACTACCATCACAATCAACCTAATATATCAAAGTTTGGTAATGCCAAGACTGGTTGTTCTATCACCTTTTTCTTCTACAACTAAAAGCATTTCATTGTAGTTGTCTATTGGAACTCTCTCCTACCACCCTTCATTGTTTTAATGATAGGCGCACATATCCCACTAAAATTTTGAATAAAATTTATATAGAAGCTTGTTAAACCATGAAAAATTCTAACCTTAAACATTGTCTTGGGTGAAGGCTAATCTACTATCGCCTTGCCCTTTTTGTGTCCATCTTCGAACCCTCTTATGACACTACAAAGCTTAGATATACCAATTATTTATTAATGAAATTGCACTTCTTTAGATTCATCAATATTTTTCCACTTTCAACCTCTATAACATAGCCTTAAAATACAAGAAGTGTTCCTCCTTTGTCTTATTTAAAATCAAAATGTCATCAAGAAACAATAACAAATTTACCTTGGAAAGGCTTTAATACGTCATTCATCAAACACATGAAAGTATTGGGAGATCTTTTCAAACCAAATGGCATCAACAACCACTCATACAACCCATCTTTGGTTTTGAAGGATATCTTACATTCATCTCCCTCATGAATTCTTATCTAGTGATATCCACTTTTTAAATCAATTTTGATGAAGTACTTTTCTTCATTCAAGCAATTCTTCAAGTCATCCACCCTTGGTAATTAAAATTTGTATTTAATGGTGATTTTATTTATGGCCTTGGATTATGTGCATATTCTCCATTTTTGTCCTTATTTGGTGCTACTACAACAAGTACTACACATAGACTAAGACTCTCTTGAATCAATCCTTTATCCAATAGCTCTTTCACTTTCCTATTTAATTATTTATTTTTCATGGGTGTCATCTTGTATGGTGCCTTGTTAGGAAAACTAGCTCATGGAATTAAATCCATATAGTGGTTGATATCCCTCATTGGTGGAAATCCATCTGGTAGCTCTTTCATTATAATTTCTACATATTCTTGTAGGATTTCGCACACCTCTATTGGCAACTCTTCCTTGATCTTTGCATATACTGCCATTGTTGGCCTAGAAACTAATGTGACCCACATTCCTTCCTTCTCAAATCAATTCAAGAATTTATTTCCTGACACTAAACACACCTTTAAACTACTTCTTGTGTCTTATTCTTTGTCCTTCATCATGTTTAAGAAAAAATCTTTCTCATCCTTCTTGGTCTTATACATATTGGTCCTTCCATCATGTATAGCTTGTATGTCAAATTACCAAGGCCTTCCAAGAAAAATATGATACACATCCATGGGAATTATATCACCTCATCCTTATAACTTCCTTTTTGAAAATTTATAAGGCATTGTTCTCTTATCATCAATTGGCGCTCTTTCTGCAACCAAGATACATTATAAGGATTGAGATGCTTCAATCTCTTAAATCTCAATTCATTTACCATCTCCTTGGACACAATTTTATTTGTATTACCACTATCCATTATTACCTTACAATATTTACCATTAGACTTCCATGTGGTTCGAAACAAACTTCTTCTTTGGACTAGTTCAGTCATCTCCTCTGAATTCAATGAATCCCTTCTCAACATCAAAGATCCACCATCTTTTGGGTCTTCTCCACATTTTGGGGCAACACTCTCATTTTTTGGTCTATGCCATATTTATTTTGGTTTCTTTTCCCTTTGTACTACTTTTTGGTACCTAAGGAAATTCAAATGCCCTATGTCCCATTTCTCCACACTGGAAACAATTACCATTGAATCCTCTTTCTCTACCTATTAAAAATGATCCTCTGCCTCTAGCAAAATATCTTCTTTAAGAAGAATATTCTCTACCTCTACTATCCTAGGTGTTTGTTTGGGATGAACCGGCCTCTTCCTGTTTGTTCAAGTATCCTCTTTTACCATCTAAGTATCCTCTTTTACCATCTAACTATCCTCTTCTACATGAAAACCTTCCCCTTCCTCTGGAATTGTTTTGCTTCTTAGCAAGTTTCTCCTTGGCCTTCAAGGAAAATTTGTATGATTCTTCTACACTGGTGGTTTTCACCATACTTAGCTCATCCTAGATAGAATAGTTCAATCCATTTATATATCTAGAAACTATGTCCACATCATCTTCATCATGCCCAACTCAAATATTCAATTTATAAAACTCTTCAGTGCATTCTTGAATCTTCCTTTCTTTTTGTTTTAGATTTTTCAATTTCCCAAATAGACTAATGTGATAAAAAAAATTGATAAGGTAAGCAGCATTTATAGGGTGTTGTACCCTTTACATAGAGGGCCCTCGAGGCCAAAAAAGGGATAGTTCAAAATAGGACATGAACTAGAAAGAGCTTACAAACAAGAGCCACAAGGCTCGACAGAATAGGCCAAACAGGCCACACACAAAATAGTACCAGAACACGAACAGCCAACAGACAACATGTCAGAAGAAGCACTTGAACTAGACAACCCCAGAATCTGGGGGGATAGGACTGACTCCCAAAACCCGAGGCCTCAGTTTGGGGAGTCCCTTCTTTTTTTTCTGCACAATAGACCAGGAAGGCTCAGAGCCAAAGTCAACCAAGCAAGGCGAGATGAGCGGTTCATCCTCAACCACAACGAACAGAGAGCGGTTCATGATAATTTGTTGGTAATATTTTTTCTTTCAATTTCTTTACCATTATATCCCATGTTCTAATTTTCTCCTTATCCTTTCTTTGTCATTTTGTTTGAACATGGTCCAACCACAAGGACGCATGACCCTTCAATTTTGTGCAAAAAAACTTAAGCTTCTTACAATCTTCAACGAACTCAAAGTCAAAATACTTACCCATCTCAAAAATCAAATGATCAACTCTTTTCCAAGTTTCCACTATAACTTGGAGGATCCAAACAAGGTTTACCACTAATTCTAGACATTGCTCACAAATTCCTCCTTTTGGGTTCATCACCTTCTTCTTACACATCATCTTCTTGCATTTCCACCTCTTCATCCACACTAACATCTTCAACATGTACGCCTTGATGTTGTGCAACTTCAATAGCTTCCAGCCTTGTCATTATCCCTTTCAATGTATATCTACTATAACCACATCTCCACCTCTAAGTGATGCTCTTCTTCCTTATTCACTCTATTTCATATCTTTATTGAATTCTCTACAGTTATAGGTCGTCACTCACTCTCACCCACAACAAAATTTCTAGAATTCCTTCTCTACGACACGTCTATAATCCACAAGTAAAACTTGGATCTAATACCACTTGATGTAGTCTAAATCAAAGGGTCTTACTAGACAACCCAATCTACCAGCCAAACAAAAATCATGATAATATCCACAATCACAATAGCATCAAATATTTTATTTTTCTCTAAAATCTATCAAAGTACACTAATTATGAGTTTACAACTTCATAAAAAATTATCAAGATCCTCCTCAACCAATTGCGAACCCCTTAAAAAAAACATTACTCACATTTTATTAACTACATGATGAGGAAGTTAAACAATCACAACTTCTTCAACTACAAAATTAAACAACCAAAACACCAAAATTATTGTTCCAAATTATAACTTTAGTAATCGTAGACCCTATGAATGTAGAGAACAGCCAAGAATAAATATAAATCAAATACTTTAGTGCATGCTTTAATCTCGAAATCTTCTAGATTGGCATCATTCCTTTATGTCACAATTTCAGAGAATCCTCTTAACTCACGAATGTGCCTTTCTTTTCTACAAATCAAAAAATTAATGAACTCCCAAACCACTTCGGAGCTTCAACAAGTTCGTAAACCTTTTAACTTTTTGAAAAACTTATGTTTATGTGTTTTATCAATTTCTAAAACTCACGAACCTTCACTTTTAAGCCTTTTTGGCCTTTCAATGAGTTTGTGAACTTTCAATTAGGCACAAGGGAAAGTTGGTGAACTTAGAATTATACCAATAAGAAAATAATTCATGTACTCTTTGTCAATGATTTGCACTTTCGGTGAACCTATCAATTCACAAACTTAGGAATTTGTTAACAATGTTCTTCTTTAGGCTTTTGGTGTTCGTAAATTTACCCTTTCGACAAACTTGTCAGTCCACAGATAGGAATTTTTCGACAATGTTCTTCTTTAGGCTTTTGGTGTTCAACAATTTGCACTTTCGACGAACCTGTCAATTTGTGAACCTAGGACCCCGAAATTGCTTAACTTGGCCAATACTTAGCCAAATTTCACCAAATTTGGATTTTTGATACCTTTTAAGCTTCTTGACATAGTGAAATTTTGACTTGGCCAAAACTTTAACTCGAAGTTTCTCTTGAAGAAAAACCATTAAAACCAACTTAAAGCACACCAAAACTAAATTGGAAAAGAGAATAAAACCTGAATTTTTAATCTTTTTTGGTTGATGTTGATTGCTTGTGCACCCAGATGCTCCTGCATCAGATCACATACTCTACATTGATAAACTAATATGCATCTAATAGATCATATGTGATACATGTTCTCAACGTAAATAGATCATCATCTATAATCATTCATGCCACATTATGTGGCAATACTATCTTACCATGGATAAAAGGATCATAGTTGGTTGATGTGGGCTTAGTGGAGGGAATACTAGTGTGTAGGTGCAACATATATCTATTGGCATAGTTAGATGTCAAGAGTTCAACCTCATCAGCAGTAGTGGTTATACTCTAACAAATGACAAATCTTGATTATGTGAGTGTAAGCTCTACAACTACTCTTAGGTCTAAACATTTCGAAAGTACCAAAATATTATGACCAACTAATGCGCTCTTATTCATGGGCAGTCAATTAATGACTACAAATTTATGAATTGTTTTATGCATAAACTTTTAGATTTAATTAATGGCTACAAACTTAGGAATTGTTGATACACAACTACTTAGGGATACTTATTTATCCTCTACTTTAAATGATAATTGATGAGATTTTATCATGCTAATTTGACATTTCAAATATATTTTTTATGAGTTATAAAATTATTTGACAACATGAATGATGCTAATGTAGTTTAAGAATTTTTAATATTGTAACTACCAAGAATCATAACACAATTTCTTAAATTCTAGAAGCTCCTTATGACATGCAAACAAATACTAATGATCCTAGCATTTATTTTGTTTTAATGTGTTTTATTTCAATCTACTTGTCATTAGTCATTCAAGGTATGCCATATAAAATTTAAGGAAGATTATGTAAGGCCCCACCTCGTATATGCCTAATACAAACCTAATTTGTTATATGCTTTTCTTAAGTTGGTGATTAGATATATTGTGAATAATAAATAAGGTGATCATTTGGTAATATTTTGGAATTTCATTTTAACATTATGTCTTACCTTCACTATCATGAAGGTGGAATACACTCGTATACTATGGAAGACAAATTGAAATTTAAATGGATAAGTATATGATTAAAGTTTAGAATATTCAAATAACAGATTTATGTGATATACGATTGTTACTTATGATTGTGTTGGTATTGTGCAGAAAGGTAATGGTGTTGCATGGGAAGGGTGAACCATCGAGAGAAAATTAAAAGACTCTTCTTGAAGGTTGAGTTTGGTGAAGAGTGATTGAAGATGTCGAGCTGACAAGGTTACATGCCTACTAGAATCGACTTCCTATGACATCAAGTAGCCGTGGCAAGCATTATCATTAGGAATCAAATATGCAAATAGGAGGATAGATAAATGTCGGAATCAAATCTAATACATCTTTGGGAAGTTCTAAGTGTAGCCCTATTTGACTTAGAAGGGTTTGAGGTTATATTTTTGATTGGGTGATTAGGTTTGAGTAGAATCCATTTGTAGGACATGTGATGTGAGTTTGGTTGGGGTTGGAACCCTTGGTCAGGATCAAATTCTTATGGAATCTTGTGTAGGTTTTGAAAAGGGATTATTGAGTAAATTTCCTTGGTATTTGAACAATAATAGACCCCTAGGACCCATACCTATGGGTTTGGAACCTTTTTAACATGTGAACTGCTCCTTGGAGTGTGAAAAGACCCCTCAAAAGTCCACATTCATGAATGTGGCGAATTCAAAAAGTGTTGGGGCTTGGGAAGAGTGACTTGTCACTCTCAACCTTCTACTCCTCAAAAAGTTCTTGGAATTGGCACAAGACTCACACATGTGAGAGAACTTGAGGGTGGGTTTGGAGGATCCCTATATATCTCAAGAGGATGGAAGATTTGGGCATTGCCCACTTCTCCTTATGGAGAACTCTAGTTGAGAAAGAAGAAAGGATAGGAAGAAGAAAGGAGGGTGATCAAGAGGGCTTGGTTGGAGAGGCAAGAAGGGTAGAAGAGTTTAATCTCTCATGAAAGAGATAAGTTTTCCCTTCTCCCCACTCCTCATTGAATTAATTGTTGTAAGAAGCTAGTATGTTTGTAGGAATGTTCATTGAGTATGGTGAGTGGAGAGCTTAGATGTTATGTTATCTTTAAATCTTTGTAAAATATTGAGAAGACTCCATCTATCATCTTGGGGTTAATAAAATCCTTGCTCGGGGGTATGGCTAGAGCCCATGAGGCTCCATGACGCCATTATGGTAGGGTGGAGAGCAAGTTTGTAGTATTTGACATTGTACCCATTTTATTTTCAAGTATTATTGTAAAATGAAAATCTAGTATATTGTTGAATGCATAAAAGAATATGGAAAAGAGAAAGTTCCATTAATGTGATTTCTTGTTCCTTGACAAAACTGTATCCGTCTGATTTAGCTTTAAAATGAATGAGCATGCACTTATCTCCATTGAATACCTCCCTACTAGTTATTTGTAATGCAAATCTGGTTATAATCTGAATGTTTAAGCCTGCCATTTCTTACTTAATACAAAATAGATAGTAAGAGTCGTAGTTTGAAATATACGGGCTGTGTAATAAGAGAAGAAGTATAGTAATTTGTCAAAAGAGGGCCTTGAGAAAACAACTTTATTTCAATACAATGTGTTCTACACTAAATTTTAATAAGCTTCAGGAATGATGATCGTGTTTTCTTTTCTTAGAAGCATTGAATGAATCTAATCCGTGTATGTATGTGTTGAAGCATAAAATTTCTACCATACAACTTCTATTTTCTTAATGCAACATCATGCTTTAAAAATAAACAAAAAAATAACTAAATGTTATTAGTGAATAGATGGTGGAACTGGACTTGTACATTATCTGCTGAGAAAACCAACAAAGGAAATAAATAAATAAAATAAGGAAAGAAGGGGACCTTGCAACTGCAATGGTTCTCTGAGAATTTGCACTTCACACCTGTAGGGTGACACAATGATAAAATACTTCTCTTTCCACCCCTTTTAAATCAGTGCTTTGCATTTTAATTTAACTGAAAAGAAATCAATAACACAGCGGATAGACCTCTATATTTGGTGGTTTTGGTTCTAATGTCTAAATTTCCATTTAGTAATCAGAAACTATGGCTCTTAAATATTAGTATTCTGCACTTATAAGAAAGTAACGCCTCCAATGAAGTCAATGCATCGAACCAGCGAACTTAGTGTTGATACTAATAATTTGAAGAGTAGACTCCTGGTCGCCAGTGCACTACAATGGTTTTCTTTCTCTTTATTCTCGAAATAAAGCTGACAAAGAAGTAAGCATAAGATGTGACTTTCTCTCCTCATCCTGGTATAGTCCTTACCCATCTATGCGATGGTTATTCCTCACATAACCTAGTTCCTTCCAAGCTCTCAGGCGCCTCATGCAGGGAAGGCAAAGGCCCATTCTTTACTACTATTCTCTAAGCATGAAGGATGGCTGAGGTGCTACCCAACTTCCTCCCTTGTCCAAGTCGAAATGCAATACCATTACTGAATGGTCACTGAACTGTTAAGGGAATCTCCTTCCTGAGAGCATAGATGCAAGGGGAAAGAAATTAATGCAAAAGAATTAGGACAAAGAGTAAGGCAAATGAGAGTTTATCCAGGCATCCAGATGGTGGGCTCGACTCCATTTTGTTAGTATTCAGAGATTTATTAGTGCAGGATAGGATTGGTGGTTGGGTGTAAATCGAGAAAATACTTGGCGTGAGACCAATGCCATCAATAATAGTTCATAGTTGGTCTGGCACTGCCATCAGTCGCTGTCAAATACAGTTTGGTCACCAATGGTTTTACGAGACTTAATCATCGTTACTTAACTTGTTTTCTTACTTAGGTTTCTAATAAGATTATTATGAAATATCTTTGCAATATGTACATGTCGCCCCACGACCTGTCCTAATCAATGTTTGTTTAAAATCCATACACTAATGTCATGTCGTACTACCATGGCATCCTCTGTTTGATAAATATTATCTCATTCGATACATGTTATATACCAGCAACCACGAACTAAATACATTATATATAAAGCTATCGGTCAAATTACTACTGCCGGCGTAGACTTTGAGTGGCACCTACGCAAAATGGAGATCAGGAAAATATTGTGTCAGTGTGTAGCAGCTTGAAGATGAATTTCCAATCAAACCATTAGGCACAGTTCTTTTAGGCTCTGTTACCAATATTAGCACTTAGTCTGCCCTATCTGTTTCTGTACAGGAGCCTCGATCTGCAAGTATGACGGCCTCCCTTCATGCCTCACTTCCATTTTCGGCACTCCATCCTTCCTCTTGTCATCGCCTCTTTAAAAAAATAAAATAACATGCACAGAAATTACCTTCATCGTGCAAAAAAATAAATAGAAAATGGATAAAGGTGGAGAGCGTAGAACGTAGAAGGAATTAGGGTCGTCTTTGAATATAGTTTTAAACTTTATTATAATATTTCTTGCATAGAAACGCATCCTACCACTAAGTCTTAGGACGTGTAAGGAAAAAAAGAATAAAAATAAAATATCAATAAATAAATCTGTTGCTCCCAAGGTAAATCCTTTCCCATGTAGGGCTCCACCTTCTATTTTCTTTAAGAAGCCTTCTTCAATATTATCCCATTCTCTTTAAATCATTTAAAGAATTTAGAAGGGAAGGTTTCCCACTTTCCCGTGAAGGTAGGGAATTATATTGACTATAACTAAAAAGATTTTCTCAAAAGAAAAGAAGAGAAAGGATTAAGAATTAGGTTTTCTTTAGGAAGTTCTCTTATTTATTGATGTTATTACTTTCTCTAGTAAATAAATTTATTATATATGGGTAAGTAAAGTTACTCATTATTTATAGTATCATATAATTAATCTAAATAAAAATTATATGGGATGATTATTGGTGTAAAAATGATGTCATATCTTAAATTACACTATTAATATTATGGTTGTAAAAAAATTGTTATTTTGTGAAGGTTGATATATCATAACAAAATATTATCCTTGATATAATTTGTAGTTCGGAAATAAAATAGTATTGATAATAACATTATCATAAAGTAATTATATTAGGTAATCATAGTGTATTTGTGATGGTTGGGAGATATTCAAAAATAATGGTGTGATGGTATCATATTAATGGGTATAAAGGAAAATTTTATTGAAAACAAAAAAAATAAAAATAAAAATAATGATATCAATAACTGGAGCACTGTTGAGATCTATATTAATAATTTCTTTTGTAAGAAAATTAGGTGTATTGAGATTGATATAAAAGTACTATTGTTTTACTAATATTAGTTCTAATCCTAATGTTCTTAATGTTAGTAATGAAGCAATGTTGGTATTGAAATCCAAGTTGAGTATTGACAATAGAATAGAAAACTATAATTACATGAAGGATTATTATTCCAATAGTATCATTAAAGGGTATATTTTAAAATTTAGCATAAATAATTCATAACGGTAATAGTTGATAAGTTATGTTGACGCAGTGATTGGATGTTGATTCAAAAGCACAATGTTAGTCATAACGTTGATAATTAAAATGCATATTAAAATTAATGCTACCTGAGGAAATATTACAGTTATGGAAGTTATATTTTTTTTACTTGGGTAATAGTAATTTTATTGTGGGATCAATTAAACAATATCTATATCATTAAGATTATAGTCAAATATCTAGTAATTTCATTTAAGAATTAACTAATGATGGGTGGTCATTAAGGACTAGGATTACAAAAAAATAAATAAATAAACAATTTCATTTATGGACAACTAAATAATAATGATTGTTAAAGTATATGGTTAAGGCGTAGCATCTATTGATACTCTAATATTGATCAACATTTGTCAATGAGTATTGTTGATTAATCATGATAACATCTTATTAGTTAATGGACCACCATGCGTATATGTGGACGATTGAGTTGTTTGGTACAAATGTTATATCCATAATTGACCAATTCTATGCAGCAAAAAAAAAAATTGGTTGGGATTTATAGTGAAAATTTTTACGGCACGACAGATTAATTAGTAGAGGAGTAAAAATGGCATTAGTAACAAACATGTACTCGGCTAGAATATTAACAAAATAACATACAACCATCAAATTTAGACCATAGTAAAAAAGAGACCGTATCTTATTTCATGAGAAATGAGTGTTTTATCACATTGGCACCATGACTTACTTTTCCAAGAGTAAAATCATTTATGCAAGTGGGAATCTTATGAGTTGTTATAATCATTTCTTAGAATAAAGTTGGTAATATTTTTTATTCTTGTCTTTTCTACTTATAAATTTATCTTTTACATTTACTTCATCTAACACCTACATGACCCTTGCAATAAAAATGCATTTCCTTTTACAATCTTTATGGAATTTGTCTCCTTACCTGCTTTTCTTTTATAATTTCTCAACCCTTATTTTTTTCACTCATGCTCTTCAAAATTATCGTCACATACCATAATATTTTATTTTTTATTTGGAGAAATTTTTATTAATTTATTGTATATTTTAGATTTAATTTATCTCCATTACAAAAATAAAAATTTAAACCTACATATTACCAATTTTCATGTTGATATCTTCTTACTACGCTTGTATGACAATACTTCACATGGCATTTATCATATTTCACTTTCATAATAACATCTTACAATGCATTCCTTACAACATTCTTAAGTTAGTATATCTCACATAAAATCCTTTATATCATTTTTACATTATCATGTCTTATTGATACTATTTACATTGATCACACATAATAACATTTGGCACATGAATTCACAATTGTCCTCATGTTGGAGTATTAATTATATATATATGAGAATAAGGAAGATCAAAATTTTAGAGTAAAGCACGAGGAATAAATTATAAGATGTCCATAAGCCATTGAAGTTTATTAATATGTTCAATCTTATGTATATGCATGTATATATGTGTATATAATCTCTTATAATCTAGTTTGTACTTATTGTATATATAATTTCTCCACATTTATTCTGTTACATTAAGATTCACTACATAAAACATAATATAAAACCTTGGACTCTAGCCTTGGTTTTTCTATCAATAGCCTCAATTTTATGGTTATAAGAGAAAATTGTTGGGTTTGGTGAAGCCCAAAATAGCAAGTTTCTCTCACATATTCGAAAAGGATTCCTTTTGCAACTGACTTCTTTTTGCATGTATTCGCAAAATTAGAAGTTGTCCTTTTTGATGGATTTTTTCATTTATTGGAGATGAGGTTGATTTATAAATATTGGTTGTTGCTTGAATATGTATTGTATTTAGAATTAATAAAAGAGATAATCCCTGAAAGTGGACGTAGACATTATTGGGTGAATCACTATAAATCTTGTGTTCTTCTATGTCTTTTAAATCTTTTAATTTATGTTCTTGTTTTCTACAATTTTCTTTTCATTTTCTTCTGCAATTTTCATCAGCAATTGGTATCAGAGCTTGGTGGAGAAACTCGGTGCTGGAAATCAATGAAGAATTTATGGAGCCATGGAAGATGCAGACAAATGGAAGATTGAAAAATTTTCAGGTCAAAACTTCGGTCTGTGGAAGGTGCAGATGGAGTCATTTCTCATCAAACAAGATCTCTCAAATGCATTGGCTGGAAAAGCCAAAGGGCAAGGTTCTTTATCAGATGAAGATTGAGAGAAACTGGACAAGAAAGCAAGAGCTATCATTTTTATTTCATTGTCCAGTAATGTTTTATTTAATGTCTCGGCTAAGAAGACAATGCAGGAGTTGTGTGAGAAACTCTCTTCAATGTATGAGATGGCATCGACTTCAAATAAGGTATTCATTATGAAAAAGTTGTATAATTTGAAAATGTGAGGAGGGATTATGTCTAATCATTTAAATGAATTTAATACATTAGTCACCCAGTTGATTTTTTATGGTATTAATTTAGATGATAAGATGAAGGTAATTTGATTACTGTGTTCTTTACCGAATAGCTGGGAAGGTGTGGTGATGGCAGTGAGCACTTCGGTGGCTGCCAAAAGCAAGCTAAAATTTGATGTTGTAGCCACTCTTCTCAGCGAAGACATGCGGAGAAAAAATCAAGAACCCTAATCCAGTGACGCATTAACTGTTGTCAGTACTGACAATAGAGGAAGGGGTCAAGATAAAGGCAAAAATAGCAACAGAGGAAGATCGAAGTCCCGAGGAAGGAATAGTGATTGTTGGTTTTGTGGCAAACCGGATCACATAAAAAAGATCTGTTGGAACTATAAAAAGGAACAAGAAAAGGTGATCAATAATGAAGCCAACACAGCATACCAAGAAGATGCAGGTGTTCTTATTTTAACTGAAGAAGAAATTCCAACTAATGGTTGGGTGCTTGATTCAAGTTCATCATTTCATGTCACTCTGTGTGAGGAGTATTTCAAAAATCTGCAAAGCGATTTTGGTAAGGTTTTTCTTGCTAACAATGAATCTTGTGATGTTGTTGGAAAAGGGGATATTTCATTAAAACTAAAAAATGGATATACTTGGTAGTTACGTGATGTTAGATATGTTCCTGAGCTCAAACAAAATGTAATCTTGGCTAGACAATTGGGTTCTCAAGGTTGTGAAATTAGTTTTGAATCAATAGATGCAAAGTTAAAAAGGGGGCCTTGGTAATTGCAAGGGGCAGCAAATTAGGCACCTTGTATGTAATAGAGAATCATGTTGAAGTGGGAGTTGTTCATCCTGCTTCAGATTCATCATTATGGATTGCCAAGCAAAGGTCTTTGGATCAATTAGATGTTGAAACTGATTTTGTTATTAATAATTTTCTTACTATGTTTGACAGTGACAATTTTGGGGATCAGTTAGATGATGGTTGATGCCATAGAACCTGAGGTGGATAAAATTAATGGCGATGAGAGTGAAACTTTGAAGGTGATCAAAGATGAGACCATTTGTAATGGTGATCAGAGTGAAAGTTTGGAATTAGTTTGTAATGGTGCTGGTAGCGAAACTTGTGCATCTAGAAATATGTCGACCACCATGGAAGATGAAGCAGCTAAATCTAAGAAGACTACTGTCAAAGTTGGCAGTGGATTTGGTGGAATTGCTCGAATTGTTGTGTTCTTGATTTTTTGTTTTTTAATTTTTATTTACCTTTTAGCAACAAAGAGCTCTGATATTCAGGCATTAGTCACCGTTGCTAGCATAGGGTACATGACTGCAAAATTGGAAGCAAAGCATTGGAAGGATAAATTAAAAGATGTTAATACCAGAATGTATGAAGGGGCGGATGAACAGTTTAATATGGTGCTTAAGATTGATTGAAGATCCGCTGGTGCTACTAAGAGAGGTGGGCCTAGGGATAGGCCTGTGGAGTTTTCAAAGTAATGATTGGAAATGGAAGGGATATATCTGAGCAGCTATTTGGTCTTCAAGTGGGAGATTGTTGGGTTCAGTGAAGCCCAAATTAGAAATTTTCTCTCACATATTCGAAAAGGATTCCTTTTGCAACTGACTTCTTTTTGCATGTATTCACAAAATTAGAAGTTGTCCTTTTTGATGGATTTTTCCATTTATTGGAGATGAGACTGATTTATAAATATTGGTTGTTGCTTGAATATGTATTGTATTCAGAATTAATAAAAGAGATAATCCCTGAAAGTGGACGTAGCCATTATTGGGCGAACCACTATAAATCTTGTGTTCTTCTGTGTCTTTTAAATCTTTTAATTTTTGTTCTTGTTTTTTGCAATTTTCTTTTCATTTGCTTTTGCAATTTTCATCAACAAAAATAAAATGCTAGATAAACATCTAAAGTTAAACAAAAGGTTCAAAATATGATACTAAGCATCATATGTACATTGAAGAAAGTAATGAAGATTGTATAGAAGGAATTACATGTCTCTTGGGTAACAAGAAACTAATTGTTTTACCTTTTCTCTCTCTTTGAGTTGAAACATTCATAATATATGGGGATAAAGAGATGGTTGCCCTCCACTTTGGTAAAGTTATGTGTTTTTCAATAGAAAATCAATTTTTCATATCAACTATGAAATGGTACATATCACTAATATCATGTAGAGGAAATTTGAATAGCTAAAGACTTTAAAATAATAATAAATAAACAATGATCGACATAATAAATAAATCCTCCTCTTTGTTGTCGGCTCCCTCTCTGTGTAACAGCCACTCCTCTTGCCTCGCTCGGTGGACTTAGATTTCGAGTCTTCCTGGTTTGTTATGCTAAGGAAGAAGAAGGGACTCCCCAAATTCGTTTCTTCTTTGCGACCTAGGGTGACGGGAGTCAGATTAGTCCCCTTAGGTTCTGGGGCTGTCTAGTCCTTGTTTGTTGTTCTACAGCTGCCTATCAGTTGTTTCTGTGTTTCTCCTAGTTCATGTTCTGGTTTGAACTAGCTTCTTTTTGGCCCTATGGGCTTTCTGTGTGAAGGGTACAACACCCTGTAAATGTTGCTTATATTATCAAAAACATAGTATTTTTTTTTAAATCTTTATTATCACAAAGTATTTATCCCAAGTTAGTTTCTTGAAGTATGTAATAATGATTTTTTTTTAGAGAAGGTGTTATTCTTCCCCCCTTACTAGTCATAGAAGAAGGCAACTCTACTGATGAAACCAAGGAGACATATTTTTCATTCTCTTCTCCTCCTCCTCAGCCATTAGTTTTTTAATTTATCACAATGAAGAAGGATGAAACTCTATACTTATAGGGAGATGATCTTATATACATTGAATTTTTTATTCATAAAGTGGATTTGTAGCCAAAGAAAATTGATACTCATCTATTTTGAGGTTTACATGAGGTTAATTAAACTCAAGATCCACTCTTATTAAAATTATGTGACCAAGAAAATACTTGAACATTGGACAAAGAAAGATATAATATTGTGTTGGGATATGTGATTAATAGCATATAGGGAATTTCACCAAAGAGATAAAAAAAAATCAAATTGTATGGTGAAGAATATGAAATATGGTGTGATGCATTATTCTTGAATCTTGCACATTTAAAGGCTTTGAAATTTTATGAAGAGCATGGAATGACAACTTGTTTAGAAAATACTACGTAGCTAGAACCTAGTATTCCATACACATATCTACTTCTCTTAACACATCAATGGATTCAATTTAAAAATAAAATAAAGGTGGGCTATCCCTCATAATGTACATAAGTGTCAGGAAATTTTATTATATTTAGTCTTGTTTTTATTGTGTCAATTATTTATTTCATATATTTTTTTATGTCTAAAGTCTCTTCTTGTTTCTAGTTGTAGGGAAAATTTGTCTCACTTTATGTCCCACTCAATAAAATATTTTTCTTTTCCTAAGATCTTGGGGTTCATATTACATCCTTGCAATCCTTATCCCAATTTAGAACTAGCTAAATTATGTCTATTTTTTATTGATACCAATTCAAAAAAATCTCCAAGTCAAAACATGTCAATTAAGTTGTCTACCTAAAGGTCATGCAAGTACTTTGATTCATTAATAAAAAATATTTTTTCATCAAAACTTGATTGAGTCCAATTATAACATTTTGAAGCAAAATCATTAATCATCTTAGGTCTCAAACCTAAATAATTAATATTTAATCCTAATCGTTTTAATTCATCTAAATCAATCCATCAAGGGGTGTAGGCTAGATGTGTCATTGTGTTTAAATATAAAATATTGAATTTATTACTCATAGAAAAATTCAATAATATGTTAAGAAAGTTATGATGTTGAATCACATGTTCAAAATTGTTCATAAATTTGAATAATATGATAGGAAAAGAACTAGAGTTTGTAGTCTTACATGATAATAATTTGACTCCCAAAGTTTGAATATATGTTAAATATAAGCATACTTTAAATTGCATAATCAATTAAATTCCCTTGTTAGCAAAAAAACAAAGCCATATTATAACTTGTTCACATTAGTAACTAATATTTAGGAATTTAGAGTGACATCATTAGTAGAGAATAAGAATCTAAATGCATATAAAGTTATAAAATTTGTAAATGTGATCCTACATCCTAAAACTCTACAATATTTACACATTAAAATACAAAAGTTGGAGGAGGGGGATAGAGACTTATAATGTAAGCATGTACAAATTGATAAATTATTCCTCACATTTGTACTCCACATGTCTACAAAGAACACATTGTATATAAAAATAATATGAACATGGAGTTATGTCTCATGCATGAAAATATTAGAAATTACACAATGACTTATGTTTCCCACATATAATGAGAAAAGATAAATTTAATATTTTCTATGTTATATAGTGGAAATGTAGAGCTAAATGAAAATTTTATAATTTTTAAATTGCAATATCACTTCTACATAACACAAGGCATGGTAAGGAAAAAAAAATTAACATATACGCTTTGAGACATTATTTGAAGTGAATTTTGTTAAATTTTAACTGAGTATGGATATAAACATCTATGTAAAATGTGGAAGGAGAGAGAAGACCTATAAAGTATTTGAAAATATGCTTTTGAAGCAATGTAATAGGTTAAGAATATGGGAATTCATCTAGAACATGAATATAATCTATAAATTAATGAGAAAACATTAGAATCCATATATGGTACAAGAAAAAAGTGAGTTTAGTATTGTAGTCTTCTACATATGCTACTCATGGTATTCCTACTTTTGTTGTGCAATTTGATGTGCTAGGTTTAAATTTAGATAAGAATGTTGGAGTTTGGTAGATTGACAATGATGACTATAGTTTTACAATTGTCTTATTTTAATCAAGTATTCATGATAGGATGCTTATTTATCTCTGATAGTTTCCTTCACTTCAAATTTAGTGGTGTCAAAGACACTCTTGACATGTACGGTGTTATTAAAATTTGAACTATTATATTCATTCATTCATATCTATAAATCCTTATCCATCAAAGCAACAACCCAGAACTAATGGATATGTTGGCAAGACAAGTTAACCTAAAATTAGCCTTAAATCCAAAGGAAGATGAAGAAAAATATATATAGGGAAAAGGCATAAAAATAACAAAAATGAATGAAAAGGCTTGTATGATGAAAGAAGCTCTCCCCAAGGAAAATGTTATAAATAAAACCAAGTTCCAACTAGAGAGAAAATAAAGCTAAAGAAATTACTAGCTATGAACTAGGTCGATGGCCTACTCCTTAGTCTTTCATGATTATCAATCAAGATAGTAATTGTAGGGAAGATATGAATCTAGTTACACATAGGAATTGGAAAAAAGTAAAAGAGTTATGAAGCACAAAGAAATTGGATCGCCCAATGGAAAATCTATGAACGGGAAAATATAGATGACATGGTTATAGATATGAAGAATAATATGTTTATTAATGATTCTGTTAAGACTAAGGTTAACAAGATAGAACAAAATTCTTCTTCTATTTTGTTAGAAACTTCTAATATCA
Source organism: Sequoia sempervirens (assembly GCA_007258455.2). Taxonomy (NCBI): domain Eukaryota; kingdom Viridiplantae; phylum Streptophyta; class Pinopsida; order Cupressales; family Cupressaceae; genus Sequoia; species Sequoia sempervirens. The sequence goes on from VDFB02000007.1 coordinate 215,192,840, forward strand.
CTCACCAAGTTAGAAGCATCAACACTTCCATTAATGCTATCTATAACAATCAATCAAAAACATAATCATATATTAATCAAATATATGATAACACAATTCAAAAAGGAAGAAAAAATGATACAACAAATACAAAGATTTTGATTGACTTGGTATCTAGAAAATTGGATAAAGTAAGATCTTATGTTAAAAAGATCTAAGTTTCCCAGGTTGAGCATGACAACTCTGAAGAAGAAAAGGAGGCAACCGCTCCTCTAAAAAAGGAAAAGAAAATTATTGTCCGTAGGAGAAAAGGGCTATTTGATGATGAACCCATTATTTCCTCTATAAGCCAGAAACCATCAGTACAAAAAACTAAACATACACACACACTTATAAAAAAGGATTGGCTTGCAGAAGTAGGAATTAATGAAGGAACCAATGTTTGGTTAAAAATATTTAGAAGAAGAAGAAGAGTAGAAGATTTTGTAGATTTTGTCGAGTTAGAAGTTGACTCAGATTTTTTTTGCATTTTCTAAACCTAGTCAAAATTCTACTTGTTTTAGATTTTGATGATATTCAAGAATTAAAACATGAAGAAGATTGGGAGAAACATGTAATTTGGTTAAGATAGAACTTGAATATGAGAAAAAAGAGCCTTTATCTCAAAGTATTTGACCTAAGCAATTAAGACCTCGTGCTACTTCAAGCTATATTTTAAACATTGATCAACTAGTAGACCTATATGATGCCATGTGTACCTAAATTGACACTTTAAAAATTTCTTTAATACTAGAGGAAATTGGAATGAACCAGCCAAGGTTTTATATGTTGTTAGATTAATGTCTAGAAAACTCAAACATTGGTGGAACGGTTTACCTGATTTGGGGCCATCCACGCTAATTGATGAAAACACTATTATTGTAGAGATCATATCTCTTCTAGTGGTTTTAGCCAAATAAAAATATTGTTACTAGATATATTTTGTGGAGATAGAAAAAATATTGCAAAAGAAGTGTAATACCCCTCCTCTTACTGGTAGGATTTAGTATTTTTCAATGCGATTGTTTGCTACTTGTGACGATGATGATATTGTTTGAGTTGGATAATTAGACGTTAGATGATGTTGTTATTCCATTAGTAGACATGATCATTTCATATGACATTGTGGTTAGTAATGTTAATTGATTTTCAAAATTATGATATGATGCAGTGATTTAATTAGATATGTTTTGAGATGATTGTTGGTTAGAAATATTGATTTATCAGTTAGATTATAATTGTTAGAATAGGTGTGATGAAGGACAATATGGCATCACTCGTTCGCGAGTGCCCTGCTATGTTGCGATTCCTTCTCACAATGCAGTACTTCGATTTAATGCTTTGATTATATATATATGTATGCACATGTACACAACTTTGTTTGTATGCAGGATTTGCAGGTATAAGTCTCGATTCCACCTGCTTCGGCAGGACAGGGCGAGCACCAAATAACCCAACGGTTAATGTTGAAACAAAGGTGACGATGAAGTCCTCCCGTCCCATGATGTCAGATCGTCTCGTTTGTCTGGTATTGTTTATTTTGTGAATTTGTCGTCATTTGTGGCTTGTGTTTTGTGTGTTGTCATATTTTGATTAATGTGGTATTTTATAAGTTATGATTATTTAATTGATGTTGATATTTTATAAGTTGTGAATTAGTTAATTAAATGGGAATAATAATTGTGTATTTTAATGTTGATTTATTTGTATGAAAATATTTAAATGTTTTATTTGATTTTTATAAAGTCATGTGTTTCAATTAAATGATAATTAAATATTAAATGTGTGTTATTTATTTTAATTAATTATCTGATTGAAGATAATTATTAGAATAAATTATTTAAATTAAATAAGTAATGTGATGTGCAAGTAATGTTGCAAAAACAGAAATAAAAGCAATAAAACAAATAAAAGAATAAAAAGATTGTATGAGCCAATGAGAATACAGATCTAATTAAAAAGCTGGCTTTTAAAGAATGAGTTTTCTTTTATTCTTGATTTTTAGAGTTTTTGAAAAAAGAGGGATATTATCTTTTAATTAATTAAGAATTTTGGAAGTTTTTTCACACACAGGAGATTAGGGATTGAGAAGTTGCACAAGTTATTCTGTATTTTGATTTGGAAGAGAACATGGGTTTTTGACATTTTTTGCTAAATTGAAGAGAGTTATAGAAAGGGGTTGGAAATCTATTACTAGTTACTTTGAAGTCTTCTGAAAGAGGATCGGATCGGAGATTTGAGCACGGTGACTTAGAGGAGATTCGAAGCAAGAAGGAGGAGCTCTTCGTGAAGTCCGGCGGAAACAATCGTCACCAGGTTCTCGAATAAGCGCAGGACTCCAAGTTTTAAACTACTTCTTCGCTCTGGTCTTCTAATTTAAGAAAATAGGAAAAATAAATTAGATTGTTTGGTGAAAGAGAAATAAAACCTTAGAACAGAGAAATTTAAGAATAGTGAAAACTACTGAAAAATACTCTTTCACTTGGTATCAAAGAATGTTGAGATTTGAAAGTCTTGTTTTGTAAACAACGGAAATTAAACTCTTCGAATGCTACTTTGATATACACGATCTCTTTGCTATTTCTGTAGAAAATAACAATCTTGGTATTTGTTTTTAGAATTGAAATTAAAATAGTAGAAAATTTGAAAAGAAATCAATAGATAACTTAGAAAATTTCACTTATAATTTAGAAGACCTCTGTAGGATTGAAAAACAAAGGAAATCCTCTGATAAATTAGGAAAAATAAAATCCTATGATAAAATAATAAATATTTTCCTGTAGAAAACAGCAGAGACATAGGGTCACTAAATTCATCATAACTCACTATTTACGAACTGGGTATGGCTGAATTTTTTATATGTGTTAAAATACGTAATGGCGCACCTTCAGTAAAAATTGTAGAAAGACCCAGATCCGAAAACAAAAGTTATACAAGTCGCAATACACTATTTTTATTATTAACATTGTTTGAATATAGTAAATTATTTTAATGTATTAATTAATAAGTATTTATATATATGTTTAATTATATGTATTATATATATTTAAATATATTTGTTTAATTGGTTATTTTGATAGAATAGATATTTTTAAAAGAAAATAAGCCTTAATTTATTATATATATATATATATTCTTTTTTTAAATTTTTTTTAGCAATTATGTGAATGACTTAAAATAAATAAATATTTTTCCTTCATGTATTATCTTAATTATGTAAGTAATTACTTTTAAAAGAATTAGTTAATTAGGTGAATTAATTAAGTTAATATTTTTAATATTTACTATATTAAGGATAACCTAGCTATGTATATATATACATAATATTTTGTAAACAAGCAATTGAGAGAAACTTGGAAAATTATATATATAACTTGATGAAAGATTATTTAGGCCCTTTCTATAAGAAATACATTTATAAGTTTGTGTTTTTTTTTAAGAGTATGAACCTATAGGTGCAATGGTATTTTTGGATATCAATAAAACATGTAGAAGTGTGGAGTAGATCTTGTGGTCAAATTGAAGAGTTATGTGAAACGTGAAAGTAGTGCCTCTATTGTATTGTTGGATTGATTTATTTATTGAGTGGACTAATTTCCGTATTAAGTTTGTGCATTGGTTGATTGTTCTGTTGTGTTAATCATTGATCTTGTTTAAGTTTGTTTTGAGTCAAATTGTAAGATCGTTGTGTAATGTATTGTTGGGTAACCTAGGAGGAGAAATAGAGGTCTCCCTTGGATACCACTCGAGAGTGTATCAAGTTAATTGTGAAGATCTCTTTGGGATATTGCCACTCACTACCTTATGTTTGTTGACTCATTCTTGATATCTTGTTACTATTGTTAGTTCTTTGTTGGGGAAACCCTAGTGTAAGCCTTTTTAGAGTCTTCCAAAGGCTTGTTTTATTGTTGGTGAATGTTTGTCATTTTATGTGCTTTAGACATGGCAAGATATTAGTATCATTAATTTGAAAGGGTTGTACGAAACTTGGTGAGACTTTGATTATGTGTTTATTGCGAGATGGATTTGCCTCGCTTGTTATGTTTTGAGTTATATGATTTATTCGTGATAGTACAACCCTTGCCTGCTTGAGATATGTTAGGGGTTAGGGGTCATAGGGAGAGTGGCTCTTCATGGGCGTCGGCGCCTCGGTAAGAGGAAGTGCCAGGGGAACCCACGTAAGAGTAGTTAAACAAGTGATAACTTAATTAATGTATTTAGTGGGTTGGATTAGTTAACACATAACAAGATAAAAACATGCACCTCACCCCTGCCGTTAGCGCTCTCAAAGGCTAAGGATGGGTGGGAAGACCTGGTTGGTAAGGTCACTACCTTGTCTCTATGAAAGGTAAGTGGCTCCGCATGAGTAACCCTATGGGGCGGCACCTTGAAATAGGATGTCTGGATAACCATAGATGAAGGCGGCTCCTTGAGCTAGGTTGTTTGGATAATCCATGTATAGATGGAGGCGGCACCTTGTGATAGGTAGTCTGGCGAATTCATGTAAGACCATGCGATGACACTCTCCACTAGACATCCTTGTTGTTCTTGTTTCTTGTTGCCTCTGGATATTGTTATTTTTATGTTGTTCTGATTTTAGGGCTTGGGAATCCATAGGTGGGTGCCGGCGCCTCAGTTGGAGGAAGAGCCAGGGGATCCCATGAGAGTTATGTGATGACCCTCCCTACTTGACTCCCGTCTGACTTGTTCTTGTTGCTTATTGGAATGGTGTACTAAATGGTTGATTCAGAGTTATTATGGAATCGTGTTCTTTATATTGGTTATGATTTATTTGGAAATGTATTTTGGGTGTTGGTTCGGTTCTTCTGGATGTTATCTCTTTATGATGTTTCTTTGAATTTTTGTGAATTGAATCTTGATTGTTAAGTGATAGTACTTCATGTTCTCGTGATGAGTTCTTGGTTTAAATCTTGTCATGTGATTTGTGAAATTTGATGGTTGTTCATTGTAAGCTTAAGTTGTATTTGTTATGTATCATGTTGTTGTTGAGTCGGTTGACATTCATGGTCGGATTCACTTCCTCGTCACCTCTGAGCACGGGGGGTGAGTTACTTCGTAATTCACATGGTTGGGTGGAACGTGCTCCGCACCCATTGGGTTCCCCATCAGCGTCTTGTCTTCTCAGCATTCCGCAGTGGAGTTGTACCAGTGATCACTTGTATTTCATAATTCATTGTACTTGTATCAATTCCCATGTTGGGAAATTCAATGTAGTTCATATGTCAAGGAAAATTGTAATGTAATATTAAAACAATGATGTAATAGTTAGGATTATTTGTAACTTTATTAAGAGATGTATCATGGATGTAATTATGCGATGTTTATTATTCTCGCAACATGGTTATTGGATGTATCCTTATCATTGGTTATCATTATAAATGATATTATTGTAATCTTTATTTTTATTTATAGTTAGTGTTGCGAAGTAACCTCTCGTGCCCCAGAGAACCAAGTGTGTTAATGCTATGTAATATGTTATGTGGTTATGGTTAATGTTATTGCATGTTCACTCTTGTTATTTAAAAAAAAATTATTTGCATTGTGTGTGTTCTCTGGGGTTTGCACGGCGGGCATTACAAGAAGCTAAAAGTTTTATTTTTAGCTTAAGACTTAAAAATTTGGGTATCTTCCAAAAATACAATTTGATATTTTAGAAATATTTGTTGGTAGCAAAATTGCAAAATGAATTATCAACAAAGAAATATCATTTGAACTGTCTACCTTGAAAATTAGGACATTGAGCAAAATATTACATCATTGATAAAATAAAGAACCATTGTAAAAAACTACACATTTTCTGAAATAAAAAATGTGATTGTATATAAGTTGCAAAAACAATGTTTAATGGGGGCACTAAATGCTAATGCAGAGGAATTCAATTTTACTTGCAATTTGAGAGAATTTTGTAGCCTATCACCAACAGATAATTTTAAATAATTTTCCAATATTGAAGACATTTCAAAAGAAAAGCGTGTGGCATAAGTTGTGGTTGCAAGAAATGCAACAAGAAATATAGTGGTTATAGTAAGGACACTCATTATGAAAGAGAAAAATATTTTGCAAAAAAATATAGATATAGATTTATTCCCTTCAAAAGGAGGCAATTCAAAAAAAGTTTACAAACCTCCACCTTATCTCCTCAAAAGAATACAGAGATCAGAAAAATCTCCAGAGAAAATAAAATATTTTATTTGCGAAGGACCTCATTAGGCCACCAATTTCCTTAGAAGTTGAATCCTGAGTTTATGTAGTCTTCCAAGAATATGATCAAGCTCAAAATTGGGAAATCATAGAATATTGAAATGCTTATTTACAAATAGAAGACACCCAATATTTAAGCTAATTGAACTCATGCCTAATTCTTACAAAATAATGAAACATAAACACAAAAATATTTCATACTCAGATAGTGACTTCTTTGATGATGAAGATAATATTATTGTTTCATTACTAAAACAATCTTTGATAGATGTGCAAACAAAAACTAGATATGGAAAAGCTTAAAGATCCTTACAAATATGCAAGCACTAGAGATGAAAGAAGAATTACAATAAAGAAACATATGCAAAGGCTAAAATATCTTCGGGAAGAAAAAGACAAGCTTCAAAAGGAATGCAAACATCACTCCATGAAAAATACAATAGGCTACATAGATCCTCCATGGCAAAGGAAACATTCTCTAAGAAAATATTCAAAAGATTCTGATGATGAGATTGATACTAAAAATATTGCTATTTTTAAAAGTTAAATATTCGTATTTATGATATTTTTGAACTTACCAAATTGGTTAAAGATCTCTTAATAAATTAGTAGGGGAGGTTCGTGATATTCTATTCAAATTAGAGAAGCAAGAGTCATCATCATCTTCATCAAAGACAATTTCCACAAAAGAGAAAGTAGGGGCAATTTACTTAGAAAATAACAATGCTATATTAGAATTTCTTTATGTTTTGTAGGATACAAAAAGATCCAGTTGGATGCATTCCTATATTCACAGTCGGCTAGATCATTTGCAAAGAACAATGCAATCCCAAGATAATTTTGGAAGTTAAGGCTTGTTATTTCAAATGGGTATGCTATTAATGGGGAACACATTCAAATGGGAAAGTATGGTCAAGATGTGCACTTAGAAATCATAGGAAAAACATTCATTATTGATTTTATTGAATATAATGAACTAGACAGTGATGTTATGCTTGGATATCTATTTCTTACTAAATATGAGTCATTTATCCTCAAAAAATACCAAGTTTTTTTAAAACATGAAGAAGGCCAAATTTAAATTCTTGTCTTAAAAATTGTTAACTATAGATTTGAGGACAAAAAGGTAAATGAAAATAAAGAATGGATTAAATAAATAAAAGAACATCACGAATCGGTAAAATCAGAAGGAAAGGTTTTGTTCAAAGATATTAAAGAGAAATTTGAATATGAATGTTGTAATATGAATCCTCTACATTTATGGAATCCAAATCAAGAAGAATGTGGAATACAAATTAAACCAGAATGTCAATTAGTAATTCCCCATGAAATTGCATACCTAATGAGCCTTTATGAGGTAAAAGAATTGGATGAACATCTTACAAAATTACTAACAGGAAATTTCATTAGGCCTAGCAGAAGTCCATTTTTTTGCCCACCATTTTTTGTCAATAAAAGAGCATAAAGGGAAAGTGGAAAGAAAACATTTTGTATTAATTATGATCCCCTTAACAATATCATACTATCATTTAATTACCTTATACCTTCGATGCAAATTTAATTAGAAGAGTCGCAATTAAAAAGGTTTTTTCAAATGTTGATTGTAAATCAGGTTTTATGGCAAATAAAAGAGAATTAGATAAGACAACCTTTTTAGTACCTCAAGGTCTTTATGAATAGAATGTAATGTTGTTTGGGTTATGCACTGCACCAACATACTTTCAACAAAGAATGGACCAAGCTTTGAGGTAACTGAAATATTTGTGTGATGTCTATATAGATGACATAATTGTTTTCTTTGACAGTGAACCAAACCATTTACAACAATTATTTGCAGCTATTAAAAATATGGCATATGCTTTCCCCCACGGCTGCCAAGTGGGTGGTTCTGAGATTGGTGTCGACGAGGGTACATGGGTGACGACATAAGGCTTGGTTGGTGCAGTGAAGCAGGGTGGCGGCGGAAGGTGATAAATGTAGGGAAGGTGGTGGGAGCTCAAACGATATTCGTTCAACTACATTTAAGGCTTTTCTTGTCGTAGGACGATGTGGGGAGTGTTTTTTGAGTTGATGGGATGCCAACACAGGCTGTGGATGTTTTATCTGCCTTAACTATCTCAGCGCTTCTCATTTTTACCCACCAAAATGATGAAAACTCAAGTCTGTCTGTTGTCTACTAGAAAGCTATGGGCTTTTTATGGAAGAATCTGGCATGGACGACTGAAATCGGTGTTTAAGGACTAGGATGAATTGGTCTTGGGGGCGGTGGAATTGTTTATGGGGGAGGGGTTCATGAATTTAGCAGAGCGTTGGCGAATGAATGCCGACATAGCGGCTCGTTTCCTTGCTACGCTCCTAGACTTGGAGGTGCCAAAGGAAATGGTGCTTCTTATGGCATGAAAGCTAGTTTGGGATAGTCTGCTAGAGGGAGCCATGGATGTGGTGATTATAGTTGAACTGGGTGTGGGCATTCCTCAGCCTCGTGACCTGCATCGAGCTCTTCTACCTGGTGTGAGGATCAAGCAATATCCTTTCATCTTGGACATCAAAGGCAAGGCATTGTGGAGACATCACGACCGGGTGCATTGTGGGTTGATTTTCTTGAAGCATCATTTGTTCTTAGAGCCGTCAGGAGGGGTGGATTTGCGTCGAATCTTCAAGGATCTCTTTCTAGCAAAGGGCGTGATACTAGAGGAGTAACTGGTACTTCTAGGTTTTGGTGTTGTTTTTTGATGTTTACTCTTATTTTGGTGTCTGAAAGGGTCTCTCCAGGTGTTAGGTTTGAATTACATGTATGGGGTTTCCTAGTAGACTGTGGGTTGGGTTTTTGGTCCGTTTTGTGTCTGATGGTAACGTCTGGTCTTGGGTAGTTTGCTGGAAGGATCTGGGGCTGGTTTATGGTATTTTGACAGCATATGGACTGAAATGTAAAATCTTTTTTTTGCAATCAATACAATCACATTTATGAATCAAAAAAAAAAATGGCATATGCTTATCTACTAAAAAATGGTAATTGATCAAAAAGAGATTGATTTCCTATGCATCAATTTAGATCAAGGAAAGATCAAAATTCAACCTCATATTATTCAAAGAATTCAAGAATTTCTAGATATCCTAATCGACAAAAAATAGATTCAGAGATTTTTAACTTGTTTAAATTATGTCTCTTCTTTTTATAATGGTTTGGCCAGGGACAAAAAAGCCATATTGGACCAATTAAAATATAAGAGCGATGGATGGAATACTCAAGCTACAAAAGTAGTTCAAAACATCAAAGCTAAATGTCAAAGCTTGCCATCTCTCCAAATTCCAAAAAAAGGGTTTCTAATGTATCTTTATATTGATGCTTCCGATAAAACTTGGTATGTTGTGTTGATATAGGAATCATCATAAAAAAATAATAAATTTCTAGTTTTAAGTTTGGAACTTTTACAAAAACAAAGAGCATATATCATATCTATGAAAAGGAAATACTTGCAATAAAGAAAGGAATTAAAAAATTCAAGATATTCTTGAAACCAAAACACTTTACTATAAGAATTGATAGTCAAGCAATGAAGAGCTTATTAAAGAAGAAACCAAACAAGGACATAGCACAAGGAAGGATTGCTAGATGGTATTTTGAATTCTTTGGTTATGACTTTAATATTGAATGGATTAAAGGAGAAAAAAAATCATTAGGATATGTCTTAACAAGAGAATTAGAGTTGTCATAAACATTTGAAATTAAAGAATTTCTTGAACTAACAATGTCATTAATTAACTCTTTTTTGTGAAATTTATCTTTTGGACAGATAGCTTCAGGGATTGAGAAAAGCAATCCAAGATCACTATGAAAGAGGAATTTATACTTTTGATGATGAAGAAAATTTTATTGAAAATTTTGGTTTAAGCAATGCTCCCATCACATATCATGTTTGGAATTCCTATAACTTCGATATTCAGATAACCAAATTTCAAGCCATGTGTTGGGCCATTCCTACCAAAATGAATTTTTTTAAATGTTGCTAATTTGGGTTTTTCATTAATACCACTTTTCTTCCAACAAAATTTGAATATTACATTGATATTTTTACTCCAAACTTCCCACCTGACATGAGAGAATTTTTCAACCTAATCCATGAAAATCTACATGCAGCAATTTTTGAAGAGATGGTACAATATCTTACTAGACCTAGTAATTATGAAATACCAAGGGTAAATATTTACTCACCTATTTGGGGGTTTCTTGAAGTCGTTATTGAAGAAATAATGCCTCCTGCACTTTTTCCTGTCAAGTTAGCTACCAAAATAGAAATTGATTCAATACAAGAAGAAGAAAAAATTAGAATTGTCTATGCTGTTAATGCTCATTCATTTGATTGGGATGAATTATTTAAAACACTTCCAGATAATATTTTTCCACCGACACCTTATATCGACTAGCACATTGGTTTTTTTGTGTTGTGACGTCAACCATGCTATGATATGACAACATGACACAATCATATCATAGAAAGCAAGATCCTTGTAGCCACTTATTAGTGTTAAGTGGGCCACTCTCACTATATGGTGTCCTAAAAGTGATTGTCTTTTCCTCCACTAATTTTGGTGCTCATGATAGACTATCTTTACAGTTGTCTACTCACTTAATGCGCTTGTTAGGTTTGCTACGTGTTATTTTTGTATGGTCATATTTCTAGACTGAATTTATAGCTTTAAGGTTAAATTTCACTTTTGTGCCTATAAATCCTCGAATACGCCTTATTGTGAGACATTAAAATTTGGAGATTTGAGTTTAAGTCTTAGAAGTTTGGTCTAGTTTGGTCCATCAACAAAAATTTCTCTTATTTTGTGCCTCAAGCAATTTGAATAATCTAAAATTTGTTTGGTATATTGTATGAATCATTCATTATCAATAAGAATGTGGTTATACACTTATGAATCCTTCCTTTGGTTAAATTTTTTCTCTTAGGCATGGATATTTTTCACTCTTAGGTAAATAATTTGTAGAGAGTTTAAAGGTATTTTGTGATGGAGATGGTGATTTTGTTTTCTTTAGGTAATTTTTTAAATAGGAAAAGGTAGAGAAATTTGTTTGAATAGGGAATTTTGAAAAAAAAATTATAAATTTAAGGATGGAGAAGGTGAATAAAGATTTTATTAACACTGTTTTTTAACTCCCATATGTAAGAGTAGATTAAGGTTTTTGGTCATGACAAGTGTTAGCTTTGTGGGTAATCCACATATTTGTATTTGTTATAAATTTATAAATTTCTTAGAGAGAGTGAGTTTAGCACAATAGATTTGTGTGTCCAATTTGTACAAAGAATTGATTTTGAAACCCTTAGAAATTTGTAGCTAAGTTATTTGTTATATTTTTAATCTAGTTGTATCTATAATTTTTACTCAAGAGAATCAATATAAGACATACTTTTATTTTTGTATACATTTTGTCTCCATTTTTCTATCTACTATTTTAGAAAAATTTATGACCTTTCTATATGCACATATGTTGTATTTATATATAGGTTCAGTGAGTCTAAATTCAATGAGTAACAAATATTTCTACAAGTGTATGTGGCATAGTGGAGTTGAAAATGGATAACTAAGAATAAGGTGTATTTTTAGGGGTACAAGAAGATTTGAGGATCCAAGCTTTGCAAGACAATGCTAAATACATTGTATATTTTTGACGTATTGATTTTGTGTGTAATTAATTTAGTTAGCTTCTCTCTAACTCTGTTCCTATATGATTAGGCACGAAGAATTTCTTATTTATTTTTTAATCAAAACTTTTAAATTAAAATGATAAGCATCTTCAATAAGTGTAAGTGATTCATGTTGGTCTATCCACATGATGCTTAAAGGTACAAAGGATATTTCAATAACTTGCCAATTTATGATTCCTTTATCCATTTAAATGTGGATTTGTCATTTTGTATAAGTTCTTTGTTCATGGAGCTTTATAATGACGTTAGTGTATATTTCAATAACTTGTCAATTTACTGATCATTTACCAATTTAAATGTGAATTTATAATTTTTTATAAGTTATTTATTCACAAATATTGTAAAGATACAAAGGATCACACCTATACTTGCTAAATAGTAAATTGTTTACTCATACAACTATGGAATTGTCATGTATCTCGCGATTTAGGATCTCCAATTATAAATTCATGTGAAGCGAGCACAATATAGGTTAGTGACATATTTTTGTGTCTAAGACTGTTATAAGATTTAGCTTCATTTTATAAAAATACTCAAATATTTGCATCATTTTCTAAGATCCATGAAAGGCCACCCTCTTGAAATTTGCAAAGCTCAAATTATAGAAGAGTTGAATTTGGTCTTGTCAAATTGGTTCTTAATTATAATTAGTTTGATCATAGGCTTGTCACATTTTCTAGGTTGACTTGATTCCTAGGTATAGGATTTGTGTATCATCCCTTAGAATTGGGGGTTACAAATTTAGGAGGCAATATGACCCATATTTATTTATAAGTGTCTTATCCTTTTGTCTATATCTTTGTTGTGAGAGCTTTCCCACAATGTTTCTGGTCAAAAATCCACTATCAATTTTTTTTCTAGTGCACCTAGTGGAACTCAACTCAATATTCCCATTAGCTGCAATATTCAAAGTTACCATGTGTGCAATCTTATGTAAATATGTTTTAATTGACTACTATTTCCAATTTTGATGAAGAACAAAAGGGCTTTTGCTTCTTAGAATTTTTCATTCACCAAGAGAATCCATCTCTATTTCTTGAAAACCACTTGTACGTGTATGAGGCATATTCCTATAAGGTCTCAAGCATGAGAATACTTTTCTAGTAGCTTTTATCCTAAAAAAGATCTCCCTAGAGGAGAATCATTAGACAAATGCCTCCTCTAAATCCATGTCTTGTAGCTCCCCCACTCCTAGTAATGGATATGCCAAAGAATGAAGATTTTGTGATTTGGAACAATCATATCCCTCTCAAGATCATAAATTGAAATGAGCTACCCCTACTACCATGAAGGCACTTCCTTTATTCAATGGGGAAGATTTAGGTATTCCTATGGAGCATATCAAGGATCTTGCTAATTTGCGTGTTGCATAATATCATTGTTAAAGAAATGGCACTAAGGCTATTCACTACCTCTTTCCAAGGTAAATCTATGAAATAGTTTTGCACAATTCTTCTGAGAGCCATCAAGGATACTTTGGGGACACTCCTTTTTTATCATTTCAAAGAAAAGAGGAGGTTATGTGTTCCTCTAGGACTAGATCTCGAACATTTAGCGTGCTCCTACATAGGCCCTCTATGATTTCAACATGAACTTATATAAAACTTGGGAAATGATTCCTTTGAGAATTCAACCATTACTAGATGTAATTTTTATATCAAGTTGAGGTGGCTATCTCAAACCCATGTCCAACACATGCCTCCACAACTCCAATAACACATCACTACAACTACCACCAAATATTCCCTATTGGTGGTTGAGATCTCTTCTCAACCAAATTTCAATGGCTCCTTTCACCAAAATTTTATAGATGGCACATTCATATAACAAAGGCCATCATGGCTGCAAAGGCTAGTGGTTAAGCTCTTAACTTTCTATACATGCTCCCTGTAGTCATGGATTTGGTATCTCGTGTAGATCATCAAAAAGATGTTCTTCTTCCAACATCTATCCCTTCTCTCATTCTCTCCTTATTCTTTTGTAAATTCTCTCAATTCCTTAGGGTTGCCATTGGATAGGGATTGAGCTTGTGGTTGTATAAATGTTGGCTTAGTCCCTTGATAAATATATTTTATCTCTTAATGCATACGAGTGCTACTATTGGCTCTATTTATAATATCTCAACTTGGGGAGTGCCCCTAGTTTAATTGTGTGAATGTGTTTGTGTATGTCTAGTTATAGCTCCTAGACAAGAATAAATTGTTCATGCATATCTGAAAGTTGTTGACCATGGAATGTCAATTGAGTGACTTAATGAGCACAAGTAACTTTGTATTAGTCAAAAGCACTTACCATCCATGACTAAAGATTGGTTGCATGTTGAAGAGAGAGCTAACTAATTATTGATCTTTAGCACATTGCCCCTTTTTTATTTTGTTTCTCTATGTCTAATTCATTTCTAACCCTTATCTGTCTAATTCATTTCTAACCCTTATCCTTCTATCCCTTTTCCTTTTCATTGTAGATTAGGGTAAATTATCCATTAGATTAGCTTATGTTCTAGGATTTGTTTTGTTTTACACTTCTAGAATAGTTTACATCATTATTAGATCAACAATTGAATAGAAGAGGAAATCATCCTACTTCAAATATTCTTGAATGAATTTATGAAAATTGTAGAGGTGTGGGTTTTCATAGTGTTGGGGCTTCTCAAAGCCAACAAATCAATGAGTATAAACATCTTTCTACTAGGTCTAGTAAGTGGTGGCATAGACTTAACTTCACACAACCAAGAAAATTGTCAACCCTTGCTTGTCTATGGGTGCTTAGATCTTCGATCTATCTCCTTCTCATGAGAACTCTTCCTCTCCAACATCATGACATATTTTACCACCCAACAAATCCTTTAGCAAGTGTGTGCATTATGAACCATACATTATAGATCTCCCTAGCCCATTCATTTTTTATAAGTGGTGTTTTCACAATTTATCAAACTAGGTAATGATTTATTAGGATTTAATTACATAGTTTCAAGACAATCTTCATCAACTACTTAATTGAGTAACAATTAGTAAGAACCCTTCTCTCATGATCATTCATTTTTGTAGCTCATTCATTTTTTGTGTTTTTGTAGTTTATCAAATTATGGCATTTTTTGGGGATTCAACTACTTAATCTTGCATCAACCTTCATCTACCCATATTTCATGAGTAACAATTAGTAAGAACCCTTCTCTCATGATCATTCATTTTTGTAGCTCATTCATTTTTTGTGTTTTTGTAGTTTATCAAATTATGGCATTTTTTGGGGATTCAACTACTTAATCTTGCATCAACCTTCATCTACCCATATTTCATGAGTAGTGATAAACAAGAACCTATCTTTTATGACCATGAACAGTCTACTTAGTACTGATTGCATATGGTTGATGCTCATAGAGGTGAAGCATTGGGAGTTCCCTAGAGGCCACCATAGAAGTGCTACTCATGCTCAAGCATGCTTAACCATTAAGTTTCACACACAATCAAGTCTACTTGGCTTATACCCATTTAAAAAACCTTCAATGAGTGTTGCACTTTATTAAACATTCATTATAAATCTCCCTAGCTCATTATTTTTTCTTTCATGTACTTCAAACTCAAGATTGTTTACTATCATTTTACAATCAAAATACTTGCAGACAAGATTTAAAAAAAGATCAATAAGCCTTTTCCTTTGGACTTTCAAGAAGTTATGAAATCACCTCTTTCCTTGGCATCTTTGTTACTAAAACATCCCTCTTTAGATAGAAGTGCAAGCAATCTTCTATCCTTGGCATCTTTGTTATTCAAGCATCCCCCTTTAGATAGTAGTGCAAGCAACCTTTACATCTAGATCAAAGTTCCCCCTTGTGCCTTTACCTCTATCAAATGAAGTTGTAGTCTTTCTCTTGGTTTGTTTCACTGGGTCTAATTTTAAGTGAAGCTTCTAGTAGTTATCCTAATATAACCATCAATATAAAAATACCCACAATGATTTTAAGCATTTGTATTGTTTACAAAAATGGTTGCAGATCTCTTACTTTTCAATTTACCTTTCCCTTTTGGCTTTGGAGTAACTTGCTGATTTTTAACAGATGACGATTATGAACCTTTCTTATCCATATCGTTACAACATGCTTAGACACATGCATCAACAATGGACTTCCACCATTAAGACTGCCTCCTTGGTATCAAGACTTTCAAGGTTCTTCACCAACAGGTCTCAAATTCCAAATGAATTTATTGCCTCTCAAAGTCGGTAGCGTACCCTTTGTCAACTATTATCATTTAATTGTGCATTCCTCTTCATAGCGAACATTGATAAATCTATTTTTTGTTTGTTTCTTATAATCCTCCCATCTATTTTTCTATGACAATTTCTTCAAAAACAATGAATAAACATTACAATCCCATCAAGTTAGTGCATCATTACTAAGCTTTAAATGTGCAAAAAAAATTATTTATACTCCGGAGATAGTTAAATATGCCTCAAGTTGGGCAAGCTAATTTTCTAGCTTCAGCTGCAGGATCGTTGTGATGCCATGGAAATATTACTTCTCTAGCTTTTGAGTGGCTCTTCTTTTGTCTCGTGTGTCGTCAGCATCTCCAATGCAATCCTTAGCTTGGAAATGAATGTCTCCGCCGCCCAGCTCTATTTTTTGTTACGCTTGTTCTTTAGATTGGGCAATGCTATCACCGTCACTGCGCAGCTTAATGAACAAACTCCAAGGAGAATCTTCCCTTTTCTTAAGAGTCTTCTTCCTCATGGTCCATAATTTCTCTTGCCGATTTGCTTCCCTGATGGATATATCTTAGCGTAAGAGAATCAACTCACGCACTCTTGCTCTAGCTGCTCCGGTCATGGGCATATACTTATGAAACTGATAAAACCAAAATTTCCAATCAATAGCTCCAAAATTAGATATCATTCCTTGTTCATCAGAATAGAACCGTAAACACAACTATGACTGATTTCTAATTATTACAACCTGCACTGCTTAAAAACATGGAACCATAAGTTGTTCATTTCTCTTCTCTTTTTCTGGTCTACGTAATTAAATGGTTATTAGTTTGTTGCTAGCTTGTTTAGTGGATGACTAAACAAAAAAGCAAACCTATGATAAGCACCTGTGCATACGAAAATGAAAATTACTACAGTGGGAAGTATGATACCAGGGCTCTTCTCAATTATTGACAAGCTAGATGTGTCCTGGTAGATTCACCATGTTCTTTCAGTACAATATTATTAAAGTATAGCTTTATATATGCAACAACAACAAAAATGAATATAAGGGATGTTGGGCAAGAATAAATATGCATTTGACGAAAACGTAAGTTCAAGCCTGATTCAATGTTCAACATTCATATTTGGAGTGCCATGGAAAATAAAAAAGGGCTTGGGAAAAAAACAACACTTAGCACAATAAGTTAATATGTCCACAAGTCTTGTTTATCTAAATTTGTCTTCATTCAAATGCAAATGCCACATTTCTTTCTAAGATTTTTTTATAGTAATCTTCTTACCAATCTGAAAATGTATCATGGGCTAAATTACGGCAGATATAAATGGTGTCTTTGCTATGTTAGCTTCAATTCTTTTACCAAAATATCATGTGGCAAAATCTTTGTCGCTTGGCATACAAAAGATCTTCCACCCGAAAATGCAATCACGCCGAAAATCAAAATGTTTTTGATCTAACATGAAAAATAATTCGACGGCTAGACAATTGAGTTATCCACAATGAAAGAAATTGAACAAGAACATTACCCCAAATATCAACCACTCATTCAAAGAGGCTTAAGGTCATTCAAAATTTGAATGAAGTATTAATATACTTCAGTTTGGTATTCTTGATCATACTCGGTTATCCATCAATAGAAAGAAAAAACTAGTACCATTCTCATCAGCAACATCAGATTTATTTCAGAAGCTTTTGGGAGGATCAAATGTATTGTCAAAACTCAAGAAATGAAAAATATCTAGAAAAAATTCAGATCATTGAGCCCCTGAAAAATTCGAATCCGTTTTTTCTTTTCCAATGATCATAATCCTTGACTTTCCATCTACTTATATATCTGGTGTGACCCCAAAAAAAGGTGATTGTTCTACACAAATTATCGCAAATATTAATCCCCAATCATATATTCCAATACTGCTCTTTCAATCTCCTCTGATGAATATTTATAGCCCATAGACTTTGCAGATTTCCACCAATGTAAAACTTCTCATCTCTGTTGTCTGATTAGTCAGCTAACCTTCAATTATTAGCTACACATTCATATCACATTATGAAATATGACATTAGGGAATGCAATATGCTACTCCTCATCAGAGTAACTGAATTTTATCGAATGAGACTGCAAGTCAATCATGCCGCCCTTGTAACTCCCTCGCTTCTTTTTTGTTTTCTCATGTCGAAAATCCCTGAAACACAAACAGCCATGCATGTCTTCAAAAGCAGAACTTATGCTTAATAGTAAATATAGTTACTCTTTTGCATTCACATAGTTTTGCATTTAAGTGAATTCAATCATTTAAACTATTAGCTTCTAAAACATTCAAAAAAAAAACTCTACTAGCTTTTAACCATTAAAAAAAATCTCTATTACCAGGTTTGGCCAGAACCCTTCCCATATCCTAACCGGTTTAGACCAGGTATGGATCTTGGACCAGGTGCAGCCTAGGTTTGGCCAAGGTTCTACCCAAACCTGTTGGTTTGGCCTGAGTATAATTGAGGGTTTGGCCTGGGCAGAACCCTGGGTGACCATCGGACAAATTTGCCTTAACTAACCCTAAAAAGTAACTTGTAAATCACTACAAAAAACAGAAGAAAAAAATACATTCCTACCTCATTCCTCAATCAAAATTCCATTTCTACTCGTTGCTCAGGGTTGCAAGTTATCTCTGTTCAAAAAAACGTTCTCTTGCTTGTCCTATGCCTCATAGTGCTAGGAAGCTCAAGATGCTTGCATCGAAGAGAATCCTCATTTAAGGTATTTTTCTTTTATTTTAAGCTCCACTTTAAAAAAGGGTTTATTATGGTTTTACTTTTTATCTCTTGGGAATTATTTCAACAAGTAATTATAGCCTAGGTTTACAGTTTTTTTTTTTGGCTGATATTTGTTTATTTACAAATGTGTAGATACATGTATAATCTACAACAATTCGGAGTTCTAGCTCTATGGGCCAAGGATCGGCTATGACTTTCAAAATTGACCATTTTCCCCCATTTGATGTCACATGATAATTCTTGAACAACTTCTCAAGGCAATGGTTATATCTAGTACTATAATAATTGCCTAAACAAGTATAGGAGCTCTTGCAGTCAAGTGAAAGCCCCACTTCTGCGTGATTGCTAGCCAAGGAATCAGAACTTGTGGTGGGCACTAGGCTAACAAAAAATGGGTTGCCAAAGGGAAAACATTTTGGTTATATCAAAAAAGAGCAAAAAGAAGAAAAAAGTGCAACTGGGAAATCCATATCAAAGTCTCATCCTTTAGCTAAGAAAGGATTGTGAGGGCCACCTACAAGGTCATCCTCAAGCACTCCAGTTGTGTCTGTCACACATCCATTTCTTTTGACATTTAAAATAATAATGGAGGCAAGATTATTAGAAATGACATTTGAAAATGAGATGAGGGGCAATGTAGTTGAGCTATTAGGCATTGTATTTATGCCATTGGTTTCCTTTCAACCTCACCAAATCACCATACTAGCACGAAATGGTGACTAAGATAAATGAAGCACCCTCAAGGTATACAAGTCCAAGCTATGAAATAATAACCACCACCTCATTAGCCAAGGAAAGAAATTTTTTAATTTTGTAGATACATTGCAACTCATTAAAGATCCATGGGCCAAAATGGATGTGTCTAGTGTTTTATCAATGGAATGATAACAGAAACAAGCTCAACTTGATGACACTCTTGTGTGCCCTAAAGGGGCAATGTTTTTAAGAGTAGTTGATTGTGAGGGGCAAGTGAAAAATGCAGACTTCATTTCTGTCAGACCTCAAAAACTTGCCCAAATCACAACAGACAATGCTAAACATTGCAGAGCTGTGGGGTTGTCACTTGAGGCAAGATACAAGCACATATTTTAGACACCATGTGTCGTTCATTCACTCCACTTGATAATGCAAAAACTTGACACACAGATAAAGTAGATAAAACAACTCTACACTAAAGCTGATGACATTCAAATGTTTGTGACTACCCATATATCACAAACCATCTTCAGGTCCTCGAGGTTGGAATTGTTAAAAGCAAGTTTCTAACTTTCAATAAAAAAAAATTATTTAATTCAATATTAAAATTAATCTACAATTTTTATTTTACATCATTTAATTTGCTTTTTAAATTTAAATTTTAAACACAAAGTAGATAATGTTTTAATGTGGAAATTTTCTTAATTTGTTTTAATTTTTTTAACAACATACTAGGTTGTTGAGATATACGACATTGACTTTATGACAAAAACTAAGAGGCTTAATAGCAGCTAAGAAACAAGACCCCTTTGAAACAGTTTTCAAGTAGATACAAAATATTATAATTAACAGTGGAACAAGATGGCTACCCATTGCATCTCCTAGCATTTGCTTTGACCCTTAAGAATTATAGTATAAAGATACTTTATTCTCCCACGAGGGTGCCACCATACAAAGACATTGAAGTTTATGAAAGGTACAAGGCAACATTTACTAGACTCTTACCTAATCCAAATGTAGAGCACATTGTTGTGAGAAAATTTGAGAATTTCTCAACTTCAATTGATCAGTCTTAGTGCTCTTTGAGACAAGTACAAGGAGTATGCTCATATGTGGTGGTGGTACCTCCACAACCAAGGATCTATTTTACTGCAGCTTCTTGCCATCAAAGTTTTATCACAAGTGCATTAAATTTTTAACCCCTTCACTTTTCTTTGGCAACTATAATGTTAAATGCTGTATTGATTTTGTCTTGAACCTCAGTAAGGTGTGGTTGTGGTGGTACCTCCATGGCCAAGGATCTATTTGCCTATAGCTTCTTTCCATCAAAGTTCTGTCACAACTCCATTAAATTTTTAACTCTCTTACATTTCCTTGACAACCATAATGTTAAATGTTTTATTGACTTTGTCTTCAATCTCAATAGGGTGTGATTTCCTCTTTAGCAGAGTGAAACTAAAGTACATACTCTTTTTTTCTTTCAATTGAGTGCAACCAGTTGGCAAGTAAAAAGGTCTAGGAGTTGGTCTATGTACATTCCAACCAATGCCTCTTCTCACACAATCAATTTGAGTACAAGGAGAGGATGATGAGGCAGTATCTGTAGCACTGGAGCATCCCACCTTGTATACTTTTGTTGCACAACGTTCCTTAGTTTTTATCCACTTTAGCATAGGGAAACTAAAGTACATACTCTGTTATCCACTCAATTAAGTGTAACTGGTTGGCAAGGAAAAGGGCACAGGAGTTGGTGTATGTACATTCCAACCTCCAACTGTTCTCACACAAGCAAGTTGAGTACAAGGAGAGGATGACAAGGCAATATCCTTAGCACAGCAGCATTGCACTTTGGATACTTTTGTTGCACAACGTTCCTTAGTCTTGTACAAAGATGAGGGGCATGAGCCTGCTACACACAACTTAGCATAGTGCAGCTAGTGGGAGAGGTGTTGGAACTAGTTGTGGTTCTAATGAACCAGCCAATAATCTACATGCTCTTGATGAAGAGAAACATAATGATTTGTATCGATTTCCTATGTGCAGCTTAACTAATATAAATCATTTTGATTTATTTTTAAATATTTGACATTGACATTCAATTGTCAGTTATTAGTTGTGTTCTGCATTTACATTTTGAGTGTGTGTGTGTGTGTAATGTGAGCTGTCAAGACTCGAACCTGAACTCTGAACCTGAACCTAAATCAGCAACTTTAAAAAACATCAACTAGCTAGGTAGATAAATAATCTAGCTTGGAGTGAGCTTACTTTCCCCTAACTTGTCCAAGAACCTGTTCTGCTTTTGCACCATAACCGATCTCAGCACCACTCTGCAAAAACCCAGCAATGAAAATTGATATCATCTACGAATAATCAATGGCGCAATTTTAAGGAATTCCGAATTAACATTATGAACAGAAACAGAAACAAGTTCACATTTCAAATGGCACACCTTTGCCCAGTAGGAGTTATCTTGAAGCCTGGGGTCTACAAACTGCACCTGCAAAAACAATGTTTGTTATGATGAAGAAAACTTGACTTCACATAAGCCTACAAGAATTACATGCAACATGTAGAACCTCTTTGCATAGTCAATATTGTTAAAGTTTAGCAGTGAAGTTTTCAGCTGATACAACATTGAAGATAAATTTCAATTGAAAACCAAAAACTCAGACTATAGTTCTGGAGACACATAACATGTACTGGCGGATTCTGAATCTGAATCAGACCATAAAATCAACGGATACATAGAAATGGCTTACTTCTTCGACTTTCACCCTCTGGAAGGCTTTTGCTGTTGTTGGCTGCAAAATCAAACAAGAAAAATACTTAAGTTCATAAACATGCATCAAGAAAAGAAATTGTTCTATGAAACAAACACACTTTGCAGGCAATACAGTGACTAGACTTATTTGGAAGTTCATAAATAGGAAAATATGATCAACAAGACAGGTAATTAATTAATAAGTTAATAAATGTAGAGTGCTGGTACATCCAGGTGAAGAGCTAGAAACATGCATACAGAAAAGACATATTGAAACATTATTTGAGGTTAATAATGATAGCTACAAGTAAATCAAGAAGCTCATGACAACGTTCGATACCAATTCTATAAATGGATGCACCTATAAAGAAAGTTCAAGTAAAACAATCGATTCAAAATACCAACTAATCTCCCAAATAGTAATCAGGGCCAAGCAGCAATCAGTGATATGAAGAGATGAGTCATAAGATGTAGTGGCAATTTCCTAGGTGAAAAGAAATGTGCATGCCACTGGAACTCTCCTGGTTTGCCTTGTTTGAAGTCTGCTTAATAGAGTATTGCACAATAATCCCAGTTGCTAACATTTGCCAGAACATCTGCAGAGCCTGCTCAGCTCTTGCTCATGCCATGGTAACTATACCATTGTCTGAATCATAAATTTGATAAATAAATTGGTGCATGATGAATCCAGTTGTTGAGAAATACCAAAACACAAACTGTAGGAAGTGCCATGTGCCAGATCATTAACTTGTACCGAAGGTAAATGCTAAACAGAGGGGACAGAAAGAAATGAAGTGGAAGTTCTATGTATCACTTTTTAGAGTTTTACCTGTCTTGCTCTGAAGGTGTTCTTCCTTCAGCAGCACAGCAGTACACTGCAGTTTCTCCTCAGTAAAGTGGGGTACCCAGCAGCGGCCTTAGTCTGTGTGCAGGTGTGTTGTAGATACACTCAAGAGCAGCATCAGCATCAACATCGTGCACAAATGATGGCAGAATTCACCTTGGCTACTTTGCAGCTGAGAGACCAGCATGGAGAGAATGTAGTTATATAGGAGAATAAAGCCTAGCTATGCAGGGAGTCTTCTTTGAGATTACCACCCAGTTGACTACTTGACTGGAATGATTTGTTGATGTAAGTTAGTATCAACTACTTTGACTAGGACTTCTTAATTGTTAGACTAGGTTGATTGATTAGTAAGACTAGTTGATTGTTCAGTCAAACTGAGTGTCACTCTTACTTGACACCTCATCTAGTTTCTTTTAGTTATATTCATAGTGCACTTGTCTATTTAAAGGGCACATATTCTAATTTTAATCAGAATGCATATGGAGTCTCTTATTAAAAATTTCATTCTAGTGCAGGGTTTTCTTTTCAGTTTTAATAGAAGATAGATGCAGTATTGAGAGATTGGACAAGTATTCACTATTCATATTTCCAGTAGTATGTGCTTGTAGATTAGTCTAGTCAAATCTGCTGTTCTAATTGGAGTTTTTCATTTTAAAGCTGTTTGAAATTAGGACTAAATTTTCTCACTGCAGAATCTGCTTAACATGGTCTGAAAACCTAACATGGTATCAAAGCATGTAATCTGAAATATTCCAGATGAGTATGGAGTGGGCTGCTACCTGTGAGAGGAAGCTGTTGAAGGATTTAAGTGGGTTGATGACCTTGCTTCAATGATTGAAGCAATCCTGACCTGTGACAGGTTGTAGGGTGAGATGCCCTAATTGGAGTGTTGATCCATACCCATGATAGGCTACTAATCTGAGTTATTTCTGGCCAATATGTTTGTTTGTAGTGTCTTCCAGGAGCCGCAGGTACAACTAATCTTGATCTCAGACAGTGTACTGTGTGACCATCTAAAGGATGTTTCCAACTTTACACCTTGCAATTGTAGATAGTAGATGCTACTGGAGGAGGTTGAACTCTGGAGTTTTGTAGAGACAAAGTTTGCAGCTCCTACCAACCCCGTTCAGTTGGCCAAACATAACAATAATTTGGCCAAAGCAAACCAAAATCATCATAGATTCGAAGAAGAACCATTTGATTCCTCATGTCACAAAGAAGAAGACAGCAAAGGAGATGTACGATGCCTTGGTTGCTTGTACCAAATTGTGAACATTTCCCACAAGATGCTACTAAAGAACAAGTTCAGTGCCACACAAATGAGTGGTAGGTACAATGACTAGTTACCTTATGAAGATCATTGAGCTTTGAGATCAGCTCACTGTTATAAATAAGTTCTCCCCATCTTGAGATCCATTTGATCGGAGTGTCAACACTTCTAGCTTCCCACTTCTGGGAAGCTTTGGGATTATTCCATCCAAGAAGAGACCAAATTAGATGCAGAAGAGTCAAAACCTAGCCCTCATTTATAAGATGAAGAAAAGTCATTAAGAAAGGACCATGGAAAGGTCAGAAGGGTAAGGAGGAAGAATTAGATTCTTCAAACTAGGGAAGAAAGAATTTAGTCACATTAAGTGTTTCACATGCCACAGGGTGGGCCACTATGCCTCTCGGTGTCTTGAGGGAAAGAAAGCCAGACAAGCAACAGCAGCAAGAGTTTGCAATAAGTGCAGAATCTCCAGCCAGAGTGGATGAGTTAATCTAGACTTGAGACAGCTTTCTCCATGGTGCTGTGCCTAACTACTAACACTGTTTCTAGTGTAATGTTTGGCATGTGTACAGTGGAGCATCCAAACACATGACCTTGAACAAGAAAGTGTTCAACAAACTTCAAGAATGAAAGTATGGCATAGAGGTTGAGTTTGACAATGATGCCCTATCCACTAACACTGTTTCTAGTGTAGTGTGTGGTATGTGGAAAATGGAACATCCAAACACATGACCTTCAACAAAGAAAGCATTCAACAATCTTCAAGAACAAAAGCATGGCATAGAGATGGAGTTAGGCAATGATGCCACTTGTCTAGTTACTAGATTGGGTTCTCTCCTGCATAATTTCAAGTGATGTACTTGAGCTAGATGATGTCTTCTATGTTTTTGGCTTAACAAGGAGCCTACATTCAGTTTCTTGCATGACAGATCTATATTTTATCGCTGAGTTAGATGGTCAACATGTACTCATTAGAAAAAACGGCCCTGAACCTGGTTAAGTTTTGGTCACAGGAGTTCAAGACGGTGGCCTTACAAGCTACTTGCTGATCCAGACAAACAAGTATGGCAGGATGCCATGATGGAGGAGTCAGGAGAGAATCCTTCCAACTTTGTGGAGATAATTTTTAAACCTCTTGTGGAATCATTGATTGATTCCATGCATGCAACTAGGAATCATTGATTGATTCCATGCATGCAACTAAGTGGAGTATTCAAGTGTACCAAGACAAATTAATATTCAAAGGATTTCCTCATAAAGGAGTTGACCTTGATGAGACTCTTACTCCCATTGCCAGAGGATTTTTTCAAAAAGAGGAAGTTGACTTTATTGAGGTTTTCTCTTCAGTTGCCAGAGGTTTTGAGATATATCTAAGGGCATAGAACATAACTTTTGAAATATTTATTTATATTTTGGTTTTTTATGTTTTAGTTTACAATATTTTATATTTATTTTGTTATATTATGTCTGTGTCGTTAGTGACTTATATGTGTGTGTGTGTGTGTAAAATTTTCTTTTCTTTTTTCTTGGGCAAATTTTGAATGTTTTGACCTTCAACTTTTGCATAAACCCTAAACTGGATGTGGCACCCAATGGTGTGGTGTCATATCTAAATGTATTGGATACAGCTCAAATATGGGCTCGTTTATGGATACATTCAGATGCAGTATCCATGCCATATCTACGAGTACTGTATTCATATCAAGTATCCAATGCACAGATACATGCATCCAAATTAAGGAGGACAAGTATCTGGCAACTCTGAGAAATAGATTAGAGAAATACTTGATCTTTATACAAAAATAGCAGATGGTGAGCCATCCCGACTCTTGGAACAAGAAATGGTACCTACCCTTGAACCCACAGCAGATTGCATGGTGAGACTTAATAATATCAAACCTAGGTTGATGTAAGTTCTTAGCTCAAGCAAAACTGACTCAAGCTTAGTCTGCAGTGTGGAGAACAGAAACAATATGGCATGTAGGAAAAACAGATAATTCAGAGTGCTAGCAATAAGTTACATTTATGAACCAGTTGTTTGTAGTAAGCACAATAAGGGTTGCTATCAAACATGTCCACTTGAATCTAAGATGAGATCAAATGTTTAATTATTCCCTCCCAATTGATAATATTACTCACAGTCTTAAACAAATTCAGATTAGATGCCAGAAGAAAAGAAATTGGAAAGATAATAAAATTCCCTATCAACTGGAGAAACGTGGTAGATTTTGCACACAGTAACGAAGTACTGCAAAGAAAGAACCAAACATGAGTCAGGATCCAAATTTAATCTTCGGCAACCAAATCAGATCTCAATTGTTCATAATGCATTTACAAAGTAAAATCCATATTACTAGAAACAAGTAGAAATATATGCTGTAGATGTTGGAAAAAGATGGAGGACTTCTTCAGTCCAAAATATGGGAGGAAAGGAATCACGTTCAACAGACAGAATAATAAAAACAAATAAATTGGTACAATCCATTTACCAAAGGTAAGAACAGCTGGATTGTGTGTGTTGACAATTTCACTAACAGTCCAAATAGAAGGTGCTAGTAATTTCACAAAACTTGCAGGTTAAAAGTTACAACAGAATAGGAATTTGGAAGATATGATAAACTTGGCAACATTGATTTGAAGGGATATCCTGATATAATAAGCATAAGAAAATAGCCACAAGCTGTTTAGTTAAAGGAAAAATGTAATCAACATGGCATCCTGTACAATAGGTATAGCTTAATCTATGCAAATTGTGGGCTGAAAAGGAAGTGCAATATAATAGAGCATCTACATTATTTTCCTACAGCTATTTGCTTTCATATGCAAGTACCAACCCCATGTAGTATTATGCATCCAGGGATCAAATTCAAATCAGTTCTTCAATGATAAATGTACACACACGGATGCTCCTGGAGCGTGTAAGAAAAGGTGCTTATTTAATACAGTAAACAATATGCAGTTCATAGATATTACCTCCCCAGATTTTTGGTTTGAGTTCGATGAGATGTTTGCTTCCCTTTCATCTTCTTTAACCCCTTTCTGTCCAGGTGTGTTTTCAAATAATGATTTATCAGTATTCTCTGCCAAGTCGTTCAAGTTGCTCTTGGTTGCTTCTTCAATTGTCACATTTGAACTAGGGGGTAGGATTTTCTTCTTACATCCTTTAGTGTCTTTCTTGTTTTTCTTGGAAACATTTTGGTTGGCATCATCTCCAGAGTCCTCGTCCTCAGCCTCCTGCTCCTTTTTCCTCTTCTGCTTTGGCACTTCTAGTGATTCTTGAAGAGATTCATTCAGATGCAAGGAAACTTTTGATTTGTTTGAAACTTTTGATGGCTTGCTGCTATCTTTGACTGACTTTTTTTCTCTATCAATACTTGTTTTCTGCTCATTGTTATCTATCAAATCCTTGTCCTCAAAATTCTTCTTCTTCTTCTTCTTCTCCTCTTCTTTTGGCACTTCTAATGCTTCCTGAAAAGATTTGTCAAGCTTCCCAGATTCTTTATTTTTTCGAGAAGTTTTTGAAGGCTTGCTTTTCTCTTTGATCGAGTTTCCATTTTCTATATTAGTGCTTGTTTCCTTTTCATCATTAATTATTAAATCCTTGTCCTCAGAATTTTTCTTTTTCTTCTTATCCTCCTCGTTTAACACTTCTGGTGATTCCTGTGAAGTATTGTCAAGCTTCCCACAGTCTATCTGTTTTGATGAAGTTTTTGGAGGGTTGCTATTATCTTTGATTGAGTTCCTATTTTCTTTATGAGTACTTGTTTTATGTTCATCATTATAAATCAAATCCTTATACTCAGTATTCTTCTTCTTTTTTTTGTTCTTCACCTCTTTTGGTACTTCCACTGGTTCCTGCAAAGATTTTTCAAGCCTCTCTGAGTCTGTTTGTCTTGGTGTCTTCTCTGAATCTGTTTGCAGCGGGGGAGCAGTGCTGAAATACATATAGCACTTGAAAAATTAGTTATAAAAACATGTATAACTGTAGAAGCCTAAGGAATAAGTAAAGTTTAAGCACATTGCAATGATTGCATTGAACTAGTAGTAGTTTTTAAATTTTAAAATTAAATTTAAATAGTGAACACTGAAAATCAAAATATAAACATTGGAATGAGAAGTTTCAAAATTTCATAATCATGATTCATAATTACAATCAACAATGTTCAAACTTCAAACTTCAAAAACAAAATACTAAATACTAAATAGTAATACTAATGGCTCATGACCCATGAGTCAATGGCTAATGGCCTGATGCCTCTAATCATCCCCAACCTCCACATCAATCTCCTCATCGTTGGAACTATTGGATCCCACATGCTCAAGCTCATATATATGAATAACAACCAGCCCCGTCTGTGTAGCATCATCATCAATCTGTGTTAGCTCTTCTGGCTCTACATCCCATCTGGCTATTGGACTCTCCTTGTACATAGGTGTGCTGTAGTCAATGAGACACAAGGCACTATGTACAGCCACAAGCTTCTCTACCCTCCTAGAAGTAAGCTTGTGCCTCTTAACAAAGTGGATGAAGCTATAAGTAGACCAATTCCTCTCAGCAGTAGAAGAACTAGAATCCTAGGACCATAGTTGCAAGACTCACCAAGTTTTTTTCGCTAGCGGGTTTTTCTTGCATTTACTCGCCACAACTGCTCACAAAGTCAAGACCAAAAACTCAGCAAGTCCAACAAAAAAACTCGCCCACTCAAAAAAAAAGTCTCCCACGACCGGTAAAGGGCATTTTCATTTCATTTTTTCAATCTAACAGTTGCTCTCCTTCACCAAAAACACCCTCCCAAGCGTTTAGCACGTTAATGCAAAATGGTGTACACCATGAAGGTTTGTGTATTTTGGAGGTCTTAATTTGGGCTTGGTGGTGGGGGCTCCACCCCTAGACCCCACCGTATATCGCAACACAGATCACGTCAAGGGCGTTGCCCCCAGACCCCCATGAGGGACGCTGCCCCTTGACACCATTCGAGGCATTGCCCTCAAACTCTCATTGAATTCATTTTATTTTCTAGGTACTCTCCAAGTCCAAGTTTCCAAGTTTTCCTACAAGTCTTCATCTATAATATTATCTAGTTCTACCTCTCCCCTAGTGTTCACTAGACATGGGAAGAGGAAGATGTAAATTTATAAAATATATTAATGTAGTAGTCTTTACTTTCAGTTTTACAAAAACAATTTGCTATTTTCATTTTGTTTTGGACTATCACTATCAACACATTCCACATGAGGATGCCATTTTGTACCCAATTTGCTTTCAAATCAATCAAATACAACTAGACTCAACTTGTTTCTTTTATGTACTCATTTATTGACTCATTGGATGCATCTTATAATTGAATTTTGCAAAAAAAATCATTTTTAATGAAATTTAAGCAACTTTTTAAGTTGTTGAGTTTTTTGCCGAGTCGTGTTTTTGGGGCTTGGCAAGTTTTTCAACTATGCCTGGGATGGCAAATGAATGGCTAGAGTAATAGTCAAAGATCTAGGCCCATGCATAGTCCACCACAACTTGGGGTCCTCCTGTGACATAGTCTCCAAATCTATCTTGGCCACCTCTGAATATCCCCAAAGAGTGGCAAATTTTGTCCACTCAATATGAATCAAATTGGCCTCTATAGGATCATACATTTTCGCAATGGCCTTCATGAACCCATCCTTCACCTCAATATCCTCTATAGGTGTAATTTTCTCGAGCTTTTGCACATACCACTTCGGATTCAATGCATAGGCAGCCATGTGTAAGGGGGTGTTGAGCTTCTCCCATCTACGATGAATGATTAGATGAATATGCTCGATGTAGAATTGCATTATGGGGTCCTCTCGCACAACAACCTTCATTTGATCAAGCATAGAATCAACGCACTCATACATCTTTTCAAGGGAAGGTGCATTAGAATCCCCATATCTAATAACTCTAAAGACTAAAGTAATGATGGAGACAATATATTTGGCATCAGCCCAAAAGACATCGTTCTTCACCACCTCCTTCACCCTCAACCCCTGCTATGTCTTCGACTCAAGCCACCAGTTCCATTCTGCTGTCATTACCATTAGTTGCAATGCTTTTTACAACTCAAGCATCCTCTCCATGAGAATAAAGTAATGCATACTGAGTCTCTACAGGTTTCAAGAATTCCCTCTTGGAGAACGAACTGAAGAGTGCATGTGAAGTGTGGTGGTTGCAGATAAACATCTGCACATCTAACATCACTGACAATTGTTTTGATCCAATTGATTTTACCCATGTCCTTAAGTGCATTATTGATGGCATGCACACAACGAATCCACCAAATATGTCTATAGGCTGCCTCAATCAACTTCCCTACAACTCTGCACACATGGTTGCATCTGTCACTACCCTCACCACATTTTGTCGCCCAAACCTCCTCTATAGCATCCTTGAGGATCTAGAACTAATAATGAGCATTCTTGCTATGCCCTAAACAATCAATAGCCCTAAGGGAAAAAGGGCCCACTGTAGATGTAACTATAATATTGATGAGTGGACGATGCCTAATGTTCGTCCACCCATCCATGACTATGCTACATCCACTTTGACCCAGGTTCTCTTCATCTTCTTCATCAAAATATTAATCTTGGAATAGTTTCAATCCAAGATTGTTGTCCTCAATTTAGTCTCCCCTAGTTGCACATATGATGGTCTTGCCCTTATTATCTTTGACACAGCTTCCTTATAATAAGAAGAGTGAGCCACACGGAATGGAATGCCATTGGCAAAGAAGAATTTTCCAATGACATCATCTGCCTCATCCTTTGCTTGCACATTGAATAAATCTGCCAATGGTTGTGAAGATGGACTAGCCATCTTACGTTTCCCCTTAGGCTTTGTTGCACTTGAACTGGATGGATTCGGTGGCCTTAGACTCTGCAAAGTAGAAGTACAAACTGTAGAAATCTGATTACCCCTACTCCTTTGTGGCAAAGTAGTAGATACAAGTACTTCATCTTCATTACAACCCTATAATTTTAATATTTCAGTCCTGTATTTCAAGTTCCCTTCCACCTTTTTGCATACATCTACACCTTTGCCTCCAACAAGAAGCAAGTGAGCATTGGTTTTAGTAATGCTGCCAAACCATTCTAAATTACACGTGGTACTTCCACTTTCTAGTGCCCCCGACTGTCCCAGGCTTTGCCGGTACCTTAGATGCAAACTATTTTAAAGGTGATTTTGGATCAAAGGGGCCCTTGGCCCATTTTTCAAGGATTTGAGAAGGGCAGCCATAATTTCGACTCCCAATAGAACTTGTTTCAGTTTGATTATTAGACTCACGATCACCCCCCACTCCTTCTATGCCAGGATCATTTTCACTTTGAATTTCTACTTCAACCTCTTGACCCTCATCCTCACTTATGCTGTAAGAACTCATTATGATAATGATGCTGCAAAAAACAATGTTAAAAAGAAAATCAGAAAACCTATATGCTGCTGTCATAGTTTTATTAATTTCAAATTTGTCAAATTAAAAACATGGCAATGAGTTTTGAAGTAGATATTAAAGTTTTGAACCATGAATTTGAACATTGAAATTAAAAACAGTAATGAAAATCATTATTCCAAGATTCCTAAGTTTCTAACAACAAGGTTTTAAACTTTTTAAGTTTCAATGTTGAGCTTTTGCCTTTCAATGACAATCATTCATAAATTTAAATGAAAAAATCATGATTTCTAAGTTTTAATAGCTGCATTGTGCAATGAACAATTTGAAATTTGATTCTTGAATGATCGAACAAAAAAATCAAAATGTTTTGAAAGAATGGCAAATGCCTAAATTTAATCTTGCTGCCCTCCTCCTCTTGCAAGAATGAAGCTGCTCCTTTTGGCTTGCTCTCTCCTAAGCCTATTCCTAAGTCTCCTTGCAGCTCAAACTCAAACTTCACTCTTCCTCTTTAGACTGTAGCCACTGATTTTAAATGAATTTGTGAATAAGAATGAGACAATATGTCTCTCTTATAACTAACTTTTTTTGAGAGGCCTTGGGGGTTGGGGTTGAGTTAGAGTTAGAGTTAGGCCTTTAAAGTGACCTTTTTTCTTTTTTCTTTCTTAAAAAATCAACAAAGTATCTCTTTCTGCCATAGGAGTCTTCTTGGCATCCCCTAGGGCGTCGAGAGACGTTTGGGAGTCTCGGGGACATCACCACAGTCCCTTGTGGTGTTTCCTGAGGAAGAAATGTCTGAGAGACATCTCCTTGGTGAGGAGACGTCTCGAAGACGATGGGAGACTTGAGGGCGGCGGAGGGACGGCGTTCCCCAAACATCCCCACGTCTTGGGGATGTCCTCGTCTCGAAGACACCTACTTTTACAAGGGGGACGCGTCCCCATGGAACATTGGATACAATATTATAGTTTTGGCCATGAAATTGCTTACATTATCACAAGTTTCAGCAAAACTATATATAATCTAGCACATCAGAAAACTCATTAAATCTTAGGCCTCAATATGTCAGATGCAAAGCTCCAATTAATAAAGACTGAATATATAAAGATATTTAGACATACTTCAAAAATTTCAAAAAAAAATCAAAATTTTCAAAAATGTAAAGTTAACACTCCGGCTGGGGAAGATCACATTACAAGAAGCCATTTCGTAATGAACATGAATTGGTTATTGTTGTGGAACCGCCTGAAGTAGTTATAATCATTTTGTTGTGAAAAGTTTTGTATAGTAACATTCATACCTTGGATGCAACTAGGTGCAACATTCAACTAACCAAAATATTGAGGTGGTCGGCTATCATAACTTGTGTTGGCAATTTGAATAGCTTCAATCATTCCACCTATTTTAAACTCGATATCCTACTACACATCCACTTTGCGTAGGCATATTGAATCCCCCACTCAACCCTACAATTGGTCCACTCACTTGAGTATTAGTTACTTGTAAATATTTGTGCTCCAAATGAACTAACAAATTGCATATGCATTCCAACACTAATCTAAGCACTAGCCAATAATTATGCATTATTAGATTGTGAGCCTCCTAGACACATTTGTGATTGGCTTTCACCTATAATTGCAATAAATGCTGACATAATTGTTGCAAAGTTTGTCCCAACCTAACCTCCCAAAAATGACATACTTGTGGATATACAACCCAACATACCAACTGAAAAAACACAAACTACTACCCGCCATAGCTATTTGACCAAAATCCATTAACTTGTATGGAACTACTTGCTCTAATACAAATTCACTATTACAATGCAAAATTTGTAAACAACCAAGTTCTTCAGCTTCAACAATTGTGTAAAAACTTCTTTATCTATAACTTGCACGCAAGTGTCACTTCAAACATGATTATTAGCATCCCTCCTAACAAATTCTAGGCCAATCCAACACTCAACTCATTCCACCATAAACCAAGCCATATACTTCTCCTTCCATTTTCAAAGATTCAATCAAATCCTTAACCAATACAATAGAGAAAAATTCCCAACAAAAATGACTGATACAATCCAAGTCAATACTAATTCGTCTACCTGTAGCATGAGAGAGATGATTTTGGCATCAGCATACAAACCTTGTCATGCAACAACACAAACAAATAAGGTCCTAGCATCAACACACAAACCTTGGCATGATTTAACAAACAGAAAGGTTCCTACATCAACACAGAGACCTCCATGCACAGCAACAAACAAAGAATGTCCCACCAACGGGACCAAAATGTTGAACAGAATTAGGCTTCCTATCGCCATTCAAATAAAAACTCAACAAGAATTATGCAATGAGTCATTTTATTATTTAGAAAAACAGATTTACAACATGTTATGACAGCCATTTCTTAAGGAAGCTTCATATTAATCATCTATAGAAACTCCCAACCTAGTTACATTGCACATCAGTCCCTTGTATAGCACATTATCTCTATCTTCTACCTTTCCACACAAACGTACCATAGTGTTCTCTCTTTTTAACTGGCTCCTCTGTCCATCTCTCCATGTCTTTTTTCTATCCTTCTCTTTATAGCTTATTCTGGCCCAGTTCCTTCTAGTTGATGGCCTCATCATCATGCGCCCTAAATTTGTCCTTAGGATATTTGGCTGTGATTCATTCTTGAAATACTTTGTTGAGATTCCTCTTCAATTTCTTCTCACAGATTGTCTTGCCACATCACCCACGGGCAGATATTTCATCCTTGGGCAGTTTCAGACTTCCACTCATCAGCTTCTGACCTTGTGTTTACCATCCATGCCTTGACCATGCTTCCCCATGCCTTGCTAAACCTATCCTGAACTTCTTGTGTAGAGAGTCTCATGCAACCATACCTTAGGCATGCCCTGCCGCCTCTTCTTGCACTGATATTCACCTTCCCTTCACCATATATCTGATAATAGATCCTAATTCATCAATTGATAATCCAAAATACTCTAGTGCATGCCTCAATTGGTCTTTTTATGCCTTAATTTAATTCTTAATTGCAACACTGGTCAATGTTTTAGAGCTTGCAACATACACCAAGTTCAGTTATCATCATAAATACAAAACTGTTATTTAAAATGTCAACGCTTTTCTTAAAACAAAAACAAAAAAAACTAATCATTGGGACAAAAGAGATTAATTTTGAGTTCAAAATTGAAATGGTCAAGTAGGATCCATATTAGTAAGTGAGAAACTTATATGTTCTAACTTAGTTGATTGGTGTTAAAACTCATTAAAATCTAGAATAAATCACCTAGCAGCAGTCTTGTCACATACATCCCCTATTCAATTTTTGTTGACATTCAAGAGGCTTCTTTGTTCAATTTTCAGTGAGAATGTGTCATACTAGCTCCGAAGTACATTATCTGAATCTATTTAAAATACTCAACTGTAATCATCATCACATTTTTTATGTTCTTAACTACTTTATATATATCTTTCCAATAAACTTCATACATTAATGCCATTAATACTCATAAATTATCAGTTGTCTCTTTAAGGTTTTCAATTAACACAAAAAGATATGCAAATTTAAGTGAATAGGCAATTGAAAGAGATGTAAAATGTGATGAGCCCTGCTGGCTCTCAGCTCCAAATCCCCAATTTCTTAAGTCTTTAATTGTTTTTTTTTAGTTTTTAAAGAAATCTTAATAGACAGAAGAGAAGGGGCGCAGCATATTTTTGCTCATAGAATGAAATTTAAAGCGAAAACTCACAAATTGGAAATACAGAAGCTGTTATTATACTGAAACAATTAGAATATGCATAACAGACATACCCGAGGAACTCCAGTTATTTTATATAAAGAATTGGCCAGATCTACAGCCGGAAATGGTGAAAATCAGCATGAAGGCACACCAAAGCTCCAGAAAGTGGTTTCTCCTGCCGAGAAACAGGTCACAATGCACTGAATAGTCTAGGCGCCAATGATAGAAGCTAAAACCAGCCCAAAAGGAAGGCGTTTCTCTCTTTCACTTCACACGCCTTTCTCAAGGCACAAAACCCAAGGCAGGCCGTACGGCTTATGAAAGCAAAGGTAGAATCCCTGATGAAAAGTCTCTGAACTGTAGAATGATACACCTCCAGAAGAAACCCTCAATTATTATCAAGAACAAATAACTGCATAAAATTAAGCTCTGTCTGCAACTGTAGAACTTCTGTGTGAAGCCCTCAACTGTACGGATTCAGCTGATCTCTCACAGCCTCAAACGTACTCAACACTGAAGAGTTTTCCGTTCTCCAATGGACACAATGATCAAACCCTGGTCACAGGAGAATGCTCAGAAGAAAATGCACAAGGCAAATCGAAATAATCAAAGTTATGAGTTTCAATTGCCAGAAATGTCCTTTTATGCAAAGGCAAGCATTTCCATAAAGATACGCCACTTTTAGGTTTTAAAAACTTTTAATTAATATTTAATTCATCTCAATAGTTCATGAATTAAATACTTGGCGCACTTTTAATATTTTAAGCCATTAAAATATTAAATCCCTCTTTTGAACATTTTAAGTGATATAAAAATATTATTAAAGTCAATGTGACTTTAATAAAAGGCGTATAAGTTAAATAATTAACTTAATCACTTAAAATTCCATAATACGCTCAAAACTCAGGATAATCCCGTGCCGTCAGAAGCTGTGAACTCCTGGAATGCCAACGCTCGCTGTGATCCAATCACTGTCCACTGAAAACAAGAACAATCCAACTCTCCAGAAAGTACCACTGACCCTCTAACCCAACCTGTTAGCCTACGAGAGTCCAATAAAAAGCTAACCATCGCAAAACAAGATCATGCTGAAACAGGGGACATTACAGTCCGCCCTCCCTGAAATTGCTTGTCCGCAAGCAATCTCAACAACAAAGGATCAACCACTCTACCAGGATCCCAAGGATAGTGCTGTGAAATGTCCCTACTGTCATCAACTGTCTCTTGTAACTCCCAAATCTGATCAACTGGATCATCATGCTGTACCCTGTCAATCTCAACACCATCTGTCACAGGAGAGAAGAACTCATAAGAAAGCAAGTCAAACCGCTGACAACACTTGCTCCCTAAAACCGCTCGAGATATGCTATCATCCAACATATCTAACACGTGCATACCAGAATTGTGCATCTGGAACAGGTCATGTACATGATGACTGAAAGTGAAACTGTGAAGACTCCTAACCATGTACACACTGGAAATCTCCTCAACGGGCTCTGTCTGAAATCTCGATGCACTGACGGAATCTCCAATACTATGAACAACGCTCTTGCCTAAATCAGGATCAAGAGTAGAATCAACATCCAACTCAAAGAGCGGATTATCACAAGAAGATGTAGCATCTGTCTCATAAAGAGGATTTTGTACTAACTGAACCTCATAACTGTACTGATCCCAATCAAACCCCTCTGATCCCATGGGACTAGAATCAAAATGATAATCCTCCTGAAACATCTCATGCTCCTCTAGAATCTTCGGTTCTATCTTCCCACCTTTTTCGTTGACGAGAATGATAGATCGCATACTCCCATCCTCCAAACCAGCTTGCTGGTCCGTTAAATCAGCAAGGTCATCACCCTCATAAAACCACTCCATTTGTCTATTTGAACCCTTAGGCTTAAGAGGACAATTGTGGTTTTGGTCATAAGGAGCTTTGCAATAGAAACATAGCTTCCTCCTACGCAAATCATTGATTGTCTCTCGGTCCAAAGGAGCTGCAAACTTCCTCTTTTCATCAATATTTTCTGATTCCTTAGGTTCTGATTTGCTATCACTATAGGATGAAGATGCTTCTGCATTTGAAGTGAACTTACCACGTGAAGCTGTAAGTTCCATGCTACGAGCCTTTCTCATAGCTTCGTGCAAGGTAGGTGGATCGAATGCCTTGATCCAACCTTTCATTGGCTCATGGAGACCTTCTACAAATAGAATGACAAGTCTCCTCTCTGAGATTCCGGTAACCATAACCGAGAGCTTCTGGAACTCACCAATATAAGACTCCAAGCTACCCAACTGCTTCAACTGAGCAAGGTCTCTGAAGAATAGCTCAGGATCACGTCTATCAAACCTCTCTACCAGTCTATCAGTAAACTCCTGGTACGAGGTAATCCTATCATGGTGCAGTGTAGCCATGCCATGAATCCACCAGTCATGTGCTACGCCATCAAGGTGGAGAGCTGCAAATCGTATAGCATCTTCCTCTGGCATAGGACGTAGTGTCAGGAATGTATCCAACTTACTCACCCAGGCACGTGCTGTAACTCTACCACTGCCATCATAGTGAACTAAGGTTAGTTTGTTGGTAGCCTGTTTGAGATCACTTTGCTTGTTTTTAGGCCTCCTGTCATTCCTGTTTCTGGTGTGTTCTCTCTTCTGGCTTATGAATCTATCGAAGTTAAGGTGCTCCTTAACTCTCGGTGGCAATGCATCCCACTCATCATGCATAGCCATAATGTTATCTGCAAAATTTATCTCACCACCCTGTTCAGCTTCGTCCACTTCCTCAGCATCATCTCTGGTGAACGTGGGATATGTAGCTCTCTCATAGGTGCGTACTGGATCTATAATCCTCTGTGGCTGTCTATGGATACTGCCATCTCTATCTGAATCCAAACTACGAGCTCTGTTTAATGACAAATTCTGAACATTCGTGCTGAGTTGTTGAAGAATAGTTGCAACCTGCTCTTGCCCTGCAACCATGCCTCTAAGCACGTCTTTGGCTTCTCTGTCCTCATCCTCCCAATTATTCCTGTGAGAACTTTCTCCAGCCCTGTTCGCCATATTGTCCCAATCTAATTCCTCCTCCTGATCTGCAAACGGAAATGGTGGAAAAGGATTCTGGTCGCCTCTTTGATTTCTAGGGCCACCTCTGAAATAGGACTTACCAAAACCCTCTCTGTTTGACTTCATAAATTCTCAAACCCCACAAGCTGGCAGGATGTGAGCTCTGATACCACTGTGATGAGCCCTGCTGGCTCTCAGCTCCAAATCCCCAATTTCTTAAGTCTTTAATTGTTTTTTTTTAGTTTTTAAAGAAATCTTAATAGACAGAAGAGAAGGGGCGCAGCATATTTTTGCTCATAGAATGAAATTTAAAGCGAAAACTCACAAATTGGAAATACAGAAGCTGTTATTATACTGAAACAATTAGAATATGCATAACAGACATACCCGAGGAACTCCAGTTATTTTATATAAAGAATTGGCCAGATCTACAGCCGGAAATGGTGAAAATCAGCATGAAGGCACGCCAAAGCTCCAGAAAGTGGTTTCTCCTGCCGAGAAACAGGTCACAATGCACTGAATAGTCTAGGCGCCAATGATAGAAGCTAAAACCAGCCCAAAAGGAAGGCGTTTCTCTCTTTCACTTCACACGCCTTTCTCAAGGCACAAAACCCAAGGCAGGCCGTACGGCTTATGAAAGCAAAGGTAGAATCCCTGATGAAAAGTCTCTGAACTGTAGAATGATACACCTCCAGAAGAAACCCTCAATTATTATCAAGAACAAATAACTGCATAAAATTAAGCTCTGTCTGCAACTGTAGAACTTCTGTGTGAAGCCCTCAACTGTACGGATTCAGCTGATCTCTCACAGCCTCAAACGTACTCAACACTGAAGAGTTTTCCGTTCTCCAATGGACACAATGATCAAACCCTGGTCACAGGAGAATGCTCAGAAGAAAATGCACAAGGCAAATCGAAATAATCAAAGTTATGAGTTTCAATTGCCAGAAATGTCCTTTTATGCAAAGGCACGCATTTCCATAAAGATACGCCACTTTTAGGTTTTAAAAACTTTTAATTAATATTTAATTCATCTCAATAGTTCATGAATTAAATACTTGGCGCACTTTTAATATTTTAAGCCATTAAAATATTAAATCCCTCTTTTGAACATTTTAAGTGATATAAAAATATTATTAAAGTCAATGTGACTTTAATAAAAGGCGTATAAGTTAAATAATTAACTTAATCACTTAAAATTCCATAATACGCTCAAAACTCAGGATAATCCCGTGTCGTCAGAAGCTGTGAACTCCTGGAATGCCAACGCTCGCTGTGATCCAATCACTGTCCACTGAAAACAAGAACAATCCAACTCTCCAGAAAGTACCACTGACCCTCTAACCCAACCTGTTAGCCTACGAGAGTCCAATAAAAAGCTAACCATCGCAAAACAAGATCATGCTGAAACAGGGGACATTACATAAAATGGGACAATTTTAAGGATGCAAACTTAACTTACCAGATGATTAACCACAAAATTAACAAAGATTAATGTTCTTTACTATTTTATATAAATCTTTGCAATAAATTTCATACATTTATGCCATTAATACTATAGTTGACAATAGACTGAAATAGGAGACAGGTGCTAGTACCAATATGTAATTTTTTTGAAAAAGGTAGGACACAAGTAATTGGAGAAGCCAATTTTTTTTTTTAATATATATATTGAAACTTTGAATATATGTCAAGCTCAACAAGTGGAAAACTGAAAAGATTTAACTGTTTGATATTTTAATTTCTTTGACAATCAATACCATGTAATTTAACTTTCAAGTTTAAACACACAAAAACTAATATAGCATATTAAATATAATGTCAACATTCAAGACTCTTGACTCAAGAGTTCATACTACATATTGAAATGCTGATACACATACAAAATACAAAAATAAGAAATCTAAATTATCATATTATGTCATTCAATGGATGAAGTTCCACTTCTGCATCAGCTATGTCATCAATTTCATGGTTGAGCTACTCATCACTCTCAAGCTTATGTTCCTTTGTATGCAATAGAACTGGGGGTAAATCATTGAGGCCATTCACATCAACCACTTCATCCTCCAAGGGTGCAGCTGCTCAATCAAGTAGAATTTGGTCCCATTTTGCTGAAGGACCCTCCTTGTATCCAAGGTGTACACGAGAGAGAAGGCAAAGAGAGCTATTAAAGTAGAGTAAGTTCTTTGCTTTCTTCAACCCTAATCAGTTCCTCTTCAGTCAAAGAATGAAACCATAAGTACTCCAAGTACTCTCACAAGATGAAAAGATGGCTACTTGTGAGAGCAATTTCATTGCAACTGATTGCAATTTAGATGTTTCCCTTCCATGGTTCTACCACCACTCTATAGGGTCTTTCTTTGCATGCATGTCATATAAAGCTTTCACAAAATAAAAATCGTCTTGCCCACATGAAAACTTATTCCACTAAGTCCTAATAATTGAAGCATCTCCACCTCAACCATAAATATGTTTTACCGCAGCCCAAACCCCTTCATCACCTCTCTATCCTCATTGGAGGACCTCTTCTTGGTCACAAGATAAGATGGTGCCTAAAGTTAAAGCTGATGAGGAGGTCATGGCAGGTGTTGTCACATGCATTGTCACAAGCTGATAAGTAGGTCATGGCCATTAGATAAGATGGTTTTTTGGGGGGTAAGTAACAAACACAAACACAAACTTTATACAAGATAATCTATTTGCTGTTTTTCTTTAGGGGTTAATTTTGTAGTAATTTAAAATTTGTTTTCATTTTTTTAAGTGACAGAACC
The DNA here is from genome assembly GCA_007258455.2 of Sequoia sempervirens. Lineage (NCBI taxonomy): Eukaryota > Viridiplantae > Streptophyta > Pinopsida > Cupressales > Cupressaceae > Sequoia > Sequoia sempervirens. The sequence goes on from VDFB02000007.1 coordinate 215,234,332, forward strand.
TTTGGTTAGGGTTCTTCGTATGGTGGATGGAGAGGGCATGCCAATGGGTTTCATTTATGAGGCCATGGATAGGGCCAACGAGGCCATTTCACATTACTATCGTGGAAACAAGAGAAAATGTGAAATCATTTGGCGCATCATTGATTGTAGATGGACAAACCAACTCCACCAGCTGATACATGCCTTCACCTACTTCTTGAACCCAGAATTCTACTTCTCTGATACATTTAAGGCTGATGAGGAGGTCATAGCAGGGGTTGTCACATGCATCGATAAGATGGTGCCTAATCGTGACTTGAGAGACAAGGTTCTTGATGAGTTGGAGGTGAAGTTTGCTACATCTTATTTAAGAATTTGGCAATGTTGACTATCTAGAAACATCCATTTTACATAAATAATAAATAATTTTCTATAATTTTATTTTTATCTATTCAAGGTCTACAAGGGTGCGGAGGGGAGACTCTTTTCTTCACAACAAGCAATTGAAAGGACAGGAAAACAACAACCAGGTAAAAATTTTAGTTCAATAATACAAGATGAAATTAGAAACTTGATTCTTACATTTTTTACTTTATTCTTATATTTTTTAAATGTGTTTTTGTAGATTTATGGTGGGAGAATTATGGTGCTAGCATGCCAAATCTTCAAAAGATAGCCATCCATATTTTGTCGCAGCCATGTAGTGCTTAATTGGAGCGTATTGAGAACATTCACACAAATAAGAGAAACAGGTTGACCCAACAACACCTCAATGATCTAGTCTTCATTCGGTAGAACCTTTGCCTTTGAACTAGAAAGGTAGAGGGTGTTTCACATGAGTCCATTGACTTGGATGATATTGATCCATATGGTGAATGGACTATCAATGAACAAAATCATGATGATGATGTCTTCCTTACTGAAAATGACCTTGCAAAATTGGAGAGAGCAGCAGCAGAAGAAGAAGAAGAAGAAGAAGCAGAATTGGATGCAATGGCGGAGTACGAAGACAATTTTGAAGAAACAACTCATCATCATTTTGATACTGCAGCACCTTCTAGTTCGAGGCCTGAAAAATTGAGTTACATTAGGAGGGCAGAGAGGAAGATGTAGATTGTATTTGGTTGTTTTTCTCATTTTGACATATCATTATATGTAAACATTTATAAATATATGATGCTGTTATACATTTGAAAGTTTGAAACTATGAGTATGAATGATGAAATTTCAAATATTGAGTGTTTGAAGATCATATGACATGTGTAATATTTGAATTATTACAAATTGATAATCAAATTAGGCTCTTATGTTCTCTAAATGCATTAAATCTTTTTGTTTTTTTGTAACACTACGGTTTTCTTCCTTGTCAAGTCCTAGCCGAGTCCCAAGTCCGAGTGCTATTTTGGGCTGCCGAATCCGCGCCAAGTCCAAGTCCTAAAACTTTGCTCATAAATTATCTATTGTCTCTTTCATGCTTTTCATTAACACAAAAAGAGGTGCAAATTTAAGTGAATAGGGCATTGAAAGATATGCAGAATAGGACACTTTTTAGGAGGCAAACTTAAGTAACTAGATGGCTAACCATGAAATTAACAAATGTTGATGTTCTTTACTATTTTATATAAATCTTTGCAATAAACTTCATACGTTGATGCCATTAATACTCATAAATTATTAGTTGTCTCTATGATGTTTTTCATTAACACAAAAAGGGATTCAAATTCAAGTGACTAGGTCATTGAACAAGCTGCAGAATAGAACACTTTTTAGGATGCAAACTTAAGTTGCCATGTGGATAAGCACAAAACTAACAAAAATTCTACATAGGATGCAAATTTAAGTTTGTAGGATGATAGTTGGAAGACTAATGACCAACAAGGATACAAAAAAGAAGCAGTTTAGATGGCATTGTAAAGATACATTTGTGTCATTTGTACTCATGATTTGCCCCCATTCATTCACATTGTCTAGATGAGATGGAAATATCACATATCATAGAATTGAATTGAAATATTATTAACATTGTGCTCCAAATTGCACTAAAATTTATTGACCAAGAGTTCTATAAATGATAACAAAGTATTGTTTGCAAGGAAAAATACAAATGCACTCACCTATCTTGATTTGAGTATTGATTGTAAATGTCTTCTAGATCCATTGTCTGTGTCTTCCAAGAACTTTTCTGTAATGGAATCAAACATCAAGAAAAAGAAGAGAACATAAAATGTCAAGTATCCCATTACATTTGTTTGTTTCTCTACCAATGTAAAGATGTTCTGCAAAAACCCAAATGGGAAAAGTCATTAACATTTAGCTACTGTTGAAATCAACTAATCTATTTCAATAAAGATGTCATGCTTAAACTTCAATAAGAAAGATAAGAAAGAGCAATTTATGTATTTTGAGAAGAACATATCTATAGGAAACCAATTTCATTTTTATAATCCCAAGGGACAAAAACCTGTGAATTCAATGCAGAACTTATAAATAACAATTGTTGTCTAGCAATAAGAAAATGATTGGAATTTGTATGACATCATCACTTGTAACAGAAAAATCATTACATGTTAAATTATAAGTCTGTCAGCAAATAACTAATGATTATGATCCAGTTCTCAGAACAAACTTAACCAATAAAACAACTTGTTTACCTATTCAATATCATTATTTTATTTGCAACTATGTCCTTAATTGTGTTTGGTTGGTTGAAAATGACAAATATGTTGTAGAATAATTCTTCCATAAGATTGTCATCTCATTAGCTCGATGCTTCTGTAGCTTCAAAACGATCATGATTTCGATCAATCCCAAAGTAAACAAAGAATATCTAATACACAGAGAGCTTATAGCACTAGAGATCAATCCAGTGATTACCTATTCATTGCAGCAGTATCTTCCAAAGAAAAGTTCCATTGCAGACAAGGCACCTAATTAGCCAGCTCAGGGTAGGTTCCTATCACCTAGGAGTTCAAAAGAGGCGGACAGAAGAACACCAAATGTCTCTCGCGTCCATGTATGTTATGTGACCAAAGTAGAGAAGTTCAGCATGAAAAACATGTGATACTTTACCGTCCTTGGTATGAGAAGATAAGATTAAAGATTTCACACAACATGTTGAACAATTTCACCCACTCTGCTGAGATTTCCTCCCATGCAGCTAAGCAGTTACATCAAGGATGTTCAAGAGCATAGCTTGTAATCCCACCTACAAGGTCTCCTCTGGACATTAAAAAGTTATCCCTGTATTTTAGTTCAATTTCAATGCCTTCTCTTGTCATCTGTGAAAATTTTGCACCATTTTTTTTTAAAAAGCTACCTGTTTCTATCCTCACAATATACGATGTTAAAAGAACTATCACATCCAAATAAAGATCTCAACTGGTAAACTAAGCATAATGTTGGATCAAAGAACAGCATAGCATTCACAAGGCTTGCACCCCTTTTTTTGACAAACTGCTGTTTCCATATACTCACAATATAAATAATAAGAAGTTAAAAGGACTAGAACATCTGAAAAAAAATCTCAACTAGTAAACTAAGCATAACATTTGATCAAAGATGAACATAGCACTCACAAGATACCAATATAACTTAAATCACAATGTAATCTATTGAAAATAAAATAAAAAGTTTCCCTCACTGTCAAAGCAATGCTCTCCACCCAGCCATACACTCAGAGAATGTTACCCTTAGCTTAGGTGATCGATATGATTGAGCTCAGCTTTTGTTTGTAAAAAAAAATTCTATCTTTTTGCTATTATTAAGGACCTATTTGACATTTCTTCTTTTGGCTCCCAATGGCTGCATCTGCTCTTCTCTACAGTAGTTCTCTGGTCCCTAATCTGCTTAAGGGTTTCAATCTCCACTCAAGGGTATTTCAGCGCCTATCTCTGCATTTAGTACCAAAGAAAAAGAACTTTTTGGTTGTTTGGAGGATATCTCCCTTATTGCCAATACCAACCACTCTCCCATGGCAGTGCTGGCATTTCTCCAAGTAAATCTCATCCTATGAAATTGTTTGCTTCTGTTGTGTGTCAGGGTGTGGCAGCTTCTGGGCTGAAGGATACAGAATTTTTGTGAAACAACTATATGGATTTGCCAGCTAAAAACAGGTAAGGGTTAAAACCTCTCAAATGTGGTTTGATCAATCACTTCAATCACTTATGGCCTGTTGCTTCTGAAAAGCACAAATGGATGTCAAACAACTAGCAACCAAACATGAAGAGCCATCTAGAAATTTACTCATATGCACAGAGCTTTTTTGTTGCAGTGTTTGAATCCCTCAAGGACAGAGACTTTATTCTTAATGATCAGGTTTGGTTATGGGGGAGGCATTAAATCCTCATAAGGAATCTTTTAAAGTCATGAAAATTTAGGTCAAGATTCCAAACCTCCCGCTCCAATTTTGGATAGATTCTTGTTTTGCAGCAATTGGTAACTCGCTAGGGAAATTTTTGCCCATAGATACAATCATACAACAACTACTCCTTTCTCTCATACTAATTTTTCCCATATCCTGGTTGAGCTAGATATTTCAAAAACCTTCCAATTGATAATGTGCTGAAAGCAGCAGATTGCTCGTGGATGCAACTTTTGAACCATGAAGTCTAGCTTTCCATTGCCACAGATACTTGGTGGAGAGAAGATAACCCTCACCACTTAGCTATTCTGGGTCATTTTAAGGAGTCTCAGATTTCTTCAAAGCCCACTCAGGTATCTTTGCTGTTTTAGAGCCCCCTCAAGGACTCCTTTATCTCCTTTTTTGCCTTCTGAGAAATGTATTGAGAAGATTCCTTTGATGTTTGAAGCTTTTGTCCCTCCAGCTAATACCACAGAGACACTTTCACTCCCATCTCCATCTTCTGAGAGCTTAAATCTGAAAGATCCAGTAGTGGATGAGGTTTAACCTTCATCCCCTTTGCTAACAGTGGAGACTGCAAGTAAGCCTCCACTGGTTCCCACCCATAGAGCTTCGATTCCTTTGAATAAGGAGAGCATACCTTGCAGGGAGCAGAATACTTTGATAATGGAGGAGCAGGATTTAGAATTTCCAGGAGGGATGGACTGGACTTTGGTTTCCAATCCAAAACCTAGCAAATCAATGAAAATTACTTCTTCTATGCTTAGATCCAGTAGCAAGAAAGAGAAAAGGCTTGCTGTAAAAAAATTCTTACCCAGCATTATGTATTGTCTATCAAGGGGGAAAGGCCCAATAGAAACCCCCAACTAATTAATCAAAAAATAATGAACTATTCGACATTTACATATTTTAATGTTTATATGATACAGTGCAAGCAGCTAACATCTAATTGACAACTTTATGATGCTTCCCTAATTTTGCCAGGGTTTTATTAAATTTGCTTTTATAGTGCCAAAAAATAATATATTTGAAAAAAAAGTAAAAGGTGGTTGAAATGATCTTAAAAAAGAATTGATTACTTTTGGCTGTTCTCTAGATGCTTATCAATTGTTCCGCCATTATGTCATCTCACCTGCATTTTGTTTTAACCATTTTTTCACTTGGATGTATGCCGATGGTTTATTCTCTTTTGCAAAAAGTTAATTTTTGGGAATGATCATTTATATTCAAATAACATATGAGGTGATTATATCAAGCTCCAATCTCATCGCAAGAGACAACCAGACTCTAAGTGCAATTTATTATTGTGTGGTCATTATGGTTGGTATTGGGAATGACCCGTTATATTCAAATAACATATGAGGTGATTATATCAAGCTCCAATCTCATTGCAAGAGACGAGCAGACTCTAAGTGCAATTTATTATTGTGTGGTCATTATGGTTGGTAGCTTAAATTCAACACTTATTTTACTTTTGTCTCATACATGAGAGTTCTTCAACCTTAAAGAACATCAACGGATATAATGTAAAATGAATTTGAGGTCTCTAGCTAAAACCTTTTCCCTAACTTGCATCTTTATCTTTTACCAATCGAGATTGCCAAAGAAGGAGAATACCATTATTAGGTTTTGACCTCTGCTATTTGATCATTTGTCTTGGTTAGGCAATTTTCCTCCACATTTCCTTATATTTCACTCAATGTGCAGGGTCTTCTTCATTTCATTGAAAACAAAGAATTGTTTTCTCTCTTCTCCAGCCCTTTGGTATTGTTTGGAATTTAATCTTCTTAGTGCTCCCCGAGGACACATCCCTTGCCCTCTTACCCTCATCCTCGTGCCAAGGACGTTTTGGGGATTTGGGGACGCCTTGGAAATGTCCCCCTATCCCCAATCACCACTCAAAAAAGTAAACGTCTCGAAAACTTTTGCAAAAATGAAGGGGACATCAGGGGACGGCTAGTCATCCCCTACGGCCCAGGCAACTTTAAGTTGCTTTTTGGAAAAAAAAACACATTTTTAAAGTAGAAAAAAGGGATGGGCAGGCCCACAAGGACCCTCCCATCCCTTTTAACACAACTTAGACCTATTTCACTCATCAAAAAAACCAAAAGAACAAAAAAAAACTCATTTTTACATTTGCGAACTTAGGTGAAGAGCAGCAAGTGGAAAAGGAGAGAACAGCAATTGCAAGAGGAAACTAGGGCATCAAATCTTCTCCATTAGAGGTAAGTTCTTAATTTTATATTTGTTTTTTCAATTTGTTTTGCATTTTTTCAAATTTTTCTCAATTTTTTTACCACATAGGAAGAGCATTGTGAGTTTATTTTTTCTTTTATTTGAACTTGCAGCCCTCTTTTCAATTCTTAACAAACAAAAATCATGAGCAGCAGCAATGAGAGTGGTAGTGATGATAGTGAGGAGGTTGAGGTTCAAATGCATTAAATTCAAAGAAGTAGACCTAGAAGTAGAACTTGTAGAAGTATGGCAGCCACTAGGGTGTCATGTCCCCTTCCTAAAATAGGTCCTATCTTTCTCATGATGGGAAAAGAGTGTTTTTTAACACTAAGTGAACATTTGAAATTTTAAATAATAAATAATAAATTTAAATTATTAATAAATAATATTTAAATTTATCTTTGTTCTTTTGGGCCAACCTGTTGGGAGGCTAGTATAGGCAGATCGAATCGTCTTGTTCTTGGGGTTGGAAAAAGAGAGTTGTGAATTTAGGTTTGCAGGGACGTAGCCCTCTGCTAACTGGGCCAGGTGACGTAACCCTCACCCAACATCACAGCTCCTTCCAAAGGTCTTCGTTAATTCCTCCTAACTCACAAGACTAGCCGTGCAGACTGGAATGTTGAAGCTCATCCTATTGGAAACCGTCCTAGGCGAATATTGTGGTCGAGCCCTCCTAGCTCTATCCACAACCATTGTCGATTTGACTATGCAAGGAGCATGTCTTTCTAGGTGAAGTCACTGTCAGGTGCATGGGTAAGATCATTCAATCCGCTCATTGTGAGCAGCACGCAAACAAATCGTCACCTCCCCTCACTCAAGACTGACATGCTTAATGTTGTATTGTGAACTATCTTCTAGAAGTAGCACTCGAATCTCCAACTCACGGGATTGAGGGAGTGACCCGACCTTCCTATCAAGTGGCTTGTGTTTTGCCTGCAATCCATTACAGACCACTCCGGGATCATCTTGCATGCGATCTCACCTACATATTCTTACGCAATCTAACCTCTAGCAGCAGTTACCTGTATTATGTTATTCAAATCGAATATCATACAGATTTATGCATTATCGAGTCTCCTCATTGCTGGGTGCAGTAAGTGCAACTTGTTCTTGACAGTGTGTTTCTCTATCGAGTCTCCTCATTGCCGGGTGCGGTAAGTGTGACTTGTTCTGGACAGTATGTTTGCCAACAACTCTTTGCAGACTCATTCTGAGTGCCTTGGGTGCGAGTCATATCCTGCCATTCCCATGTATGTAATTTGCATATCTATAAATCGCATGATTTGTGAACTCTTGTTGGGGAATATCAATTGTCTGGTTCTATACATATATTCGGCTTCAATATTGGATTTCTTTGCACATCGTATTTTGCTTGATGTTCCTTCATTATTCTATGCAACTGCGTTGTTTGTATTTATGTGCTAATGTTTTCATTATATTCTGAGCAACTGAGTTAAGTACATTTCAAAGTGGGTGTTATTTTTCTTTCACTATACCGTGCAACTATTCTGGGTATATTACAATGGTATCAAAGCCACATTCCTGCCTGCCTATGGACGATCCTATCTATATGCAATTGAGCCAAAGAGAGCTAAGGGCTATTGAAAGAGAGAGGAAGAAGACTGAAGCATCCTCTCACAACAGTGACGGCAGAATAGGAGGCACAAGTAAGAAAAAGATGGCAGATCACAGTGATGAGATCAAATATTTTCTGCAAAAACAAGATCAAGTGAATCAAACACTGTTGCAAATGATGCAGGCCCTCACTACAGCAATCACCAACATCAAATCAAGACCTGATAATGCAGATGAGGGTAATTCTAAACGATCTACAGGGGGAAATCATAGCAGGACCTCAAATGTGTTAAATTAGTGATCAGATCAGTGCACAGAAAATTTAACTCAAAAAATCAGACACAGTGACACAGCATATACCCTGGGAAAACCCTCCTCTTGAGGGAGAAAAACCCAGCAACAAAGATCTTTCTTTTATATATAAGAAATGGCAATAGTTCTCTTTACAATGAGGCCAATACAAGGCCGATATCCAGCATCAACTCTTGATGTAATGACAGTAGATAATCTGCTCTTCCTTGTATTCTAAAACTGCACTTAGTGAAATTTGCAATCTGATCTTGAAGGAATTCGCACTTGACTGAAGAAATAATCGAACTTACTTGAATGAATTGATTGAGAAGTAACCAACAGATCTCTTTATATAGATGTCACTAGAATCAATCCAAAGGATGTGTGACCTTTCAAAATACAAAGTCGGCCTCATATAAAACCATCGCGTCATTTACTAAAGTCGGCGATTTTGCATTAACAAATAATAATAATTAATTATTTAATATTTATCTTCTAAATCGAAGTGCCATTTGATACGTGCCTTTAGAGATCATATAAATTAGATAGCTTTTAGCTATAATCTAATTTCTTCAAGGAAAGATATCGCTGGAAGTTGCTACAACGCTGCATGTAAACATTAACACTCCCTCTCAGCTAAGGAGCATACTTCCAGCTACTCAAGACATGTCACCTCATCGTGATGTCAGATATCGCCTCAGTACGATATCAACCATAATGGCTACAACCATGCTATGGTGAACAAAGGAATATCACCTCAACGTGATACTGGATATCGCCTCAACACGATATCTACCATAATGGCTACAACCATACTATGGTAAAGGATAAATATCACCTCAACGTGATATTGGATATCGCCTCAACACGATATCTACCATAATGGCTACAACCATACTATGGTAAAAGATATATATCACCTCAACGTGATATTGGATATCGCCTCAACACGATATCTACCATAATGGCTACAACCATACTATGGTAAAAGATAGATATCACCTCAACGTGATATTGGATATCGCCTCAACACGATATCTACCATAATGGCTACAACCATACTATGGTAAAAGATAGAAAGGCTCACTGATACTGAGACTCTTTCTCAGTCAAGGCTGGATTCTCCACCATACCAAGCTTATCTCGAAAGTATACAAACTTTATCCTGGAGAGAGGCTTGGTGAGAATATCTGCCGTCTGCTCATCAGTGCTGATGTACTTTAACTGAACAGCCTTTCGTAGTACCATATCTCTGATGTAGTGGTACTTGATCTCAACATGCTTCGTTCTGTCATGAAACACAGGATTGACAGAAAGCTTCACGCAACTCTGATTATCACAATGGATGATGGTAGGCTCCATTGATTGTCCAAACAATCCTGAAAGGAGCTTACGCCACACACTCTGCTCCGCCCTCGAGCTGCTCGCCATCATAAACCCAAAAAAGCGTACTTTCGATGACACACCCCGCCCAATCAATCAAAACCATGTAACTCCAAGTCTGCATTTGAAGTATACCTCAACCCATATCCAACTGTGCCACGCAAGTATCTCAGGATATGTTTAGCTGCAACAAGATGTATCTGTCTCGGATCACACATAAACTGGCTAAGTGCACTCACTGCATAGCAAATATCAGGTCTAGTGTTAACCAGATACATCAAAGACCCAATCAACTGTCTATACAATGTAGGATCCACCAAGTCTGAATTAGCTGCAGCCTCCTTCAACTTATGAAGGTTGGTCTCCATTGGTGTAGACATGGATTTGCAATCCATCATGCCAAATCTCTTAAGTATATCAATGGTGTACTTTCCTTGACTTAGAATCATCTCATCTGGTTTCTGCCAGACTTCTAGACCAAGGAAGTAATGCATGAGCCCAAGGTCCTTCATCTCAAATTCTGAAGTCAACTCCTTCTTGCATTCGAGAATCAGGTGATCTTCTCCAGTAAGGATCAAATCATCAACATATAAAACCAATATTAGTGCATCACCATTGATTACCTTGAAATAGAGATTCGAATCAGCATCATTCTTCAGGAAGCCCAAACTAGATAGGTACCGATCAATCCTTTCGTACCAAGCACGAGGAGCCTGCTTAAGACCATACAAGGCCTTCTTCAGCTTACACACATGTGACTCCTTCTCATGAACTTCAAAACCATCAGGTTGCTCAATGTAAACTTCTTCCTCAATTACGCCATTGAGAAATGCTGTCTTCACATCCATCTGATGAATCTTCCATCCTTTCGATGCAGCAATGGCAATGATGGTTCTGACAGAAGTGTAACGGGCAACAGGAGCAAATGTTTCTTCGTAATCAACTCCCTCTTTCTGAGAAAACCCTCGAGCTACAAATCTTGCCTTGTACTTCTCAATGCTCCCATCTGCAGCATGCTTGATTTTGAAGAGCCATTTCGAAGATACCACTGATTTGCTCTTAGGTCTAGGAACAATATCCCAAACATCATTCTTCAGAATTGATTGATACTCCTCTGCCATTGCATCTCTCCAAACCTGATGACTGAATGCTTCTTCAACACATGAAGGTTCTGAATCAATAATCTGACTCATTAAGGCAACATAATTGAAGAACTTATGAGGCCTTTTACTTTCTCTGAATGTGCCTCTAGGAGCTGCAAAGCTTTCTGCCTCTTGCATAGTGCGCCTGGCCCATAGAGGTCTCTTTCTTCCAATGACAATGTTAGTAGGCCCATCAGTAGGCTCCAAGGGTTCAACAGGATCAGTATCTTCTTTTGGTTCAACAGTCTCCCTCTGAATCTCAGGAGTATGGTCAACTTCCATATCCTGAGGAGACTCTTCATTACTGATCTCCAAGTGAGAGCCCTTGGATCTTCTAAATGCAATGTCTTCCTCAAAAGTAACATCCCTACTGATCTCAATCAACTTTTGTCCTGGAATGTAAATTCTGTAGGCTTTAGATGTCTCGCTGTAGCCCACAAAAGTTGATTGAGATCAGTAGGGATGTTACTGGAATGTAAATTCTGTAGGCTTTAGATGTCTCGCTGTAGCCCACAAAGATGCCCTTCTTTCCAGAGGGCTCCAACTTAGTTCTCTTCTCCTTTGGAACATGGATATAAACAGGACATCCAAAGATTCTTAAGTGACTAACTTCTGGCTTCTTCCCTATGAAGGCTTCTTCCGGAGTTATATTCTCCAAGACCTTGTGAGGACTTCTGTTTTGTACATATACAGCTGTCCTGGAGGCTTCTGCCCATAAGAAAGTCTGCAAATCTTGATCATGAATCATGGCCTTTGCTGCTTCCATGATTGTCCTGTTCTTTCTTTCTGCAACACCATTCTGCTGAGGATTATAGGGAACACAAAACTCCCTCTTAATCCCTGCATCTGTACAAAAGTCTAGAAAACTGCTAGAGGTGTATTCACCACCATTGTCAGATCTAAGGACCTTAATTCTTTTACCAGAAAGGTTTTCTACTAAGGCTTTAAACTCCTTAAATCTAGCTAATACTTCCTCAGACTCTTTAGACCTCAAGAAATAAATCCAAGTTTTCCTAGAGTGATCATCAATAAACAGTACATAATACAAAAATCCACTTGAAGATGGAACAGACATAGGACCACATAAATCTGAATGGATGAGATCTAAAATACTCTTAGATCTACTTTCACTACTATGAAAAGTGGCTTTTACATTCTTACCTAGAGCGCAACCCTTGCAAGTTCCTTCATGCTCCTTGTCGAACTTAGGTAGACCTGTCACCATCTTCTCCATAATAGGCAAGGCACGAAAGTGTAGATGCGCCAATCTTCGATGCCAAAGATCACATATAGAAGAAGTATCATGAACCAAGGCTTGTAGAGGACGAGTGCAAACCCTGTAGAGACTTTCATGTCTCACTCCAATGACTTGAGCATCTTTGAAACTAGAGTTCTCCATCCATACAAGAACTTTTCCTTTTGAGAAGGCAATTTGATATCCTTTATCTTCTAGGGCTGAAATAGAGATGAGGTTGCGCTTGATCCCCGAAACATAAAGAACATTGCTCAACTGAAGTGTAATACCTGAATCCAAATGGAGAGTAGAGGTCCCAATCCCTTTCACGGTGAAGCTAGCATCATCTCCAATGATAACTTGTTCCAAAGAGTCTTTCTTCACCAAATTTGATAAGTGCTCCTTGAATCCGGTGATGTGACGAGAAGCCCCACTGTCAATCAACCATGTGTTGGTATCGGTGGCAACATTGCTTGACAAGGCTGAACAAAACAAATATTCATCCTTCTGAGGAGAAACATTCTCTACATCTGCAACGAAGGCTTGATGCTTAGGTCTGTCAGGGCAATGTTTGGCAAAGTGACCAAACTTGTCACACCTAAAGCATTGAATTTTAGACAAATCTCGCTTCTTCTTGGGAGGGGAAGCATCATCATTTCCTTTATCACGATTCCTCTTGAAGTGACCCTTCTTCCCACCTTTTCCTTTCTTCTTCGAAGCTTGGGCTGCAAGAACATGGATTTCTTGATTTGAAGAACTTGGGCCAACACCTCTAGCCATCAACCTCGATTCCTCTTGGATGCAGTCAGCCCTCAAACGATCAAATTTCGGAAGTTTAGACCTTGCACTAATTCCTTGAATATAGGACTCCCAAGATAATGGCAAACCATTGAGTGCAAGCATTGTCAAATCTTTATCTTCAACCATATGACCAATAGTGGAGAGCTGATCTCTCAAATCTGCAATCCTCATGAAGTAGGCGATCACGGTCTCTCCTTTTGACATCTTCACATGATGAAGTTGTTGCTTCAGCGCTAGAGCCCGGCTGGTGTTGTTGATTTCATACATTTCTTCCAAAGATTTGAACATCTCCCTTGCAGTCTTCATCTTAGAGATGATAGGAACAATGTGATCCTTTACGGAATCAACCAGCAACTTCTTTGCTTTGATATCTTTCTTCCTCCATTGCAGCTTCTCTTCTTCCGCTTCAGGTTCGGGAACCTTGGTCTCTGCAAATTCAACCAAATCATTCTCCTCTAATGTAAGTATGATTCGGAATCTCCATGAAGTATAGTTAGAAGCTCCATCGAGTCTATCCTCGATCTTCAATCCGTTCACCATCTTAATGTTGTGAAGATAGACAAGAACTTTCAATAGATGAGAATAATGCTGTGAAAGCACAAATCTAACCACGATCTTTCTTCACACCCGCTCTGATACCATATTAAATTAGTGATCAGATCAGTGCACAGAAAATTTAACTCAAAAAATCAGACACAGTGACACAGCATATACCCTGGGAAAACCCTCCTCTTGAGGGAGAAAAACCCAGCAACAAAGATCTTTCTTTTATATATAAGAAATGGCAATAGTTCTCTTTACAATGAGGCCAATACAAGGCCGATATCCAGCATCAACTCTTGATGTAATGACAGTAGATAATCTGCTCTTCCTTGTATTCTAAAACTGCACTTAGTGAAATTTGCAATCTGATCTTGAAGGAATTCGCACTTGACTGAAGAAATAATCGAACTTACTTGAATGAAATTGATTGAGAAGTAACCAACAGATCTCTTTATATAGATGTCACTAGAATCAATCCAAAGGATGTGTGACCTTTCAAAATACAAAGTCGGCCTCATATAAAACCATCGCGTCATTTACTAAAGTCGGCGATTTTGCATTAACAAATAATAATAATTAATTATTTAATATTTATCTTCTAAATCGAAGTGCCATTTGATACGTGCCTTTAGAGATCATATAAATTAGATAGCTTTTAGCTATAATCTAATTTCTTCAAGGAAAGATATCGCTGGAAGTTGCTACAACGCTGCATGTAAACATTAACAAAATGGATCAACTCTCAGACCTTCCTAGCCCATTTTTTTGCCTAGGACAGAGGCACCACATGAAGGATAAGGATAGAATCAACCTGATTTTAACATTATTTTGGAAGATTATATGAAGCTTGACGCCATCACTCGAGCAGAGATTCCCTTTGATCAATTCAATAATGCTAGGAAGGGATTTAGAAGTGATGGAAGGCAACATTCGCAGCGGACCAATAAAGACCTCCAGTACAAAGTGAGCAAACTTTCACTTCCTACATTTGATGGTTCAGGAAAGGTTACTACACGTGCATGGGTCCAGAAGATAGACACATACTTCTCTCTCAGGCGCTCAGCCCTATGACGGAAGACGAAGCTGTCAAGTTTTCCATTCTGCATTTAGAAGGTGTAGCTCACGAATAGTGGCACCATGGTATTGTGACACAAGGGTTTGACCTTGTTACTACATATGTTGATTTCACACAAAAGCTTATCGAGAGGTTTGATAGAAAGGATCTGGAGGTGTACTTCCAAGATCTGACAAGGGTAAAGCAGCGTGGGACAATGGATGATTAGGTTTCAAAATTCCAAAGGCTAGTTGTTATGGTTCCAGATGTATCAAATAAGAGACTCATGTTCCTCTTCATTTAGGGGCTATCAGAATCTTACCGTGATTTGGTGAGAGCTTTAGAGCCGACATCATTGGAAGAAGCTATTCAAAGGTCCTTGAACCTTGAGGACTCCACCATGAAGAATAAACCTATGATCAAGAATGTGCCAATAGGACCGCCAAAGAAGCCACCCCACGAGATTATTCCTCAACCAATGAACCCACCACCACGATCTCACGGGATGGACGTGTCGAAGAACGAGCTGCAAAGGAAGGGGTTGTGCTACCATTGCAAGGAATCTTGGGTACGAGGTCACAGGTATAGGGGAAAAGGACACATCCACTATATTGAGGTAATCTCTGATTATGATGCTAAAGGGGAAGGTGAATTGGCAGACCTTATTGATGAGGAGGTGCATGTTGAGACACTAGGAGGCACTCTTGCAACATTGTCAAGAGCACCTAGGTATCACTCCCTCCGCATTAGAGGAGACTTACAGGGACGAAAGGTAACAATATTAATAGATAGTGGAGCTACCCATAATTTCATCAATGAAGGGCTTGTGGCTAAAATGAGCCTAAAGGTGAAAGATTTTGAAGGATTTATTGTGACAATAGCAGATGGTTACACTATTCCATGTGCTCGCCGGATTCAACAAATGGAGTTGACCATAGGAGGACACAAGATGCGGGATGATTTCCACATAGTTGGTAGTGGTGAGACAGATGTGGTCTTGGGAGTGCAATGGCTACACTCGCTTGGGGAGTACACAACAAACTATCAAACTCTAGAGTTGAAGTTCAAAGTTGATGGAAAGAGGTCGTCCTTCGAGGATTCTCCAAGGCGGGCCTTAAGGAAGTTTCGACCAAGGCAACGGAGAAGACACGGACAAGAGCAAAGACATTCAAGGATCTGGATCCGAAGTTGCTTGAGGGCAAGCAACATCCAAGCGAGGAGGACTGTCATGTCCCCGTCCTAAAATAGGTCCTATTCTTCTCACGACGAGAAAAGAGTGTTTTTTAACACTAAGTGAACATTTGAAATTTTAAATAATAAATAATAAATTTATATTATTAATAAATAATATTTAAATTTATATTTGTTCTTCTAGGTCAACCTGTTGAGAGGGTAGTATATAGGCAAATCAAATTGTCTTGTTCTTGGGGTTGGAAAAAGAGAGTTGTGAATTCAGGTTCGCAGGGACATAGCCCTCTGCTAGCCGAGCCAGGTGGGACATAGCCCTCACCCAACATTGTAGCTCCTTCCAAAGGTCTTCGTTAATTCCTCCTAACTCTCAAAACTAGCCAACGTTGAAGCTGATCCTATTGGAAGCCATCCTAGGCGAATATTGTGGCCGAGCCCTCCTAGCTCTGGCCACAACCATTGTTGATTTGATTGTGCAAGAAGAAGCATGTCTTTCTAGGCAAAGTCAGTGTCAAGCGCATGGGTAAGATCATTCAATCTAGTCATTGTGAGCAACACGTAGACAAATCGTCACCTCCCCTCACTGAGGACCGACACGCTTAATGTTGTATCGTGAACTATCTTCTGGAAGTAGTGCTCGAATCTCCAACTCACAGGATTAAGGGAGTGACCTGACTTTCCTATCAGGCGACTTGTGTTTTGCCAGCGATCCATTACAAACCACTCTGGGATCATCTTACGTGCAATCTCATCCTACATACTCTTATGCAATCTAACCTTTGGCGGCGGTTACCTGTGTTATGTTATTCAAATTGAATATCATCCAGATTTATGCATTGTCAAGTCTCCTCATTGTCGGGTGCAAGAAGTGAAACCTGTTCTGGACAGTGTGTTTGCCAACAACTCTTTGCAGACTCATCCTGAGTGCCCTGGGCGCGAGCCATATCCTGCCATTCCCATGTATGTAATTTGCATATCTGTAAATCGCATGATTTGCGAACTCTTGCTAGGAAATATCAATTGTCTGGTTCTATACATATATTCGGATTCAGTATTGGATTTCTTTGCACATCGTATTTTGCCTAATGTTCCTCTATTATTCTGTGCAACTGCATTGTTTGTATTTTTGTGCTAATGTTTTCATTATTTTATGAGCAACTGAGTTAAGTACATTTCAAAGTGGGTGTTATTTTCCTTTCACTATACCGTGCAATTGTGTTGGGTATATTACATAGGGGTTCTTCAGGGAGTGGGAGTGTAGCAGGGCCAGCAACTTCAAACCCATTTGAATGTCCTTCCAAAGTCCTCAAATTATATGCAAAAGGCCCATTTATCCCCACAAAACCTCTATTACAATTTGCAACACGAATTAATAAGGGTAAGAAAAAAATTTCAGGGGGCGGTAGGGAATGGTTGTCATTTGTGTAACAAAAAATATAAAGGAAGCTATACTAGATGTTGCAAGGTGTGCGCCCTTGGTCTTCTTGTGTTGTGCAACGCAGCGCTTGGGTTCGTGACATGGCTTAACTGCCTCTCATGGATTCATTAACTCTGGCAGTTGTATCAAGCATTAATAGGTCGATCTTTTGGTGCAATGGCAACCGTCTTTGCAACAATTGGTATCAAAGCCTGGGTCACGGATTCGAACCCCTCGCTTGTGTGGGGGGGGGGGATTGTTGCAAGGTGTGCGCCCTTGGTCTCCTTGTGTTGTGCAGCATAGCGCTTGGGTTTGTGACATGGCTTAACTGCCTCTCGTGGATTCATTAACTCTGGCGGTTGTATCACGCATTAACAAGTCAATCTTTTGCTGCAATGGCAACCGTCTTTGCAACACTAGAGTCTATTGTCATCTTTTGTGGATAGGTGGTAAAGAGGCGAAAGGTTGTGAAAAAATAACTCCAATTGAGAAGATTGAGGCGACAAGATTGCATTGGAGGGGGAGGCAAGAAAGCAAGGAACTTCAATGGAGAGTTTGCAGCCTAGTGTGTCATTGCCTACAGGGTTCGTGGATGTTGAATTTCATGGGGGAGAGGGTTCTACTTCTATTAGAGGAAAGATTAAATTAAGTGTTGTTGATATGTTTAACACACAATTACGAGATGTGGCTGATTCCTCTATTGCTAAGTTTTTTTATGCTCATGCCATACCTTTTCATGTGGCACATTCACCATATTTTAAACAAATGTTGTGATGTCCTATTTTATTTGTGCCCCCACTGAGAAATATACTATACAGCAGCACTCGAACCTTCTTTACACTCCTTGAAGAGTGGCTGACATGAAACACTTAATATAATGGAAGAAGTAATTCAATTTATTAATATGGGCCGACCCATATAGCTTTTGGCACCAAAGACAAAAGAATTTAAAAACAACTAAATTTGTCCGACTCCTTGGTAAAGTGTAATCACCCAAGCAAATGTGTATAAAAAGCAGCAATTGATATTACTTTAAGCAGTGATTGATATTACTTTAAGCAGCGATCAAATTCCTAAAGAAATAGTGACTAAGCATCATGAAAAATGGTGATTTATAAGGGAAGAAATTACATTAAAAAGCGGCGATTATTCTTAACAAATATTGAAGATTCATGAAGCCAGCACTTGAGATCAGGATAGGCAGCAATTGATTTATTAAAAGGCAACAACCATTATTGAAAGTAAACTACTTCATAAAGGTGACACTAAAATAAAAAGGAGTATTAACAAATAGACATCCCTCTTCAAGAAGTCATATCTCTTCATACGGTCGCCCCTCTTGGGGATTTTACAAGGTATAAAAGGAGCATAAAATGGAGATAGAAAGATAAGCAAGTAATGAATATTTTCTGAGTTTTAAAGCAGATCAAATGGATCAGATCTGAACCGGAATTTCAAGAAATCAGTAAATTGATTAAGAAAGTATTGGGTATGCATTTGGTTGTATATGCATTTAATGTATAATATTTGATAGGCATATAAGTTTACATATAGCTAATTTCTTAATGACTAATATGCAATAAGGAGAGATATGTTATGACTAAATTGGTGAATAAGGGAAATAGTGAGTTTATTTATATTATTATAATCTACATCCTTCTCTTTAAGCAATCATGTGTAGAGTTGGCAAGGAAACATGTTAGGGAAGGGCGGTATAGGTTCTCCCAATGTAAGTATGTCACCCTAAGTTGAATGGAATTGTCTTGGTTGGATGTTCTTGCCACTTGTGGCCAAGGGGGGTATGAGCACGCCCTTGGGATTAATTGAGATGACTAGTGTATAGGTTCTCACAATGTAAGTACGCAACCCTAAGTTGGATGGAATTGTCTTGGTTGGATGTTCCTGCCACTTGGAGCCAAGGGGGGTATGAGCACGCCCTTGGGCTTAATTGTGATGAATAACTTTTTTGGCGCCCTATCATGCGTTTCTCTCCAAATCCCTACCATGATTGGTTATTGGAAAAGATTCTATAGATTGGATTCAAGTTTAAGTTGTTATTCATTATTTCATAAATGGCAATAGTTCATTTATACTTAAGTTCAATATCTATTATATAATTTACTAGGGAATATCATCTGTAAAACAATTTTATGTTATGCAATTGTCACTTAAGGCAAATTCAGGCATTCTCCAAATAGGGGGCATTACAAATGTTCAAAGATGTGATAGCTACAGATCCTTCATATGTTCCACCTGGAGAACACAAGCTACGCACCACCCTCCTTGATAGAGAATATTCGAAGGTGAGTGTGTTGATGGAGAATATGAGACAATGGATGGGTGGACCGATATCAAACATCGGCCACTCATCAATATTATTGTTACATATACAATTGACTCTTATTTTCTTAGAGCTATTGATTGTTTGAGGAAAAGGAAGGATGCAAACTTCCAATTTCATATTTTAAGAGATGCCATAGAAGAGGTTGGATCCTCTAATGTTGTACAGGTAGTGACTGATTCAGCCCGTGTGTGTAAGTTAGCTGGATTGATGGTAGAGGGTGCTTATAAGCACATTTTTTGGACCCCATGTTGTGTTCATGCATTGAACAATACCTTGAAGGACATTGGGAAGATAGATTGGGTGAAGGCAATGTTGTCAGAGGCTAGAGATGTGCAAATGCTCATTTGCAACCATCACACTTCACTTGCTTTGTTCAAGACATTTTTGAGGAAGGAATTCCTCAAACCTGTGGACACTAGATATGCCAACTACTTTAGTTTGTTAGATAGGATGATTGAGATCTAGGGGGCTTTACAATTCATGGTGGTCAATGCAAAGTGGGGTAGATGGCAAGAGGCAAGCATGGAAAATATATCGTTGTCCCTAATCAGTAGATGCAACTAGTAGGTCTATATCAAAATCAAACTCCGCGTCTAAGTCACTGCCACTGTAAGGGGTTGCCTCCCATAATGGAACCCCAACCAATCCCTCTTGTGTCTCCTCCTAATCGATCTGTTATAATTCTTATATAATATGTATGCACATTGACAATGAAAGCGTTTGAACTTTGTTAATTTGTTTGTTGATTCTCATGTGCAATCTCAATTCAAGTCTAATGTTATGTATTAATCTCTACAAAGTCTATGATGAATGCTTTATCAATGTTATGATATGAGTATTTAAAATTTCTCCATATTTTTAAAAATTCCCCTATTTTTTAATAGCCATCCCCTACCGTCCCCTAAAAAATGGCCCAAAAGTACCCCGTACTAGAAACACATCCCACCATCCCCATCCTCGAAACTTGGGGGAGCATAAGTATTATCCCTATAGGTTGGAACCATATTAGATAGAGAGAGAGAGAGAGAGAGAAATGCACCGCAAATTGTTTTGAACAGTGAAGGAAGCAGGCGTTGGGGAATGAAATGAATGGCCCATGCATATGGCTCAAAGTTTTAAAGATAAATGAAGAGAGAACTTGCAGAAGACAAAAAAGATAAAGAAAGGAATGCTGAAAGATTTTCATTAAACTTGGCTATTGTCCAGATACACAAACTACCACCCAAGGTTGAATGTCCATTAACTTAAAAGAAGCCACAGAAAAAGAAAAAGAATTTTGAGTCTCCATGCATCTAGTATATAGACCATAATGCAACAACTAAAGGAGAGAAACGAATCAATATTTCAAAATATATGCCTATGACTGAGAGAATTGAAGTTTGGTTAAGACATTACATCGGAAACGGTGACACAGAAAAGCAAAGACAGTTTGTGTTATGAAGGAACAGAACAAAAAGACTTTTTGTTGTGAATAAGAAGCTTAACCAATGAAAAGTGGAGGTAACTCCGGAATGTTATCAGGATTCCACATGACAAAGCTACAATTGATAGTCAGGCATGAAGCTTGTGTTATGATTCTCTTGTTGCCAATAGTCTAGATTAGAACTGTTCCTTCTCTTTTCATATAAACTCTGTAACTTTTACAATTCTAAATCTGTCATGAAGCATGCATACCTTGTATTCTGTTGAAAGGCTACTCCGGAAATCTATAATCTTTTTAGATTTAAACATGTGCAAAAGAAGCTCAGATCACTTGTCTGTGAACATAAACAATGACTGTGACATCCTTTACGATGCTCAGTGAATAATGTAAAGCTCTGAGACATTGGCCCGATTATAACACAAGATACTTTTGCTGGTTAGGAAAGTTGAATCAATCCCTCTGAAATCTAAGAACAATCACAAAGTAACTGAAGGAAAGAAAAGAAAAACTGAAACTTACGATTTTGTTTAACTTAGCATTATCTCATGCGAGGCCGGTGAATCCTTCGTCCATGTTTTAGTAGTAGGGTTGGTGTAATTACCAAAATGGTTATCCAGCCCACTGGACTAACTCCCCTACTAAAAGTGACATTTAAGCCAGGTGCAAGTCCTGGGTAAATTTTGATGGACCGGATACCTCTCACAAGTGGCTTCTTAGCATAAAGGTTTGCTATGTTTGACGGCGACCTACGTATATATTATCCCCTATTTCTATAACAAGATTTTTTTTTAAAACATAATCCTGCGCGAAATTAGCTAAGGCAAAAGCTTGTCTTAATTCTGAGGGAAAAAAATTATCATGTTGAAGTTACAGATATATCAAGCACCACAAAGAGGACCCAAGTTCAACTGAAAAAAAACAACACTTAACTGACAGAAGAAAGACATGAAGTGAAATTTATAAAAAAATACACTTACGCATTGGGTTTCTGAGAGAAATGAAGAAAGTGATTTGTGAAGTTTTCGCTTGTCCAGATATTTCGCAATTAGCTGGATCAATGCTGAATCATTGTCCTTTTTTTTCTTCTTCTTTTCCTTCCTGGATGAATCGTCTGGATAATCCATAACCTCCGCCGCTTCAGTTAAGTCTTTGGACTTGTTTTTCTTCTTCTTCTCCATTTTAACATCAATATACATTGAAGGGGCCATAAGCTTTACTAAGCCTCTGCTGTGAGGGGTGGTATGGACTCTGTTTGCCCGCCTTACAAATAGAGTTTACTGGTGTTCAATCTTTTAGGGTTTGGAATTCGCGGTTTTGTTTCTGCTCATTCCCTTTGTCTACTCTTGATGGGGTCCACGAATGTAATTACGGATGTCAATTTTTTCAATTTTTACTTGGTACTTACATTCAGTTGGCCTAGTGGTGAAGAATTTGTATTTTGTCGCAAGTTAAAACCCTAGAGGGTGGCGTATGTACGCTTTGAATTGTGTAGCACAAGTTGGGTTTCTCCTACATAATGGGAGTATGAGATAGTCCCATATACTTTAAGCCATTTGTAGACCCAAAAAGAGATCCCTTGGTATCGTGGACTATAAAAGGATCTTTCCTTTCCTTTCTAATCTTCGTTAATTTAGTGGAGTAGAATAGAATTGAAGGTTTTAACAAGGTCAAAAAGAGTCTAAAGATAGGGGAGGGTCAAATAGTGGAGCGCGGTCTTATATTGGGATAAAAGTTGTAGGGTATGTACGCCTCGTATTGTGGAGCATGAGTTAGGTGTCTCCTACATAATGGGGGTACGAGGTAGTCCCATATACTTTAAGCCATTTGTAGACCCAAAAATAGATTGCTTGGCATCATAGACTATAAAAGGATCTTTCCTTTCCTTTCCTTTAGTCTTCGTTAATTTAGTGGAGTAGAATAGAATTAAAGGTTTTTAACAAGGTCAAAAAGAGTCTCAAGGATAGGGAGAGGGTCAGATAGTGGAGTGTGGTCTTATATTGGGATAGAAGTTGTAGGGTATGTACACCTTGTATTGTGCGCAAGTTAAGTGTCTCCTACATAATGGGAGTACGAGGTAGTCCCATATACTTTAAGCCATTTGTAGACTCAAAAACAGATTGCTTCGTATCGTGGACTATAAAAGGATCTTTCCTTTCCTTTCATTTAATCTTCATTAATTTAGTGGAGTAGAATTGAAGGTTTTTAACAAGGTCAAAAAGAGTCTCAAGGATAGGGAGAGGGTTGGATAGTGGAGAGTGGTCTTATATTGGGATAGAAGTTGACCGGATTTGGCTCCTCAGTAAAGCATCCCATTAATCAATTGTGACACAACTTTTACCCAAAAAGTAAACAAATAGTGGTCAACCAATGTACATATAATATTGGTTTTATAAATGGATTATATTTGTCCCAAAAAGAACTACATCATCACAATCTCACAAGTCAAAGAATATTCATTAACCTTCTAATATAACCCACATACAATCCACGGTGCTCAAAGATGTGCTACTACATTAAAATTTGCACCCCCAAGTACAAAAAATACAAACTAAGAGTCTTGGGCACATATGCATTGATCATCCATTTCATACACAACCTTTCCAAAAAGTAACTAACACGCCAATATGAATCAAACCCATATGTCACATCACTAAAGCATATTGGAACCATCTTATATCCCAATTTTCCAATTATAAAATACTCTTGTAACATAAAACATGGCCATGTGTCCCATCTATCAAACTCAACCGCCCATCCATTGGTCACTTCCACCAGTATGCCCATCTGCATCCAATGCAAAAAAGTTGTAAGGCCACCAAAGATCCCATTAATATAAGAGGAAAAAAATGAAACAATTGACATCATTCTATCATCTAACCAAACCAATCCACTCTGCAATTTATGACAAAATTCATATATGAAAATCTAAACAAGAGAACAAAAATTTAAGACTCCATACCAAACTAATGTTCAACATATAATTAATATTACCAATTCGAATATGCATTACATCCATTCAATCCTTTTATTTTTCTCATCTAAATCTCTCTCCAATTTTATCATGTTTTCTCCTTTTTGTTTTCTATCCTATACTATATATTTTTCTAGAGGGAGCGACATATGAAGATGAAACAGTAGCAAAAGATTACCACGACCGAATTGCATAATCTTCCAAGTATTATACTATTTTAACATATACATGCTTATTTGTTATCTTCGTTGTTATTGCTTAAGCTTGTGTGTTGTAAGTGCATATATGCAGTTTTCTATTATATTGTTTATGCCTAGGAATGCATACCTATTTGGTTTTTAGTTATATTGTTTATGCCTCTTAATGCATATTTGTTGTATACGATTTAATCGTTATAACCACTGTGTTGTAAGTGCATAACCAATATGGTTTTCAGTTATATTGTTTATGCCTTGGAATGTCTATTTGTTGTATACAATGTCAATGTTCTGCTACTGATTTGTAATTGCATATATGGTGTTTGAAGTTATATTGTTTATGCATGTGAATACATATTTGTTGTATATGATGTAAATGTTCTACCCACTATGACGTAAGTGCATAGTGGGGTTTTCAGTTATATTGTTTATGTCTCTCAATGCATATATGTTGTATACTATGTAATTGTCCCACTAGACACTCTGTTGCAAGTGCATAACCTATATGGTTTTCAATTATATTGTTTATGTTTGGGAATGCCTATATGTTGTATAGGATGTAAATTATGCCCAGTGTGTTGTAAGTGCATAACGTATTGGGTTTTTAGTTATATTGTTTACATTTGGAGATGAATATTTGTTGTATACAATGTACATGTTCTACCCAATGTGTTGTAAATGCATAAACTATAAGGCTTTTTAGTTATATTGTTTGTCTATCAATGCCCATGTGTTGTATGGTATGTAATTGTTATACCCAATGTTTTGTAGATGCATAGCCTATTGAGTTTTTAGTTATATTATTTATGTCTAGGAATGACTATTTGTTGTATACGATGTAAATGTTTTACCCACTAACGTGTAAGTGCATAAACTATATGATTTTCAATTATATTGTTTATATTTGTCAATGCCTATCTATTGTATAGGGTGTAATTGTTATACCTAGTGTGTTGTAAGTGCATGAACTATTGGGTTTTCAATTATATTATTTATGTTTGGGAATGGCATATGTTGTATATGATGTATATATTCTACCCACTAACATATAAGTGCATATCTTGGATTTCAAGTTAAATTGTTTATGCATGTGAATGCATATCTATTGTATATGATATAATTGTCATACCCAATGTGTTGTAAGTAATAAACTATAGTGTTTTCAATTATATTGTTTATGCCTATTGATGTTTATATGTTGTATAGGATGTAATTGTTATACTCGATGTGTTGTAAGTGTAAACTATAGTGTTTTTAGTTATATTGTTTATGCTTGTCAATGGCTATTTGTTGTATAGGATGTAATTGTTATATCTAGTGTGTTGTAGGTGCATAACCCATTGGATTTTTAGTTATATCGTTTGTCTAAGAATGACTATTTGTTGTATACAATGTAAATGTTCTACTCGCTAACATGTAAGTGCATATGTTTTTAGTTATATTTTTTATGCTTGGGAATGGCTATTTGTTGTATATGACGTAAATATTCTACCCACTAACTTGTAAGTGCATATGTTTTCAGCTATATTGTTTATGCTTGGGAATGGAACTATTTGTTGTATATGATATAAATGTTCTACCCACTAACCTATAAGTGCATGTGTTTCTAGCTATATTGTTTATGCTTGGGAATGGAACTATTTGTTGTATATGATGTAAATGTTCTACCACTAACTTGTAATTGCATATGTTTTCAGTTACATTGTTTATGCTTAGGAATGACTATTTTTTGTATATGATGTAAATGTTCTACCCATTGACCTATAATTAAATATGTGGGGTTTCAAAGTTATATTGTTTATGCATGTGAATGCATATCTATTGTATAAGATGTAATTGTTATACCTAGTGTGTTGTAATTAAACTATAGGGCTTTCAATTATATCATTTATGCATGTCAATGTCTATCTGTTGTATAGGATGTAATTGTTATACCCATTGTGTTGTAAGTGCATAACCTATTGGGTTTTGAGTTATATTATTTATGCTTAAGAATGGCTATCTGTTGTATACAATGTAAATGTTCTACCCACTAACCCATAAGTGCATATCTAGGGTTTCAGGTTATATTGTTTATGCATATATAGGGTTATAATTTATATTGATAATGTTTGTCAATGTCTATTTGTTTTATGCGATGTTAATATTATTCCCATTGTGTTGTAAGTACATAGACAGGGTTATATTATTTATGCTTGTGAATGTTCATTTGTTGTATACCACATAATTGTTCTACCATGTTTATTGTAAGAGCACATGTGGGTTTTTAAGTTATATTGTTAGTGCATATGTGGGGTTTTAATTTACATTGTTAATGTTTGTCAATGCTTGCCCATTCTATAGGATATAAATGGTATTCCCACTAACTTGTAAGTGCATAGATGGGGTTATATTGCTTGTGCTTGTGAATGTCTAAATGTTGTATCCATATGAATGCTTACACTTATACCTAATAGGGCCTCTATTTGTAACTATTATTGTGGTTCATTAAGAGGTAAAGAGTAGATAGTGTGTGATAAATGGGAGGAAGTGGATGTTGTGTGTGCATGTTTTAGCCACTATTAGATGCTATATGATCTACAAGATCAAAATGTTGTAGCCAATGTATTGAAAGTGCATACATGGGGTCTTCTAAACTATTAATGGCTACCTCTTGTATAGAGTTGTTTTGTAAATGTCTATCTATTGTATAGGATGCAAATGTACCCATTGTATAGTATCTGCATACAGGATGGTATTTTTACTGTTTATTTGAAGAAGGAAAATAACATACTAAATGGCTAACAAATTTTGCAAACAAAAAAATCTGTAAAGGGAAATAATTTAATAATCTTACATTCAAGCATCACTATGAACTTACAAAGTCAGCCTACACAATAATACTAAAAAATTGATTTTGTTTCTTTAATTAGTTTTGATTCTTGTTTCGTTCATGTTTGTTATTGTTTGTAGATGACGAATGAAGCTCGAATGAGGACCCAGTCTGGTTAAAAAAGAGATATGACAAGGCTCCCTCCACATACAAGAGGAGTCACATTCCCCCTAAATGAAGATCCTCCAGTGCATGCAGACATCACTCCACAACCTGTTGAGGTAGTAGTGGATATTAGCACCTCCAATAATGTTGAAAACAACAATGCAAGAATGAGATTAGTTGACATAAGACATGACTAGGGATTTTAAAGATATTAAGGATAATTATATGTCAACAAGGGCTACAACAAAGAAAATGGAGAATCCAACAACCATGCTCACCAACTAGTTAGGTGGACCTACATTTGCATCGAAGAGAGTTCCTCCAACAGTCATCACAGAATATGAAGAGGCTCTTTGTTATGGAATGGTGCAAAGAGATGCCTATAGTCAGCCATGGCCTTGAGATTATCAATCTCAAGGTAGAGGTATCTTAAATTTTCCAAACTAGACCCAACCCTTTTAAGGATGGGTTTCCTGGGAAGTCCCAATG
>VDFB02000007.1:215264434-215290285 GCA_007258455.2 Sequoia sempervirens
GTATTTATAGGAGAAAATGGTGAATCAATGGCTAAGATTGATTTGGTCAATCAATGGTCAAGATGGAATCAAGGGTGAAGACATGGATCAAGTATTTTCATCAATGAATGAGAATCAAAGATGACATGGATCAAATAATCAATCAATGGCTCACAATGATTCAAACAAACACACTTTCAAAGTTGTTAGAAAGTTTGTTAGGAAAGAATATTCCCATTTTTAAAAGCAAAATGGGAGAATATTCCAAGGGAATATTCCCATGCAAGTGGATGGGTGAGGGAAAATTAGTAATTAGTTAATTAAAACAAAGTTTTAATTGTGCAAATTGAGGAATATTAGGATTATCATTAAATAAATAGTTTATTTAATGAAAAGGGAATCAAGTGACTAATTAAATGATTTAGATTATTTAATTAAATGAGAGGAGATAAGGGGGGTTTAAATTAAATAATTTGCATTATTCAATTAAACTAGATGAAATATTAGAGTGAAAGGGGGGAATTAACCTAACAACATTAATTAGATTAATAGATGAAAATGATGCCTTTAATTAAATAATTAGGCTTATTTAATTAAACAATCGAAAAGAAGATGAATTCAGGACGAAACGAGGTTAGTGACCGGATTCAAGTGTGTGATACCATTTAGGACAATTTTAAGTGTCTATACATACGTACTCATATACACACATACATACATACATACATACATATACCTAAACATACATATATAAGGAAGCCTTGCTACCCCATAGGAAATGTGTTAAACCCAAAGACACGATATGACTCAAATGAGAAATCGGGGAACCATCAAAACAAGCAACTATTGAACACACTTGATTAATTAGATGTGTGCACATAGCATATTAAACTTAATAGATATGTATGTATTTATCTATATATGATAGATTAAGTTCAATCCCCCATTGAATGCAAATCATGATAAAGGTGGGCAAGCATGCACATGCCCCAAGCATATCTAGTCTCGTGCACGACCATACTCTCAAGCACACAACCCCAACCAACAGAGAATCCCTTTGACCTACAATCAGGACAAAGGAATCCTACGATGAATCCAACAAGTATTGTCGGCAAAGTGGCGTATGTGTCAACCATCTCACGCCATAGAATCCACATACCAACAATCATGGCATCTTGAAACACCCTCTAAAGAGCCTCAGTACCACCCTAATCTGTTGAATCATATACAACAATATCCCCCACAACTAGTATCCGCAGAATCCTCCAGACATCCTTTAGGGTAACTGTAATCTCGTTGGTAGCTAGATGGAAGGTGTTATGCTTGTTGTGCCACCTCTCTACTAACATTGTCAGGAGACCCCGATTAATCCTAATCTGGGGCATATCAAGTAGAGAGGACAATCCACAACGTGTAATGATAGTTGTCTCAGGTTGGGCCAGTTGTCGTATCAACTCAAATGTCTGAGGAAATCTCTCTCTAATATGGAGGTTCGCCAACACCTCCTATCATCATGAAATATTCAAAGTCGGTACTCTTTTTGTCAAAATCATCAAAACATCAAATATCCTATCAAACCTAATCAGCTCTTGGTGATAATTTTGATTAAATCTCGTGAGAAAACATCATTGAACCTCACCTATCATGAGGTCAATCATCAAACATCATTGAACCTCGCCTATCATGAGGTCAATACATCAAATCAACCTCGCCTATCATGAGGATAATTATCATCAAATCAATCATCAAACCCCGCCTATCATGAGGTTGAACATCATCTACTTGATCGGGTTCATCAATCATATCAAACCAAAGGCTAACACGATCGAAAATCAACAAATCAAGGACAAATTTGATTTTTTTATCAATTTGACTTAGAAGCACTAAAACATCAAAAGCGCCATTTCATCAGGCATAAGCGCCATAATAGACGGTTAAAGAGTCACTTTATCGTAAGCGCTATTTCATCGGGGCAAAGCACTAAACTATCGGGTCAATGTGCTAAACAAGTGAAAGCGCTAAAATAGAAGGTAAAAGCGCTAAACTTTTTATCCTAAGCGCTAATCTACTCAAAGCACTAAAACAATAAGTCAAAGCACTAAACTATCTATCCTAGGCGCCACAACATTAGAAGCGCTAAAACAGACTACCTAAGCACTAAAACGTTGGAAGCGCTAGAACAAAAAGCAGAAGCACTATTGCGGCATGTAGAAGCGCTAAAAGAAACTTAAATTTTCAAATTCAAAAAAATGCACAAAAAATGAGGAAATCATGCAAACCAAGGGAGTTAACGGGTACATACCGAAGGTCCATAGACGGTCGGATGGTGGTGATGTCGCACGCGCTCGAAACAGTGAGTATGGTAGGGAATCGACATCCTACTCCAAATTGCTCTCTCTCAAATTTTCAAAACTCAAATGCACAAATGAGTTTGAAAATGACCTTTTTGACCTATTATAGGTTATTTTTGGTGGCATTTTTATGGGGTTAATTTTTTTTTTTAGGAGAGATCAATTCAAATTCATCCAGGGGCAATATTCTACATTCTTTATCGACAGATAAATTATTTCACCATCAAATTTTCATCAAATCATGGAAAAATTAGAAATTTTAAAAATTCCAAAAAAATCAAAATATCAAAAATTCATTAATTTATCTCCCAAAGGGGCATATATTCATCATTTCTTGAAAATCAATCTCTAGGGCAAGTCTGGGGCATACTAAAAAAAATTTGTTGATACTAGCAGCAACACAAAATTTTCTTTGAAGCAATGTGTAAACACATCACTTCAAAGAGGGGCAAAATGTATACACCTAAAAATGGTCTGGCGAATATAATTATTTAAATATGATTTATTTGATTAATTAACCTTTATTTCATCTACTATTAAATAAATAGAAATATTTATTTATATAGTTCATCTTAAATTCTTCAATCTTTATTCTATTATTTTCGTCTTAATTAAATAAACGAATTTCACTTTGTTTTATTTAATTATCATAATTAAATTCATCTACTATTAAATAAATAGAAATATTTATTTATAGTTCATTTTCCTATTCTTCAATTTTAATTAAATAAATAACTTCAATAGTTCGTGTTATTTAATTATCATATCATTCAATCTTAATTAATTAAACAAGGTTAAATACTTTGTTATTTAATTATCATATCCCTTCTATATTTATTTAATAAACAAATTCTATAGTTTGTTTTATTAAATTATTTATCCTCTTTTACTAATTTGAATAAATCATAAATTATTCAAATAAAGGCATAAAGGGAAATTTCCTCTATTCACTCACCTACCAAATTAGATATCAAATATCCAATTTAATTCAACTGGTATTCATGAGAAAGCTATGGAGACAAATTTGCAGGCAATCCTCTCAATCTCATTCCTCTGATTTTTCCTATCATCTGGCCTGGGGAGAAACCATTCACATAATCAGCTCAAGCTTCTCAATCTCTCACCATTCAATTCTCCAGATTGAATCCAAGCCTTTGTTGTGCTGCCCTGTCACAATGTGCTGCCGTGAAATCTAATACAGACTTTTGAAACAGGAAATGCATCCAAAATCTCTCATCTTTGTGCAAACTTACTTTGCAGGAATAGCAATCAAGCATCTTAGCAACAACATCAGTATTTAGCAATAGTATCATGGCAATCATAGCATCTGTAGAATCAATATCATGACTCCATCATAGTTTTATTGTAGCTTCCATCCATCAGGTTTCACGTTAGCATAGATTATAGTATCATCAAAATCATTTAGAAATCACCATATAGAAGTAGATCATTGCATTTAGCATGACTCCATTCTCTAGATTGGTATTTTAAATAGTCACACTGCTTACCAAATCTGAGAGCCCTCCGTGACTTGATAAATCTTTGGAGATAGGAAACAATGAGACGCTTTCATGTTTTTTTGTGCTTTAAATTAGTTAATTGTTGTTAAATCTTGATATAATGTTTCATTAAGAAGTGTTTTTAGTTGTTTTACTTATTACTTATTCCACACTTACATTTATAATAATTTTTTTGTATATATATATATATTGATTTGAAGATCTAATTAAAACAAAGGGATGAAATAAAATAAGTTAGATTTCACTACATCTCTCATATATAAAAAAGAATAGGAGAGTGTAAGACATGACCAAATTCATACCTTTTTTTATTGGTTATATAAAATTCTACTAGTGCCTAATACATTACCTTATGCAAGGTCATTTACCAAGTAAGAATTTTGTTTGATAATAAAAGGAGTTTTATTTATTTTTAAATATCTCAATGAAAATTTAGAAGACACTAAATCCTATTATCACCTTAGTCCTCCCTTATCGCCAACTTTACAAATATTTCAATAAGACTTATTAATATACCATATGGAATGCATTGCCACATAGAATGTTGATGGGCATTAGAAATGAAGTTGTTCCAATAGGAAAAATAAAAATGTTTTTAAAAATATAAGTGGCAATTACTAAAATACTATTCTCCCAAAAATGCAAAATGAGAAACCCTAATGGAAAATACCTAATCTATAAATATGAGAAACAAGATTGAATTTGGCAAAGTGATAATCCGAACAAACAAACAAATTTTATATGACTAAAATGAAGATCTAATAAAAAAAAAGGATGAAATAAAATAAGTCAAAGTTACCTACCTCTCTCATAGATATAAGACCGAAGATACCAACTGATTGTATATGACTAAAATGAAGAACAAATCAAAACATAGGGATGAAAGAAAATAAGTAAGACTTGTGTGTGTGTGTGTGTGTGTGTGTGTGTGTGTGTGTGTGTGTGTGTGTGTGTATGTGTCTGTGTATGTGTCTATGTGTATGTGTATGTGTATGTGTGTGTATGTGTATGTGTATGCGTATGCGTATGTGTATGTGTATGTGTATGAGTATATGTATGTATATATAATCTATTGGTTTATTCGATCTATCTATCTATCTATTTATCTATTTATCTATATATCTATCGATCTATCTATCTATCTATCTATCTTCTATCTATCGATCTGTCTATCTTCTAGCTATGTATACATAATCTATTGGTTTGTGTCTTATCTCATTCAACATAATGGATCACAAGGCCAGATAATTAAAATATTGGCATATTAATACATAAGGATAGATGGAATTAACTCACTGTACTAGATATATGAAATTCCCTATGAGAATTAAATGCCATCTTGTAAGACATAAGGTTTGCACAAGAAGAGCCTATTCTGTTAATAAATATATTCAAGCATGATATGAGATTTATAATTTACATGGTAGTGACAAGGCAACTCAAAATATAGGTAAGAAGGTAAAAGTTCTACTTAATTGGTAAGTTTCCAATACATGTCCTATCAGAATGTAAAGCTCATGACATGTTGGCCTAATAGGGGCTTAAAGCCCACAAGCACATTGGTCTAGTAGGGGTTTAAACTATGGTGGCAATATCAACAATGCCATAATTTAACCATCACATTATGTCATGGATGATCTCTCATCCTCGTCCTTTTAATTTTATTTTTTTCAAATATAATTCTTTTAAGAAAGTTGTGATTATGCTACAGTTTAAATACTTAATAAATGCTACTCATTTCACTATTTTTCTATTTTACAATATTTTTGAAGCATCCATTGAAAGAATAATTCAATTATGAGCTATTACTTTTCACATATCTATATCCTTTAAATTTGAAAAATACTTAATTTATATATGTTGACTATTTATTTTACTTAACAAGCATCCACTTAGTCATTCAAATGCACATCAAATCAAGGGATTTTTTTTAATGGTGAACATTATATAACCATCTAACTTTCCCTTGTACCTTGGGGTCACTTTGATTAGAGCATCTTAAATACAATAAAAAGTGTAAATGTAGTATATTATTACATTAACTTGGCTCATAATAGTTTCATATTATGATCCTTTTATTCATGATCCCTATATTTTTTTTTATCACCTTGAATCATATGCATAAATGTGAACTTGAACCAATTCAAAAGTGTGGATATGACCTTTAATTTTATTTTATTTTAAAAATTTCTCTCTCCCGCTAACTATTGTGAGTTGACATAGCACATGCTTGTTTTGATTTATGTGCTTAGTTCTTATATTTAAGGATATCAATTTGCTCATTTGAAATCATGCTATAATTTGAAAATAACATCTAGATTGGAGAATTTAAAGGAGAATCTATTCTATATTATTTACTTATGACATTATTATATGTCTTTTGCATACTTAATTGTTGTATTCTAATCTTTTACTTAGAGTCACAAATTTAATTTGTCAGGGGTATGACCAAGGAGAAATTGACCCTCGTGATTCAATATATTATTCGAGCATATTCCCAAACACCAAATTTCCTTATGCATATTTAGACATTAGGAATCAATGAAAGAAAATTTTAATAATCCACATTATTCTAAATCAAATTTGTTATATATTAGGTTAGCATGCAAGTTTAGATATATACCCATAAAAAAAAAGGTCTATAGTTGCATAGGTGAGCTCGAGTGATAGTGATTACTAAATTTGATACCTTCATCTAAGCGAGCACTAAAATTTCAATACCTTAGTGAATCAATTTTTGAAATTTGTCACCACATATTCCCACCTTTAGAATCTAATTAAGTATTATACTATTTTTGGTACAAAGGAATTAGCACTAGTTGGGACCCCACTTGTGGGGTCCTAATTATGTGGTCACATATTTCCACCTTCAATGTCTTATTAAGTATTATATTTATTTTGGGTACAAAGGAATCAACACTAGATGGGACCCTATTTGTGAGGTCCTAATTATGTGTCCCCTATAACCTCTAGTCAAATGAGCTACCCTTACTCATGTAGTGGTTGAAGCCAAGGACTTCAACTTCTAACCATATCCATGTCTTTAAATGAGTTAACCATCTAGTCTACTCCCTATGTAAATTTATTTTAATTACTATAATTTTATATTTAATTTAGTATTCTTTTAAGTTATCAATCTTAGCTCCTAAATCCTAGGTTTTTTAATTATTTGTCCTGAGTGAAAAGTAGTGAAAAACATGAGTTTTCATTATAAGGTGAACGAGTTTGAGGTTGGCTTGAAGTTTTAAATTTTGATATTTAGGAACCATGCAACTTGGTTTAATATTTCTTTTAAGACTTTATACTTGTTATCTATAGAGAATTAATGATTACTAATCATAAGTCATGATTTATAATTGGATAAAAATATTCTTTATAAGCTAAACCAAAAACAACAATTTGTATGATGAAATGTGGGTGTACAAATATATACTAACATTACATCTACCCAAAAAATTGCTAATGTGATTTTGTCTTTGATGAGATAGGTACTGAAACATAGGGAAAAGGGGGAGAGGTGAAATAGGTAGACCAAAAAATGAGGGATCTATGCCAAAAATAAGGCGGGGGGTGGGGGTTGTCCACCTAATCACTCCACCTTTTCCATGTTCATTAGGAAGAGGGATAGTGCTAAAAATGATTAGAATTGACTTGCAACCCTCAAGGCGAGTCAACCCTAGGTTTGGACACTATGCTACCTTAACTTCCTTATGACATAAAAGACAGGACAACAATTTGGGAGAAGAATAAAATTGCATTAACAATAAAACTTATGATATCTAACACTTGAAACATGAAGTATTATGATAATAATGATAGAAACAACCATTAACTAACAGATCTAAGAAGGTCAAGATGGTATGTACCTGGCTCCAAAAGTGGGTTTCAGGCTTTGTTGAAGGACATATTGACCCAGGGGTGAATGTGTCTCTATAGAGGGCTTTGAAAATTCTTTTTGCACTCCTCAGATCCCAAATCTAAGCTTCTGATTCCCCTAGGTTTGACTGTCAAAAAGCCAAAAATAAAACCTATAGGTGAGTTTTCATATCTTGACAACTTTGCAAAATTGCACTTTTGATCCAATTTCAATCCTTCTTTACCTGCAAAGTTGTAAACACGCAAAGAGGAGATTTTTTTTTTGTTTTTGGTGTATAAGGGTTGGCCTTGGTCAAACCCTACTTTGGTAATTAAACCTTGATAATGAAATAATGATGAAAAGGAAGGAATGATGAATGAACACTAGCTTGTTACACCTCACCAAACCCTTTAATGGTTGCCCTTAGAGGACTGAAGTCTACCACATCACTCCAAGGATTTGATCTTGCATGAAATGGCTTAATTGGATGCTTGAATGCTTCCTTGAAACTTGAAACCTACATCACAATGCTAGCTCAAAAACATGTATGAACACACATAAATCTTGACATCGTGATAGGATCTTGAATGTTGCAATAAATGACTAATAAATCTGCTCTTCAATGATCTTGACAATAATCTTTGCTCTTTTGAAGTTTGAATTATGCAACTTCTTAATTGTTAGATTTGAATTGATAAAAAGACCTTGTATTTATAGGTGTTTCATTAATTACCTGACAATTAAACACCACAAGTTGACCTTTGCAATTTTAATTTAGATCATTAAAATGTTGCCAAAAAAATATTAAAAAATGGGTCCCAAGACTTAAGGGGGACCCATTCTCCCTTGGGAGAATGGGTCTTAGGCCCTAAACCTAGGACACATTTTCCAAGATGTGTAATTAAGTGTAGGCATTGATTAAATGTCAGTTCCCGTTTCAAAAAATTAAATTAATCAGGCTTGTAAATGCACAATTGGGCCAATTAAAGGCTTAATTAAGTCCAATTAATTAAGGGGATGCAAACATAGTGTGAAAATGTAAA
Source organism: Sequoia sempervirens (assembly GCA_007258455.2). Taxonomy (NCBI): domain Eukaryota; kingdom Viridiplantae; phylum Streptophyta; class Pinopsida; order Cupressales; family Cupressaceae; genus Sequoia; species Sequoia sempervirens. The sequence continues at coordinate 215,273,184 of VDFB02000007.1, forward strand.
GGAGTACATTTTTCGACACTACATTTAGCCCCCACTTTAGTGAGAGTATGAACTTGCACTCAGACTGACACTAAAGTAGAAAAATAAGTCAAGAGAGGTCTAATTGTATAAGTGCTGGAAAGATAAGATGAATAAGGTCAAGAAGGATGATCAAGCCCCCAAGATCAAGATCCAGAGCAAACCAACATAAGCACAAAGGGACACACATATGTGTGATATGCAACAACAAGACAAGATGCACAATTATGCAATGTCAAAATTAATGTGAAAAAAGAAAGAAAAGGATGGACTAGTTGTAGTTGTGTTGTTCTCCATAAAATGCGTTCACAAGTGAAAACTCATTGTCCATTATGAAAACAAAATATACTCATGAGTGCTATTGAAATTCAATGTCCATTAGGTGAGCCCCAAGAAAGTGAGAAACACACACGAGGTTGGTATGTGCCCACAAAAAGGTGGTTGATGGGAAATTTGTGCCAAGTCTACAGGCTCCCATACGACAACCATACCAAAAGTTATACCTCCTAATAAATTTGATAAGGTGCCACAAAAAACGGTTCCACAAGGCTAGCAAGTTGCATTATGCTAGACACTCATGAAAAACAAAAAGGCACCATTGGCAAGCAAGTTGTGTTATGCTTGGTGGCCATGACAAAGTTTTAAATACAATAGGATAGGTTAGTCAAAGGGGTTTTTCTTAGTTCATGAAAGGTCTCACTTTAGGGAACATCATGCTCAATGTCACTAAGAGAGGACTAGTTGAAGATAAAAGATTTGTACCTTAGGGAATGCAATCCATAGCATTACCATTAAGAGGAATTCCATATGCCAAGGTCACGCTCTTGAAGGAAATAAAACCTAATGTCACCGCTAAGAAGACACATCACATGAAGTAAGAAGACCACACTTTGAAGGAAATATGCGAACAATGAGTGAGGACACGTATGCCCCCACTTTAAGGAAATTGCTAAACTCCATGCTATGAGCAATTACTTTAAGTAGAAAAATGATAAATGCCAATACACGAGAGCTTTATTTGGAAAGCCCTATGTAAAACATATGTTTCCAAGTAGAGCTACATCATGAAACGAGGTTGCCCCCCATATGCAATACTAAGATAACACGTAAGGGATCCATGGATTTGGGGTCATCGTATGTCTTTGGTACAGTGATATAATGGAGCTCAAAATTGTCATCATTCCCAAAATGACTCGTGGAACAATGAGAACAAAGGAAGAATGACAAATAGAGAGCGAAAACAAAGAAAAGATTTTGGGTCAACATGGAAGAGACCTAGATGTCTCAATGCTTTGCATCATCCCCAAAAGGAAAACACAAGATAAAAGAAAAGATAATGGTTATGACAAATAGAAGAATGAGGATACAAATAGAAGAATGTCATGATAGATTTGCTTCCTCTGTATCCTTGCACCAATGAAGTGACAAGGGTCATCCAAAGTAGGCTCACAAACATATAAATACATGCCAATAAACACAATACAGGGGATCACATTACGTACATGCAATCATAAAAAAAACAAAGAAAATACTAGTATGTCACATGCAAGTCAACCTAGAGCAGGTCATCTGCATCCTAATATTGTTCATCATATGCCGAGGGTGGGCAACCAACCAAAGGGATGATGACAAGTGTCATACAAGGAACACCACCAAGTTCAACACATGGTGAGTCACTCTTGTTACGAGGATCATCACACTTGTTATCATCTAAGCTCATGGAGGAGGAAAGCAATAAATTGAGCTCATTATGCACTTCCTCGTCAATTTTATAAACCTCATCATCATCCAAGTTAATCATAACAAGAGGCCTAATGATGATGTCCATGGAGGTTTTTTGTTTTTGTTGTGGCGGAGGTGGAGAATCATCATGTATTTCTTGAGTTTGTGTTTGATCTTGATTTTATATTTTGTTATTTTCTTCTAATTGATGAGCAATAACACAATGTTTATGCCTACACTCTTTAGCATTTTAGTTTATTCTTACACAATTTTCAAGTTGTGAAGTTGTAGGAGCGGGTTTATCAACCATTGGTTTCTTTTCTTCTCGCAAGGGAGGAACAGAAGGAACCATGGAAGGTTGTTCAACCACTTTCTCTTCAACTTTATAAACCCATTTGATCTTAGGAAGCACAATAGGAATTGTATAGTTATCTCTCGATCTCTTATAGGAAATAGATGGAGGATTTGTCATGGTTACTTGGAAGGGCTTTTGGTTCAACCATGGCTTCATCAATGATAGGAGGCTCAATCATGGGTTGAGGTATGTTTCTAAGGGATAATTTTGCTATGCGCTTTGCCTTGAAATTTTAGTAATATTTGAAAAAGAAGTCCTCACGAGGCTTAATAGGTTCAGTAGGTTCAGGCCAAAAGAAATCCAATGAGAAATTTCTACAGGAAGACATAGGATTAAAGCCACTATGATGCATAGTAAAAATGTCATTGCTAAATGGAAATTTTAAGCATTTATGCACTACCGATAGGACAACATCCATGGAGCACAGAGCCATGGATAACTAAGCTTCACATGGAATCATTTTGATGATGGGATGATTGAGAATGAGACATTCAATTGTTTCAGTCCAAATTTTAAAGGAAGAGTGATCAAACCTATTGTAGGGAAAACAAACCATTATGTGTTTTGATCCATACTTTTGGTTGCCATAAGAATCTTGATAAAGTTCATGCACAGATAAGAATTCCTCGTTGATCACATTCTCTACACACACAAGATCAATTAGTATCCCATTAGTAGGCTTGTCATTGATTCTTCCGACAATGTAAAGAGGATCATTAGGTGCATGTTTGATTATGTCATTTTGTGAGAAAGTAATGTTTATAGACAAGTTGGTTTGGACCTTACGAGGTTGAAAATCAATGAATCCAACCATATTATCTATAGAATCATCCTCATCACTCATGTTATCATCAATCATGTGAACATTCATCACATCATTCTTGGTATCATTAGCTTTCACAAAAGAGATGTTATGCTTTAGCATGGAATTAGTAAAAAGTTACAAATTTTGGTTGGGTAAGGCAACCTGGATGTGATGAGAATCAATGATGTCTTGCACAATGTGTTTAAGATGCTTACAATGTTCTGTATCATGTCGATTTTGTCGATGATAATGGAAAAATGCATTAGCATTATAATTTAGAGGTAAAGGATTTGTAGGATCAATGGTTTTGATGAGAGGTAAGGTAATTAAGTTCTTAGCCTAAAGTTGCAACATGATGGAATGAAGGGTATCGGGTAGCGGGGTAAATTGTCTACTACACTATCTAAATTGGTATGGATTTGTTGTTTTTATGGCAACTACTTGAGACTCAACATGTTGACTTGGTTGGGGTGGGTTGATTTGTAAAAAGCTCTTCTTTTTTTCTTGAATGGTTAGAAATTGTTATGGGGCATGAACTTAGATTTCTTAGGGCGGTTAGAGGGAGTTTTCATTTCACAATGACTAACTGAATTTTGATAGTCACAAAGATCCATACACAAATGTGTAAAGGAGGTAAATTCCATCATCCCAAGCTTGTCTTCAATTTTGTTTTGTAAATTTTCAATGAAAATTCTTTGGAGATCGACATTGGGAATCTTAATGTTGATTTGTGAATAAAGCAATTGGTATCGTGCTATAAAATCAGTGATCTTTTCAACATCCTTTTTTTTACACTTCATTAAGTCAGCTAAGGTCATCTTGGGACCAATGTGCACTTGGAAATGGTTGAGGAAGGCATCAACAAGTTCATTGAATGAACTAACTGAGTTATTTGATAAAGAGCAAAACCATTCCAAGGCTGTATCTTTCAAAGGTCTAGGGAAAATTTTAGCCAAGAGCTTATCTTTGAAGATGAAGTCACTACATAAGGTTGTGTATGTCGAGACATGGTTGCTAGGATCTCCTTTACCATCGTATTTTTCAAATCTAGGAATCTCTATAACTTGTGGCATTTGTGCTCTTAATATCTCCAAGGATAATGGGTTTATTTTGACATATTGCGAAGGTTGGCCATTTTGATTTTGGTTCAATGTGGAAATTTGTTGTTGGAGGGATGAAACATTTTTCAAAAGATGGTTAAAGACAAAATCATTGGTTGTGTTGTGAGATGGAGGTGTATATGTGTTTGGAGGACAAGTGAATTGTAAGTTTGTGAGGGGTGATGGATTAGGAGATATGAGGTTTGAATTCACAAAGCTAAAGGGATTCCCAGTGGAAATACCCAAGGTTGTATTGACATTGCTAGTGGGTTGCCTTATTGTAATAATAGTTGGATAAGTGTATGTCAGAATAAAGGCCATAGTTGTAGGAGGAATTTGATTTCCACCTTGAATTTGAGTGTACGTAAAAGTTTGAGCACAACTATCCATTATAGGAACATGATTATCAATTATATGAGCTAGTTTATGCACAATTTATATTCCTTGTTCATTATCAAGCATCTTCCTCATGTTATCTATGACGAGAATCGTAGTAACAACAATGTATTCAACACTCACAAAGTTTTGTAGTTTTTTTAAGGCTTCATCCATTTGTTTTAGCTTTTATTGAGGGACATCAACAACATTTGTCTCAACATCAATTACATTGGTTGTTGGTAAAGTAGTCATAGGAAATGTGGTATCAAAGCTATGGTCCATAATGGGTTGACTAGTGTCAACACTATGAGTGAAAGAGTTAGTAAACTCAAGATGCACGACGGATGTACTAGCATGGGATGGCATGAGTCTCGAACTACATCTCATTAAAGTATTGGTAATAGGACACCAGGTTGTGAAGCTCATATAAGTTTCACCAAACCAAAGTGCACCCAAAATGGAGAAAAGGCACTAGAAAAATGTAATAAACACCCAAAAGTATGAATCACAATGCAAGTATGTAAGAAATTTTTACAAATTTTCATATTTGAAACAAGATAATTTACTGATTATGCTATGCAAAAACTTGAAAATTTGATGCCTTTAATGCCAACTTTTATTTCAAACAATGCAGTTAATTTGACTAATTGAACTTAATGCAATAAAGTACAAATTTTTTTGTTTTCTGAAACTAAAACACAAATCTGATAGTAGAATGAAATAAAGAAAACATAGACAAAATAATATCCAAAAAATTGAAAAAACACCTGTAGAAGGATAGGTTCGCCCAAGGGCGAATGGGTCTTTGTACAAGGGTTGAAAAAAATAAAGTTTGTGTTTCTAGTTTGATGTTTGAGTTCTCTATTTCAAGTTGCAGACTATGGATTTTGTGACTGATTTTTCTAGTTTTAGGTGTCTTAATGCAAGTTCCACTAGTGACAATAAGTGAACAAAGTGACAACTTTCAGAATGCAATTTTGAATGGAATTTGAATCTAAATGACTTAAAGACCCTCATGATGCAGCTGAAATGTAATATGTATGCAAAATAAATGCAATTTTTTTAATTTTTTATGAATTTAAGTGATGCAAATGTGCAAAAGTAAACCCTATATGCAATGCAAAGCACACTAATGCAAACCTAGATCTAGAGTTTTGAATGTCTCCAAATCAGAATTTAAGATGTACAAAGTCAAGTTCACCAAAATGAAGCATAGGGAAAAGAGGGAGAGGTGAAAAGGATAGACCTAAAAATGAGGGATCTATGCCAAAAAGCAAAAGGGGGTGTCCACCTAATCACAAATCCACCTTTTACATGTTCATTAGGAAGAGGGATAGTGACAAAAATGATTAAAATTGACTTGCAACCCTCGAGGTGAGTCAACCCTAGGTTTGGACTCTATGCTACCTTAACTTCCTTGTGATAGAAAAGATTGAACAGTTTTGGGAGAAGAATAAAAGTGCACTAATAATCAAAATTATGAGATCTAACACTTGAAACATGAAGTATTATGATAATATTGATAGAAACAACCATTAACTAGTAGATTTGAGAAGTCAAGATGATATGTACCTGGCTCCAAAAGTGGGTTTCAGTGTCTACAAAAGGACATATTCGCCCAAGGGAAAATAGGTCTCTATACAGGGCTCTAAAAATTATTTTTTTAGTCCTTAGATCTTGAATCTAAGCTTCTGATTCCCCCAGGTTTGACTATTGAGAAGCTAGAAATAAAATCTATAGGTGAGTTTTTGTATCTTGACAACTTCGCAAAATTGTACATTTGATCCAATTTCAATCCTTCTTCACCTACAAATCTACAAACACACAAAGAGGAGAAAAATGATTGTTTTTGGTGTATAAGAGTTTGCCTTGGTCAAACCTTAGTTTGATAATTAAACTATCATAATGAAATAATGACAAAAAGTAAGGAATGATGAATGAACATTAGCTTGTTACACCTCACCAAACCCTTTAATGGCCGCCCTTAGAGGACTGAAGTCTATCACATCACTCCAAGGATTTGATCTTGCATGAAATGGCATAATTGGATGCTTGATTTGACACTTGATTTGATGCTTGAATGCTTGCTTGAAACTTGAAACCTACATCATAATGTTAGCTCAAAAACATGCATGAACACACATAAATTTTGACATCATGATAGGATATTGAATGCTACAATAAATGACTAATAAATATGCTCTCCAATGCTCTTGACAATAATATTTGCTCTTGTGAAATTTGAATTATGCAACTTCTTAATTGTTAGATTTGAATTGATAAAAAAAACCTTGTATTTATAGGTGTTTCCTCAATTACCCAACAATTAAACACCACAAGTCGACCTTTGCAATTTGAATTTAGATCATTAAAATGTTGCCAAAAACATATTAAAAAATGGGTCATGAGACTTAAGAGGGACGCATTCACCCTTGGGTGAATGGATCTTAAGCCCTAAACCTAGGATACACATTTTCCAAGATGTGTAGTTAAGTGTAGGCGTTGATTAAATGTGGGTTCTCCTTTTGGAAAATGAAATTAATTAGGTTTGTGAATACATAATTGGGCCAATTAAAGGCTTAATTAAGTCCAATTATTTAAGGGGATACAAACATAGTGTGAAAATGTAAAGGAGTGCATTTTTCGACACTATAGCTACCAAACAATAGGTTTAGGCATCTAACTCATCAATAGTGTAAAAAATAAAGAGTCGTTTGACATATCATGTAAACGTTTAAGGGGTGCAAAGTTATCCCTAACAATTACTGGATCCTTTCTCTTAATCTTTCACCCTATAAATTCTTAAATGTATTATCAATAGCAAAATTAACATCACACCATTCCTTCTAAAGTATGAAGGTTGAGCTAAAATTACTAACAATCAAGCCATATAGAAGGGTCAAGTTGATTTTTTAGACTTTTGCCTTGATTATTTATGTAAGGTGGTTCAAATACATTCTCTTAAAATTATTTTTTAAATATGCTTAAGATTCACCTTTAATCCTATTGATTACTAACACTTCAAGTTTTTAAATAAATAAATTCTACACAAGATAGTGATATGGTAGTGTCTTAAATGCATAAAGGATGATTAAATTATAAGAAATTAACTTGTAATTTTTTTTTTTAGTAGAGGATAAAAGTTAACACTTCACATTTTATTTGTATTTTTTATGCTACTTTTCATGGATGTCATTAATGCATATTCTAGCAGTCACCTAGTTTTTTTGGCATGCTCAATAACCCTAAACCTAAACCCTTCAATCTATTATAACGAATTATCCATCTCAATACATTATCAACCAATTCTTAGGACTTCCACTTTTGTGGACTACATCACACTACTATTCCTTCCCTTGGATAGAACTATGGGTGCAATTTGGTTCTCTAAGTTAAAAATTCAAATTTCTCACTTTTAAGGCCAACAATCTTAGGATATGATCATTACACGTGAGTGTGCATGTAAAAAGTGATGAATTATGTTTAGGTTGTGTATTTGAGGACATCATCCCATAACTTTCATTAATAAAGTATAATCATCTCACATTCACGTAATTACACATATCACATGGAATTAATTCACATCTCAATCTCAATTTGCATCAAACAAAACAATTAGCAAGTCAACATTCCTCTCAATCTCAACTTTCATATGTTTTAACTCTCTCAAATCAACCTAGGTGAATAATAGGTGTCAAGGAAGTTAGAAAACTTTTCTTTATGCATAATAGGCTCCTAAATTTGATATTTATAATTATACTTTCTCAAACATAGTAATACTTAGAGGCAAACAATTTCTATAACCTATTGAATCTCATGCACAAGACACAGTCATGACATTTAGAACAAAAGTAGCCATGACCCTATATTAACATCTATAAAGTTTAAGAATCATTCTTTGTGGAAATTTGATTACCAATTCAATTTCATATTTCAATATCAAATATCTTTCATAATGGCTTAGTACTCAATGCCAACATCACATTAATTTTCACACAAGCCCTAATCCATCTCGATGAATTTCAACACTATTTATCTCAAATTACTCAACATTTCAATTCTCAACTAATTTTATTTTAGGGTTTAATCATTATATTAGGATTATTAAATTAAACATAGGGTTATTTTCTTATAGCTATATTTTTAAATAAAATAACACTATTAAATATGTAAAAACAATTTTAATATGATCTTAGAGTTGGTCACATGTTGCATGGTTGTGACCTAAACCTCATGTTTGGTAGTACATGACTACCCTTTAGTAAGGTAGTTGTGTTCCTTAATCTTATGGCCATGTGCAAAAAAAGAGTATTTATGTTGGGTGTTTGCTTTTGGCTTCCTAGTCACGTGGGAAAACACTAGCCATATTGACTACCATCAAGAGTTCTTGTGTTGGGTTTGTGGTTTCATTTCCTAGTTACGCAGAAGTAAGGATGATTAAGCCCTTGGTTGCATCTAGGTTATGGAGTTGATATCTTGGTCACTTGGAAGCTCCTATATAACCTATTTTCTCAATATGAATATACTTGATGATATGGAATTAGTCTTTTAGTGGCCTCAAATTCCTAGATAAAACTTTGATCCTTTCAAATTCTCGTGCTTGTATGTTATATATTCATGTTTTTTGGATATATCGATTTTTCATATTTCCTATATTAAATTTAGTGGTTTAAATACTTATCTATGATATTACATTGTTTTAGGTTATAGTTTTGGTGTTTTTAGATTTGTGGGTTTCTTGATGTTGAAATGGATTTAAGTTTGCATGTATGATAATTTAGGGTTTACATGTTAATCAAAATCTATGGTTTTATATGTTTTTGAAGACTATTATTTATAGTTTTCAGATGGATATATTTTCATGCATGCTAAATGTGTATGGCTTGAGAATGTTTGTTGTAGCCTTCTCAATGCGGAAGTGTTGGTGTTTGTTTGGTCATTTAACATTTTGTTTGGTTTTACTTGATGGGTTCCTAATTATGGTTGCTTTGTTGTGGATTTGTGGCTAGTTGGATCTAGATTTAATTTGATTCTCAAGTTATGGAAAATTTACATGTTATCTCTACTTGTCTATGTTTGATATCTTACTAATTTGGTATTGAATTTTTGTTTTGCATTGTTCAAGATCTATGAGTTATGTGTTTCTCCTTGGTTTTAGTTGAAGCACTAGCAATGATTTTCTATTAGTTTTAATATTTTGCATGTGTATTGGCTTTGTAAGTTGTTTGTACTTGCATGTTGCATGAATAAATAAGGAGTAGATCTCTATAGTGTTTGTGGTGTCTTATTGCAACATTATTTTGTTGGTGGATTATGCAAAGTTAAAGATTCTACCCAGTTGGCATTTTTATTCATCATGGTACATTAGTATGTTCATTATAATGAGAGTGAGATAGTCATTTGGAGTGATTGAGATAGGTACACTTTGGTACCTATAGTAGATGACTACGGTGTCAGGAGAGACTCTAAATCATGTGGTTTGGTGGGAGATTTGTGCAGTTACATGGTGGTATCTTCTTGGTTGAGGATCATGGTTTTACTTTGCCTTTAATAAGCTCCTAGTGCTTCAATTGATTTACTTGATTATACAAGGACTGTGGATAATATTTAGTTAGGATATTTTTATCATGATTCCATACATAGCTTAAAATCACTTTAAATGGAACTTTTGAAAATATTGTGGATTGTGACAATGTTAGATGATCTTCTATGGTGGATTTTAGTGTCATGAGAACTATAACTTTACCTCATGAAATTAATGTGAGTTATTTAACGATTAATTGTTCTATAAATAGAGGATGATTATCTTCATTTTTACAAGGACGTGGATAGATTGTTGCCATGAAGAGATCTTGGAGCTTTTGGTTGAGTTGTGGTTATGGTGTAAATCACGATGTCAAGGTAAGTTCCTAGATACTATATTGATTATGTAGTGGGAAATTTATTTGTTTTTTTAATCCACTAGATGAGTCCTACCATAATTTTACCTTGTGAGTTTTTAATTATTGCAAAGTTTTCATTGGAGTTTGGTTAGTATGAGATGATTGGTTTTGTACCTATATTAGATTTGGGTGAGGCTAGATCTCTAGTTTTTTTGGAGATTGTTTATTGGAATGATGAGTCTCTTGACTTGGTTTCAATTGAAAGATTGAAGAGCATACACCTATAGGTAGACCTAAATATAACATGGATATGCTAAGGAGATTATGCTTCATTAGTGTTATAATCTCATGCCCCACTCTTGGTACACTTGACAATGAATGATTTGAAAGGTATTGCCCACCTAGTTTCAAATGCAATCTTTCTTTGTGTCTTATCTTCTCATGTGAACGAATCTTGAGCAATGGATGCTAGCTTCGAGGATTGATTTAAGGAGTAAAAAAAATAATAGTAGCTTTGGGCATATTTATTTGTTTAGGGAATGGTTGTTTGGTTGATCTTTGTTTAGTTTGAAAAGTTTACATCTATTTTTATTATATTTTCTTTGAGATTGAATAGCTAAATATTAAGGGAATTTTTGTTTGGGGTTTTTGGAGGAAATATTACTTGTTATAGCTAGATCACATGTATATGGTTTGATTTGTATGTTTTCTCTTCTTGGTTATTTGTTTATCTAGGAGGTTTGATTCATTTCATATTAGAGTTGGGATTTTTGTAGAGTTGATCATTTATTGTTATTATACTTAATTATCTTTAGTAATAGTATGAATGATTAGGGCTCCTTAATCTCTATTTTTATGTGATGTGAAGAACCTTAGAGAGCTGAGGTGATTAGTAGTAATTTAGTTTGTAGGTTCACAAATTATTTTGTGTTATTTGATACTAAGTGATAGAGGACTTTAGGCCATGTCATTTATGAGAGTGTTGGTGGTGGATTTTTGGATGGTTAGGTTAATTTTAGGCTTGAAATTTTCAGTTTAATGGGAGCCCTAAGGAGGTATATGTGTCATTTCTACATATAGGTATTTTACATTTCTATGTGTTCATACAAATGGAGAAAAACTTTGTGCATGATAGTGAATATACAGGGACATGTGCTTATGTATTGGGTTGAATATGTTGATAGCATAAGGTCTACCTTTGATGTGTGTATGGTTTTTTTAGGTATGGTTAGTTGGATATGTTAGTGACATCTTGTGGTTACTATTCAAAATATTTTTGAGTATTTGGTAGATACTTATTTATGTTATGGAGGAGATGGAATTTGGTGTATGTGTTTGGGTTGAAGCATGAAGTTCAAAGTGTGTTCTTAGGCTTCAATTTTATTAATGTATTTTATAATGATGGAGAATGAGAGTTTTTTGGTCAAGATGGTGGTCACTTCACAAATATGGTAGATGCTTTGTTTTTCCAATGAGGATGGTGCAATGCTAGTGAAAGGAGACAATCTTTCTCTCTCTACATTAAAATAATTTATTATTAAGTTTTGGTATGGATTTGCAACATGAATATCAAGTGGGATAATGTTAGGATTATGTGTGCTATCACCTTGGATCCTAAAGGTCTTTGCACATTAGACGTTCAAAATAGTCATACTATTTAAAATTTACATCTAGTGTTTAAAAATTAAATCATAAATAGATAATTATGCATGCATATCCAAAAATCAATGAGTGAAAAATTAAGACACCCCTATGAAGGTGGGAACATACACAATTATTTTATTATCCTTAGAGGACTTGGAAATATTACTATAACAAGGCATTGATAAAGGGGGTACATGGTGGAATTGTAAGTGCATCTTCTATTGTTATATTTTGAGATGGCTCCACACATACGAGAGTTGTAAGAGTTATTTTATATCGTAGGATGGATCCACATATTTGAGGATCATGATAATTCATACCATGGTATTTTAGGACCTTGTTTAAGCCCATGATAATTCCTTTTGGTTATTTTATTCCCTCCTTAAGCCTATATATCGGAGGCATGGGATAGAGGAAGCATGGAATATATTTTGCAGTGTAATGCTATCAATTTTATTCTAGAGAAACATGGATGCTAATCTCATTGAAGCTTGTATGGATATCTTGTGAATTTATTTAGCCATTAATGTTGTTGAATACTTCATTGGATGGGTTTTACCGAGGTATGTCTATGACATTTCCCTTCTTGTGGGTGCTTCTATTCCTTTTCTCACATTATTTCTTTATTTTGAGTGTTGTTTTACATGCTAGAATCTTGTTAAATTTTTTATAAATTGAATTCTATAATAGTTTCCTCAAATGGTTAATGTGGAAACACCTACATGTTTAGTATTTGAACTTTCTTTTAAGTTTAATTTCTTGGGGGATTGTAGGAAATTTTACTAGCATGTTTGACATAAATTCCTTGATATCCTCCATAGGTTCCTAGTTGTGGTTTCTCTCAGTGTATTAAAGAGCACCAAATTAAAAATACATGTGCATAACTAAGCTTCTAAAATTTCTATAAATCACTACCCAAATTTAATATTTCATGCCAAATGATTTTTTGCCATAAACTATAACCCATAGATCTCAATCTACCATAAGATCCTCCATCTTGAGCTTCTAAAGCTTAAATTCAACATCATTAAATATCTTGATCTCCATTGTCTATGTTCTTATTATTTCTAACCTTGAAACAAGATCACCTACATAGAGCTCCCACACAAACAAGGGTTAATATAAAATAAAACCCTTTCTTCCCACACACCTAAAAAGATACACAGTTCTAACACGAAATTAAAGGAACCTAGGTAAAAACTATGTAAGTTCCAAATAAAACCTATGAGAGAAATGATGGATGTATATACAAACCTAAAATTTAAAAATAGCAACAAGTAACATAAAATATACTCTGGGAAAACTCTTTCAAGAAAAAACTTAGCCTCTAAAGCACACTCAATGTATTAATATTCAATGGATGACTATATTAAAATCACAAAGTACCTACATTTTGATAGAGACATTTTATTTATGTTTTGAGAAAATATAGTAGCATATACCCTAAAAATATACAACTATCTCAAATATCCATCTCAAGCATATAATATATAGACTAAGGAAAAAATAGAAATCATACGTGCCTTATAAAATAATGGACTAAAATAAGGAACTTGATGTAGGATTCCAAATTAATCTCCTCAAGTTCCAATTCTTCCATGATGAGACACTTTTAGGGAACAATATGTAATCTGAAGGTCAAGTATTTCACTTACAAAAATTTTGTACTCAAATTTGGTCCATTCAAACCTCTTACACGACGTTCTTACACATGTGATGATTACCAATAAAAGGTCTTCTATGAATTTACATGTCTACTTTGTAACTCCTTCTTGCATGCTCTTACAAATCAAAGATTTTTCTTACACATTACAATGCCATAGATTTTCCCATGTATCTTACATGAAGTAGGTGCTCTTACACATATCATAATACAAATGTCGATTAGCATAGTGTGTCATCCTAAGGAATCTTGAGATTCCTCGCAAATGAGGCACCATTTTCCATGTGGCCCCAAATTTACCACACGTTATAATTATTAAATAAATATGAATGTTACCTAGATTTATAAGGTGTACAACATCTAATCTGAATAGTGAAGACAATTATGATGATCATGTGTAATCTTGGTTATATTCTTTTATTTCATTTGTTCCTCCAATTTATTTCCATACACCCTATAAACAATGTGTCCACTTACATATGGTGGTTCTTTGGGGGTGTGTATGTAAGTATCCAAGGTAAAAATACTTGTATCTAAAATAGGATCATATAGATATCTTGTAACCTTTACAACTCTTCCATCACAAATGTACTTAACGTAATGGTTTACAATAGAAGGAATAACTTTCAAATGCTCAAACCATGGTCTATAAAGCATAATATAAAATTTATTCAAGGAAGGATTAACATGACACAATACTTGTACCTATTAACCCATCATAGAAAGTAAAATACTACAACCCAAAGGTTAATAAATATTCCACTAATAATTTTTAAAGCTACCCATAAATATGCACAAGCATCCAATCGAAGGTGAGTGGTTTTCAAGAATTATTCAATACAAATATTAAATTGACTTGTAGGATCTATGAGAATGGCACCAATAATTTTGTTGCATATATCACCTATCACATATAAAGGACCATAATAATTATTAATTAATTTTGGGTATATTTATTATAAATTAGGATCAATGAAGTAGCATGTGAGGAGGAAAATCTATGTCTAGAATGTACAATACCCACGAAAGTGTTTGTATGTGATGGTGCAAAATAATCTACATAACATTCATCTGTGGTATCTCTATCAACATGTTTATGATCCATAACAATAGAAGTATGTTCATGAGATGTATTGATGTTATTAGAATCATTATGCTATATATTAGTGTAAATATTTACATTTTGATTAGGGGAAGCAACCAAATGATTGCCTCCATCATTAACACCCTTGATATGAATTGTGTTGTAATTAATCAAATCTTTCACTCTATGTTTTAATGTTATGCAACTATAGTATGGTGTTAATTGACTCTATGAAAATTACAGAATGCATTATCATTGTAGTTATTATATAACTCTCTACTTATTCCAATAGATGAATAGGTGCATGAATAATCAAATTAGCGCTCAACAAACTTTGAAGAATAGTGTCCAAGGGCTCTTGTAACTTAGTAAACATTGATATGAGATTTGAAAAAAGATAAATTGGAAGTAATAGCCATGATCTACATCATTTCTATCTCTTTGGAACCATTAATCTTTAAAAAAATATTATAATTCTAAAATTTGGAAGGGTGAAGTAATGTGGACGAATCTTAAGAAGATGATCCATATTATAAATAATATTTGATGCAAGTAATTTCAATTCAAGATTAATTGAGTATGCATCTGTGAAAGAAGGAAAGCCACTCAACTATGTTATCCTTGAATTCAATTTTGCTCAATTCGTGGGATAACTCCTACGAAACTTGTCTGTTTCGTACCTCACAAACTCTAAGCACACAAAACGAGGAAATTTGCATTGGTCCTCATGTGTGGTCCCTAGCCTCGTAAAGTCCTTCCAAGCATTTTCCCATTTTTGTTTTGTTGAAATTCTCCTTTTGGTGCAAGTTGTGAAAATTAAATTGTTGAGAGAAATTATTTTACACTTGGAGGGGTGCTGAATTTCAGTGCCCCTACAAGTCAAGATGCAAAAATTTAAAAAGATTGCAAGGTTGTTGATTTTTAGTGAACTTGCAATTTTTTCTTCCAAGTTTCATATGCATCAGCATCAAATTTGTTGCAGGATGGTGTGTCCCTTGTTTTTTCTTGTGTGGCGCAACATTTGGGTTCGTGACATGGCTTAACTGCCTCTTGTGGATCTTGTTTAAATTTCTTGTTGTATCAAGCATTAACAAGACGATGTTTTGGTGCAACGACAACCACCAATGTAACAATTGGTATCAAAGCTGAGGTCACAAGTTTGAACTCTTCGCTTGCATTGGGGGGATTGTTGCAATATGGTGTGTCCCTTGGTCTTCCTCGTGCAACATGATGCTTGGGTTTGTGACATGGCTTAACCACCTCCTATGGATCTTGTATAAATTTGGTGGTTGTATCGAGCATTAACAAGTCGACCTTTTGGTGCAACAACAACCACCAATGTAATAATTGGTATAAGATTCGAGGTCATAGGTTTGAACCCCTTGCTTGTGTTAGGGGAATTGTTGCAAGATGGTGTGTCCCTTGGTCTTCCTTGTGCAGCGTAGCACTTAGGTTTGTGACATGGCTTAACCGTCTCTTATGGATCTTGTATAAATTTGGTGGTTGTATCGAGCATTAACAGGTTGATCTTTTGGTGCAACGACAACCACCAATGTAACAAAATTTTCTCGCCTCGGCAATCTTGGACCTCACACGAGTGTAATTAATACGTTTTTCATTTATGATTTGGGGGGTTTTAAATTGGTTTTAAAGTCAGTTTATTTTTTGTTTTGATTTGTTTGTTACCCTCCCATTTCCTTTGCACCCTTGAAAGGTTCGTGAGCTCATTTGTTTGAGGATTTCATACACATTTTTTGTGGATTCAAATTAGGGTTTTCACCATCGATTTTCATCTTTGTTTGGGTATGCTTTCTTTTGTCTTTCTGCTTTATTTACATCTAGGGTTTTCCCTATTTTTGTTTTCCATTGTTATTAAAAATTATTTCATTTGGATAGGTTTCAATGGTTTTTATTCACATTGTTTGATTTCCTTTTAATCACACAAATCTTGGACTTAAACTCGTATTCCTTTGCCATTTGTGTGTGAAGTTATTTGTATTTAGGGCCTGCACATCACAGGATTCAAGTCCTGTGATGCATAGTGTTTGTCTTGGCATTTTTTTCATCAAACCCATTCAGGTTTTTCATTGGTTTAATGTGCATAAACATGGAGGTCAACCCACATATTCTCAAATTATCACCGTGTTTTCCTTGAGCCCAAAACATGAACAGTGTTAGTAGTTTTTATCAGATGTGTATATAAGCAAGGTAATACTTGGTGTTTGATTGGTGATTTTCACCGATCAAACATCAATGAATCAGTTCCCCAAACTTCTCAACATATCGCGTACATCAATGATTTTCACTGATTTTGTGTGGGTTCCAAAATACCCTTGTTGCATTGGTATTTTTCTCTATGCATGCAAAACTTAAAGCCCGATCCCCATGTTAACTTGTGATCTACCCATCATAATACAAGTGGGGTTTTTCCTCAACCTTGCAATGGACTTA
>VDFB02000007.1:215290385-215386397 GCA_007258455.2 Sequoia sempervirens
TGGTATTCATGAGAAAGCTATGGAGACAAATTTGCAGGCAATCCTCTCAATCTCATTCCTCTGATTTTTCCTATCATCTGGCCTGGGGAGAAACCATTCACATAATCAGCTCAAGCTTCTCAATCTCTCACCATTCAATTCTCCAGATTGAATCCAAGCCTTTGTTGTGCTGCCCTGTCACAATGTGCTGCCGTGAAATCTAATACAGACTTTTGAAACAGGAAATGCATCCAAAATCTCTCATCTTTGTGCAAACTTACTTTGCAGGAATAGCAATCAAGCATCTTAGCAACAACATCAGTATAGCAATAGTATCATGGCAATCATAGCATCTGTAGAATCAATATCATGACTCCATCATAGTTTTATTGTAGCTTCCATCCATCAGGTTTCACGTTAGCATAGATTATAGTATCATCAAAATCATTTAGAAATCACCATATAGAAGTAGATCATTGCATTTAGCATGACTCCATTCTCTAGATTGGCATTTTAAATAGTCACACTGCTTACCAAATCTGAGAGCCCTCCGTGACTTGATAAATCTTTGGAGATAGGAAACAATGAGACGCTTTCATGTTTTTTTGTGCTTTAAATTAGTTAATTGTTGTTAAATCTTGATATAATGTTTCATTAAGAAGTGTTTTTAGTTGTTTTACTTATTACTTATTCCACACTTACATTTATAATAATTTTTTTGTATATATATATATATTGATTTGAAGATCTAATTAAAACAAAGGGATGAAATAAAATAAGTTAGATTTCACTACATCTCTCATATATAAAAAAGAATAGGAGAGTGTAAGACATGACCAAATTCATACCTTTTTTTATTGGTTATATAAAATTCTACTAGTGCCTAATACATTACCTTATGCAAGGTCATTTACCAAGTAAGAATTTTGTTTGATAATAAAAGGAGTTTTATTTATTTTTAAATATCTCAATGAAAATTTAGAAGACACTAAATCCTATTATCACCTTAGTCCTCCCTTATCGCCAACTTTACAAATATTTCAATAAGACTTATTAATATACCATATGGAATGCATTGCCACATAGAATGTTGATGGGCATTAGAAATGAAGTTGTTCCAATAGGAAAAATAAAAATGTTTTTAAAAATATAAGTGGCAATTACTAAAATACTATTCTCCCAAAAATGCAAAATGAGAAACCCTAATGGAAAATACCTAATCTATAAATATGAGAAACAAGATTGAATTTGGCAAAGTGATAATCCGAACAAACAAACAAATTTTATATGACTAAAATGAAGATCTAATAAAAAAAAAGGATGAAATAAAATAAGTCAAAGTTACCTACCTCTCTCATAGATATAAGACCGAAGATACCAACTGATTGTATATGACTAAAATGAAGAACAAATCAAAACATAGGGATGAAAGAAAATAAGTAAGACTTGTGTGTGTGTGTGTGTGTGTGTGTGTGTGTGTGTGTGTGTGTGTGTGTGTGTGTGTGTGTGTGTGTGTGTGTGTGTGTGTGTGTGTGTGTGTGTGTGTATGTGTCTGTGTATGTGTCTATGTGTATGTGTATGTGTATGTGTATGTGTATGTGTATGTGTGTGTATGTGTATGTGTATGCGTATGCGTATGTGTATGTGTATGTGTATGAGTATATGTATGTATATATAATCTATTGGTTTATTCGATCTATCTATCTATCTATTTATCTATTTATCTATATATCTATCGATCTATCTATCTATCTATCTATCTTCTATCTATCGATCTGTCTATCTTCTAGCTATGTATACATAATCTATTGGTTTGTGTCTTATCTCATTCAACATAATGGATCACAAGGCCAGATAATTAAAATATTGGCATATTAATACATAAGGATAGATGGAATTAACTCACTGTACTAGATATATGAAATTCCCTATGAGAATTAAATGCCATCTTGTAAGACATAAGGTTTGCACAAGAAGAGCCTATTCTGTTAATAAATATATTCAAGCATGATATGAGATTTATAATTTACATGGTAGTGACAAGGCAACTCAAAATATAGGTAAGAAGGTAAAAGTTCTACTTAATTGGTAAGTTTCCAATACATGTCCTATCATAATGTAAAGCTCATGACATGTTGGCCTAATAGGGGCTTAAAGCCCACAAGCACATTGGTCTAGTAGGGGTTTAAACTATGGTGGCAATATCAACAATGCCATAATTTAACCATCACATTATGTCATGGATGATCTCTCATCCTCGTCCTTTTAATTTTATTTTTTTCAAATATAATTCTTTTAAGAAAGTTGTGATTATGCTACAGTTTAAATACTTAATAAATGCTACTCATTTCACTATTTTTCTATTTTACAATATTTTTGAAGCATCCATTGAAAGAATAATTCAATTATGAGCTATTACTTTTCACATATCTATATCCTTTAAATTTGAAAAATACTTAATTTATATATGTTGACTATTTATTTTACTTAACAAGCATCCACTTAGTCATTCAAATGCACATCAAATCAAGGGATTTTTTTTAATGGTGAACATTATATAACCATCTAACTTTCCCTTGTACCTTGGGGTCACTTTGATTAGAGCATCTTAAATACAATAAAAAGTGTAAATGTAGTATATTATTACATTAACTTGGCTCATAATAGTTTCATATTATGATCCTTTTATTCATGATCCCTATATTTTTTTTTATCACCTTGAATCATATGCATAAATGTGAACTTGAACCAATTCAAAAGTGTGGATATGACCTTTAATTTTATTTTATTTTAAAAATTTCTCTCTCCCGCTAACTATTGTGAGTTGACATAGCACATGCTTGTTTTGATTTATGTGCTTAGTTCTTATATTTAAGGATATCAATTTGCTCATTTGAAATCATGCTATAATTTGAAAATAACATCTAGATTGGAGAATTTAAAGGAGAATCTATTCTATATTATTTACTTATGACATTATTATATGTCTTTTGCATACTTAATTGTTGTATTCTAATCTTTTACTTAGAGTCACAAATTTAATTTGTCAGGGGTATGACCAAGGAGAAATTGACCCTCGTGATTCAATATATTATTCGAGCATATTCCCAAACACCAAATTTCCTTATGCATATTTAGACATTAGGAATCAATGAAAGAAAATTTTAATAATCCACATTATTCTAAATCAAATTTGTTATATATTAGGTTAGCATGCAAGTTTAGATATATACCCATAAAAAAAAAGGTCTATAGTTGCATAGGTGAGCTCGAGTGATAGTGATTACTAAATTTGATACCTTCATCTAAGCGAGCACTAAAATTTCAATACCTTAGTGAATCAATTTTTGAAATTTGTCACCACATATTCCCACCTTTAGAATCTAATTAAGTATTATACTATTTTTGGTACAAAGGAATTAGCACTAGTTGGGACCCCACTTGTGGGGTCCTAATTATGTGGTCACATATTTCCACCTTCAATGTCTTATTAAGTATTATATTTATTTTGGGTACAAAGGAATCAACACTAGATGGGACCCTATTTGTGAGGTCCTAATTATGTGTCCCCTATAACCTCTAGTCAAATGAGCTACCCTTACTCATGTAGTGGTTGAAGCCAAGGACTTCAACTTCTAACCATATCCATGTCTTTAAATGAGTTAACCATCTAGTCTACTCCCTATGTAAATTTATTTTAATTACTATAATTTTATATTTAATTTAGTATTCTTTTAAGTTATCAATCTTAGCTCCTAAATCCTAGGTTTTTTAATTATTTGTCCTGAGTGAAAAGTAGTGAAAAACATGAGTTTTCATTATAAGGTGAACGAGTTTGAGGTTGGCTTGAAGTTTTAAATTTTGATATTTAGGAACCATGCAACTTGGTTTAATATTTCTTTTAAGACTTTATACTTGTTATCTATAGAGAATTAATGATTACTAATCATAAGTCATGATTTATAATTGGATAAAAATATTCTTTATAAGCTAAACCAAAAACAACAATTTGTATGATGAAATGTGGGTGTACAAATATATACTAACATTACATCTACCCAAAAAATTGCTAATGTGATTTTGTCTTTGATGAGATAGGTACTGAAACATAGGGAAAAGGGGGAGAGGTGAAATAGGTAGACCAAAAAATGAGGGATCTATGCCAAAAATAAGGCGGGGGGTGGGGGTTGTCCACCTAATCACTCCACCTTTTCCATGTTCATTAGGAAGAGGGATAGTGCTAAAAATGATTAGAATTGACTTGCAACCCTCAAGGCGAGTCAACCCTAGGTTTGGACACTATGCTACCTTAACTTCCTTATGACATAAAAGACAGGACAACAATTTGGGAGAAGAATAAAATTGCATTAACAATAAAACTTATGATATCTAACACTTGAAACATGAAGTATTATGATAATAATGATAGAAACAACCATTAACTAACAGATCTAAGAAGGTCAAGATGGTATGTACCTGGCTCCAAAAGTGGGTTTCAGGCTTTGTTGAAGGACATATTGACCCAGGGGTGAATGTGTCTCTATAGAGGGCTTTGAAAATTCTTTTTGCACTCCTCAGATCCCAAATCTAAGCTTCTGATTCCCCTAGGTTTGACTGTCAAAAAGCCAAAAATAAAACCTATAGGTGAGTTTTCATATCTTGACAACTTTGCAAAATTGCACTTTTGATCCAATTTCAATCCTTCTTTACCTGCAAAGTTGTAAACACGCAAAGAGGAGATTTTTTTTTTGTTTTTGGTGTATAAGGGTTGGCCTTGGTCAAACCCTACTTTGGTAATTAAACCTTGATAATGAAATAATGATGAAAAGGAAGGAATGATGAATGAACACTAGCTTGTTACACCTCACCAAACCCTTTAATGGTTGCCCTTAGAGGACTGAAGTCTACCACATCACTCCAAGGATTTGATCTTGCATGAAATGGCTTAATTGGATGCTTGAATGCTTCCTTGAAACTTGAAACCTACATCACAATGCTAGCTCAAAAACATGTATGAACACACATAAATCTTGACATCGTGATAGGATCTTGAATGTTGCAATAAATGACTAATAAATCTGCTCTTCAATGATCTTGACAATAATCTTTGCTCTTTTGAAGTTTGAATTATGCAACTTCTTAATTGTTAGATTTGAATTGATAAAAAGACCTTGTATTTATAGGTGTTTCATTAATTACCTGACAATTAAACACCACAAGTTGACCTTTGCAATTTTAATTTAGATCATTAAAATGTTGCCAAAAAAATATTAAAAAATGGGTCCCAAGACTTAAGGGGGACCCATTCTCCCTTGGGAGAATGGGTCTTAGGCCCTAAACCTAGGACACATTTTCCAAGATGTGTAATTAAGTGTAGGCATTGATTAAATGTCAGTTCCCGTTTCAAAAAATTAAATTAATCAGGCTTGTAAATGCACAATTGGGCCAATTAAAGGCTTAATTAAGTCCAATTAATTAAGGGGATGCAAACATAGTGTGAAAATGTAAAGGAGTACATTTTTCGACACTACATTTAGCCCCCACTTTAGTGAGAGTATGAACTTGCACTCAGACTGACACTAAAGTAGAAAAATAAGTCAAGAGAGGTCTAATTGTATAAGTGCTGGAAAGATAAGATGAATAAGGTCAAGAAGGATGATCAAGCCCCCAAGATCAAGATCCAGAGCAAACCAACATAAGCACAAAGGGACACACATATGTGTGATATGCAACAACAAGACAAGATGCACAATTATGCAATGTCAAAATTAATGTGAAAAAAGAAAGAAAAGGATGGACTAGTTGTAGTTGTGTTGTTCTCCATAAAATGCGTTCACAAGTGAAAACTCATTGTCCATTATGAAAACAAAATATACTCATGAGTGCTATTGAAATTCAATGTCCATTAGGTGAGCCCCAAGAAAGTGAGAAACACACACGAGGTTGGTATGTGCCCACAAAAAGGTGGTTGATGGGAAATTTGTGCCAAGTCTACAGGCTCCCATACGACAACCATACCAAAAGTTATACCTCCTAATAAATTTGATAAGGTGCCACAAAAAACGGTTCCACAAGGCTAGCAAGTTGCATTATGCTAGACACTCATGAAAAACAAAAAGGCACCATTGGCAAGCAAGTTGTGTTATGCTTGGTGGCCATGACAAAGTTTTAAATACAATAGGATAGGTTAGTCAAAGGGGTTTTTC
Source organism: Sequoia sempervirens (assembly GCA_007258455.2). Lineage (NCBI taxonomy): Eukaryota > Viridiplantae > Streptophyta > Pinopsida > Cupressales > Cupressaceae > Sequoia > Sequoia sempervirens. The sequence goes on from VDFB02000007.1 coordinate 215,296,571, forward strand.
TTAGTTCATGAAAGGTCTCACTTTAGGGAACATCATGCTCAATGTCACTAAGAGAGGACTAGTTGAAGATAAAAGATTTGTACCTTAGGGAATGCAATCCATAGCATTACCATTAAGAGGAATTCCATATGCCAAGGTCACGCTCTTGAAGGAAATAAAACCTAATGTCACCGCTAAGAAGACACATCACATGAAGTAAGAAGACCACACTTTGAAGGAAATATGCGAACAATGAGTGAGGACACGTATGCCCCCACTTTAAGGAAATTGCTAAACTCCATGCTATGAGCAATTACTTTAAGTAGAAAAATGATAAATGCCAATACACGAGAGCTTTATTTGGAAAGCCCTATGTAAAACATATGTTTCCAAGTAGAGCTACATCATGAAACGAGGTTGCCCCCCATATGCAATACTAAGATAACACGTAAGGGATCCATGGATTTGGGGTCAGCGTATGTCTTTGGTACAGTGATATAATGGAGCTCAAAATTGTCATCATTCCCCAAATGACTCGTGGAACAATGAGAACAAAGGAAGAATGACAAATAGAGAGCGAAAACAAAGAAAAGATTTTGGGTCAACATGGAAGAGACCTAGATGTCTCAATGCTTTGCATCATCCCCAAAAGGAAAACACAAGATAAAAGAAAAGATAATGGTTATGACAAATAGAAGAATGAGGATACAAATAGAAGAATGTCATGATAGATTTGCTTCCTCTGTATCCTTGCACCAATGAAGTGACAAGGGTCATCCAAAGTAGGCTCACAAACATATAAATACATGCCAATAAACACAATACAGGGGATCACATTACGTACATGCAATCATAAAAAAAACAAAGAAAATACTAGTATGTCACATGCAAGTCAACCTAGAGCAGGTCATCTGCATCCTAATATTGTTCATCATATGCCGAGGGTGGGCAACCAGCCAAAGGGATGATGACAAGTGTCATACAAGGAACACCACCAAGTTCAACACATGGTGAGTCACTCTTGTTACGAGGATCATCACACTTGTTATCATCTAAGCTCATGGAGGAGGAAAGCAATAAATTGAGCTCATTATGCACTTCCTCGTCAATTTTATAAACCTCATCATCATCCAAGTTAATCATAACAAGAGGCCTAATGATGATGTCCATGGAGGTTTTTTGTTTTTGTTGTGGCGGAGGTGGAGAATCATCATGTATTTCTTGAGTTTGTGTTTGATCTTGATTTTATATTTTGTTATTTTCTTCTAATTGATGAGCAATAACACAATGTTTATGCCTACACTCTTTAGCATTTTAGTTTATTCTTACACAATTTTCAAGTTGTGAAGTTGTAGGAGCGGGTTTATCAACCATTGGTTTCTTTTCTTCTCGCAAGGGAGGAACAGAAGGAACCATGGAAGGTTGTTCAACCACTTTCTCTTCAACTTTATAAACCCATTTGATCTTAGGAAGCACAATAGGAATTGTATAGTTATCTCTCGATCTCTTATAGGAAATAGATGGAGGATTTGTCATGGTTACTTGGAAGGGCTTTTGGTTCAACCATGGCTTCATCAATGATAGGAGGCTCAATCATGGGTTGAGGTATGTTTCTAAGGGATAATTTTGCTATGCGCTTTGCCTTGAAATTTTAGTAATATTTGAAAAAGAAGTCCTCACGAGGCTTAATAGGTTCAGTAGGTTCAGGCCAAAAGAAATCCAATGAGAAATTTCTACAGGAAGACATAGGATTAAAGCCACTATGATGCATAGTAAAAATGTCATTGCTAAATGGAAATTTTAAGCATTTATGCACTACCGATAGGACAACATCCATGGAGCACAGAGCCATGGATAACTAAGCTTCACATGGAATCATTTTGATGATGGGATGATTGAGAATGAGACATTCAATTGTTTCAGTCCAACTTTTAAAGGAAGAGTGATCAAACCTATTGTAGGGAAAACAAACCATTATGTGTTTTGATCCATACTTTTGGTTGCCATAAGAATCTTGATAAAGTTCATGCACAGATAAGAATTCCTCGTTGATCACATTCTCTACACACACAAGATCAATTAGTATCCCATTAGTAGGCTTGTCATTGATTCTTCCGACAATGTAAAGAGGATCATTAGGTGCATGTTTGATTATGTCATTTTGTGAGAAAGTAATGTTTATAGACAAGTTGGTTTGGACCTTACGAGGTTGAAAATCAATGAATCCAACCATATTATCTATAGAATCATCCTCATCACTCATGTTATCATCAATCATGTGAACATTCATCACATCATTCTTGGTATCATTAGCTTTCACAAAAGAGATGTTATGCTTTAGCATGGAATTAGTAAAAAGTTACAAATTTTGGTTGGGTAAGGCAACCTGGATGTGATGAGAATCAATGATGTCTTGCACAATGTGTTTAAGATGCTTACAATGTTCTGTATCATGTCCATTTTGTCGATGATAATGGAAAAATGCATTAGCATTATAATTTAGAGGTAAAGGATTTGTAGGATCAATGGTTTTGATGAGAGGTAAGGTAATTAAGTTCTTAGCCTAAAGTTGCAACATGATGGAATGAAGGGTATCGGGTAGCGGGGTAAATTGTCTACTACACTATCTAAATTGGTATGGATTTGTTGTTTTTATGGCAACTACTTGAGACTCAACATGTTGACTTGGTTGGGGTGGGTTGATTTGTAAAAAGCTCTTCTTTTTTTCTTGAATGGTTAGAAATTGTTATGGGGCATGAACTTAGATTTCTTAGGGCGGTTAGAGGGAGTTTTCATTTCACAATGACTAACTGAATTTTGATAGTCACAAAGATCCATACACAAATGTGTAAAGGAGGTAAATTCCATCATCCCAAGCTTGTCTTCAATTTTGTTTTGTAAATTTTCAATGAAAATTCTTTGGAGATCGACATTGGGAATCTTAATGTTGATTTGTGAATAAAGCAATTGGTATCGTGCTATAAAATCAGTGATCTTTTCAACATCCTTTTTTTTACACTTCATTAAGTCAGCTAAGGTCATCTTGGGACCAATGTGCACTTGGAAATGGTTGAGGAAGGCATCAACAAGTTCATTGAATGAACTAACTGAGTTATTTGATAAAGAGCAAAACCATTCCAAGGCTGTATCTTTCAAAGGTCTAGGGAAAATTTTAGCCAAGAGCTTATCTTTGAAGATGAAGTCACTACATAAGGTTGTGTATGTCGAGACATGGTTGCTAGGATCTCCTTTACCATCGTATTTTTCAAATCTAGGAATCTCTATAACTTGTGGCATTTGTGCTCTTAATATCTCCAAGGATAATGGGTTTATTTTGACATATTGCGAAGGTTGGCCATTTTGATTTTGGTTCAATGTGGAAATTTGTTGTTGGAGGGATGAAACATTTTTCAAAAGATGGTTAAAGACAAAATCATTGGTTGTGTTGTGAGATGGAGGTGTATATGTGTTTGGAGGACAAGTGAATTGTAAGTTTGTGAGGGGTGATGGATTAGGAGATATGAGGTTTGAATTCACAAAGCTAAAGGGATTCCCAGTGGAAATACCCAAGGTTGTATTGACATTGCTAGTGGGTTGCCTTATTGTAATAATAGTTGGATAAGTGTATGTCAGAATAAAGGCCATAGTTGTAGGAGGAATTTGATTTCCACCTTGAATTTGAGTGTACGTAAAAGTTTGAGCACAACTATCCATTATAGGAACATGATTATCAATTATATGAGCTAGTTTATGCACAATTTATATTCCTTGTTCATTATCAAGCATCTTCCTCATGTTATCTATGACAAGAATCGTAGTAACAACAATGTATTCAACACTCACAAAGTTTTGTAGTTTTTTTAAGGCTTCATCCATTTGTTTTAGCTTTTATTGAGGGACATCAACAACATTTGTCTCAACATCAATTACATTGGTTGTTGGTAAAGTAGTCATAGGAAATGTGGTATCAAAGCTATGGTCCATAATGGGTTGACTAGTGTCAACACTATGAGTGAAAGAGTTAGTAAACTCAAGATGCACGACGGATGTACTAGCATGGGATGGCATGAGTCTCGAACTACATCTCATTAAAGTATTGGTAATAGGACACCAGGTTGTGAAGCTCATATAAGTTTCACCAAACCAAAGTGCACCCAAAATGGAGAAAAGGCACTAGAAAAATGTAATAAACACCCAAAAGTATGAATCACAATGCAAGTATGTAAGAAATTTTTACAAATTTTCATATTTGAAACAAGATAATTTACTGATTATGCTATGCAAAAACTTGAAAATTTGATGCCTTTAATGCCAACTTTTATTTCAAACAATGCAGTTAATTTGACTAATTGAACTTAATGCAATAAAGTACAAATTTTTTTGTTTTCTGAAACTAAAACACAAATCTGATAGTAGAATGAAATAAAGAAAACATAGACAAAATAATATCCAAAAAATTGAAAAAACACCTGTAGAAGGATAGGTTCGCCCAAGGGCGAATGGGTCTTTGTACAAGGGTTGAAAAAAATAAAGTTTGTGTTTCTAGTTTGATGTTTGAGTTCTCTATTTCAAGTTGCAGACTATGGATTTTGTGACTGATTTTTCTAGTTTTAGGTGTCTTAATGCAAGTTCCACTAGTGACAATAAGTGAACAAAGTGACAACTTTCAGAATGCAATTTTGAATGGAATTTGAATCTAAATGACTTAAAGACCCTCATGATGCAGCTGAAATGTAATATGTATGCAAAATAAATGCAATTTTTTTAATTTTTTATGAATTTAAGTGATGCAAATGTGCAAAAGTAAACCCTATATGCAATGCAAAGCACACTAATGCAAACCTAGATCTAGAGTTTTGAATGTCTCCAAATCAGAATTTAAGATGTACAAAGTCAAGTTCACCAAAATGAAGCATAGGGAAAAGAGGGAGAGGTGAAAAGGATAGACCTAAAAATGAGGGATCTATGCCAAAAAGCAAAAGGGGGTGTCCACCTAATCACAAATCCACCTTTTACATGTTCATTAGGAAGAGGGATAGTGACAAAAATGATTAAAATTGACTTGCAACCCTCGAGGTGAGTCAACCCTAGGTTTGGACTCTATGCTACCTTAACTTCCTTGTGATAGAAAAGATTGAACAGTTTTGGGAGAAGAATAAAAGTGCACTAATAATCAAAATTATGAGATCTAACACTTGAAACATGAAGTATTATGATAATATTGATAGAAACAACCATTAACTAGTAGATTTGAGAAGTCAAGATGATATGTACCTGGCTCCAAAAGTGGGTTTCAGTGTCTACAAAAGGACATATTCGCCCAAGGGAAAATAGGTCTCTATACAGGGCTCTAAAAATTATTTTTTTAGTCCTTAGATCTTGAATCTAAGCTTCTGATTCCCCCAGGTTTGACTATTGAGAAGCTAGAAATAAAATCTATAGGTGAGTTTTTGTATCTTGACAACTTCGCAAAATTGTACATTTGATCCAATTTCAATCCTTCTTCACCTACAAATCTACAAACACACAAAGAGGAGAAAAATGATTGTTTTTGGTGTATAAGAGTTTGCCTTGGTCAAACCTTAGTTTGATAATTAAACTATCATAATGAAATAATGACAAAAAGTAAGGAATGATGAATGAACATTAGCTTGTTACACCTCACCAAACCCTTTAATGGCCGCCCTTAGAGGACTGAAGTCTATCACATCACTCCAAGGATTTGATCTTGCATGAAATGGCATAATTGGATGCTTGATTTGACACTTGATTTGATGCTTGAATGCTTGCTTGAAACTTGAAACCTACATCATAATGTTAGCTCAAAAACATGCATGAACACACATAAATTTTGACATCATGATAGGATATTGAATGCTACAATAAATGACTAATAAATATGCTCTCCAATGCTCTTGACAATAATATTTGCTCTTGTGAAATTTGAATTCTGCAACTTCTTAATTGTTAGATTTGAATTGATAAAAAAAACCTTGTATTTATAGGTGTTTCCTCAATTACCCAACAATTAAACACCACAAGTCGACCTTTGCAATTTGAATTTAGATCATTAAAATGTTGCCAAAAACATATTAAAAAATGGGTCATGAGACTTAAGAGGGACGCATTCACCCTTGGGTGAATGGATCTTAAGCCCTAAACCTAGGATACACATTTTCCAAGATGTGTAGTTAAGTGTAGGCGTTGATTAAATGTGGGTTCTCCTTTTGGAAAATGAAATTAATTAGGTTTGTGAATACATAATTGGGCCAATTAAAGGCTTAATTAAGTCCAATTATTTAAGGGGATACAAACATAGTGTGAAAATGTAAAGGAGTGCATTTTTCGACACTATAGCTACCAAACAATAGGTTTAGGCATCTAACTCATCAATAGTGTAAAAAATAAAGAGTCGTTTGACATATCATGTAAACGTTTAAGGGGTGCAAAGTTATCCCTAACAATTACTGGATCCTTTCTCTTAATCTTTCACCCTATAAATTCTTAAATGTATTATCAATAGCAAAATTAACATCACACCATTCCTTCTAAAGTATGAAGGTTGAGCTAAAATTACTAACAATCAAGCCATATAGAAGGGTCAAGTTGATTTTTTAGACTTTTGCCTTGATTATTTATGTAAGGTGGTTCAAATACATTCTCTTAAAATTATTTTTTAAATATGCTTAAGATTCACCTTTAATCCTATTGATTACTAACACTTCAAGTTTTTAAATAAATAAATTCTACACAAGATAGTGATATGGTAGTGTCTTAAATGCATAAAGGATGATTAAATTATAAGAAATTAACTTGTAATTTTTTTTTTTAGTAGAGGATAAAAGTTAACACTTCACATTTTATTTGTATTTTTTATGCTACTTTTCATGGATGTCATTAATGCATATTCTAGCAGTCACCTAGTTTTTTTGGCATGCTCAATAACCCTAAACCTAAACCCTTCAATCTATTATAACGAATTATCCATCTCAATACATTATCAACCAATTCTTAGGACTTCCACTTTTGTGGACTACATCACACTACTATTCCTTCCCTTGGATAGAACTATGGGTGCAATTTGGTTCTCTAAGTTAAAAATTCAAATTTCTCACTTTTAAGGCCAACAATCTTAGGATATGATCATTACACGTGAGTGTGCATGTAAAAAGTGATGAATTATGTTTAGGTTGTGTATTTGAGGACATCATCCCATAACTTTCATTAATAAAGTATAATCATCTCACATTCACGTAATTACACATATCACATGGAATTAATTCACATCTCAATCTCAATTTGCATCAAACAAAACAATTAGCAAGTCAACATTCCTCTCAATCTCAACTTTCATATGTTTTAACTCTCTCAAATCAACCTAGGTGAATAATAGGTGTCAAGGAAGTTAGAAAACTTTTCTTTATGCATAATAGGCTCCTAAATTTGATATTTATAATTATACTTTCTCAAACATAGTAATACTTAGAGGCAAACAATTTCTATAACCTATTGAATCTCATGCACAAGACACAGTCATGACATTTAGAACAAAAGTAGCCATGACCCTATATTAACATCTATAAAGTTTAAGAATCATTCTTTGTGGAAATTTGATTACCAATTCAATTTCATATTTCAATATCAAATATCTTTCATAATGGCTTAGTACTCAATGCCAACATCACATTAATTTTCACACAAGCCCTAATCCATCTCGATGAATTTCAACACTATTTATCTCAAATTACTCAACATTTCAATTCTCAACTAATTTTATTTTAGGGTTTAATCATTATATTAGGATTATTAAATTAAACATAGGGTTATTTTCTTATAGCTATATTTTTAAATAAAATAACACTATTAAATATGTAAAAACAATTTTAATATGATCTTAGAGTTGGTCACATGTTGCATGGTTGTGACCTAAACCTCATGTTTGGTAGTACATGACTACCCTTTAGTAAGGTAGTTGTGTTCCTTAATCTTATGGCCATGTGCAAAAAAAGAGTATTTATGTTGGGTGTTTGCTTTTGGCTTCCTAGTCACGTGGGAAAACACTAGCCATATTGACTACCATCAAGAGTTCTTGTGTTGGGTTTGTGGTTTCATTTCCTAGTTACGCAGAAGTAAGGATGATTAAGCCCTTGGTTGCATCTAGGTTATGGAGTTGATATCTTGGTCACTTGGAAGCTCCTATATAACCTATTTTCTCAATATGAATATACTTGATGATATGGAATTAGTCTTTTAGTGGCCTCAAATTCCTAGATAAAACTTTGATCCTTTCAAATTCTCGTGCTTGTATGTTATATATTCATGTTTTTTGGATATATCGATTTTTCATATTTCCTATATTAAATTTAGTGGTTTAAATACTTATCTATGATATTACATTGTTTTAGGTTATAGTTTTGGTGTTTTTAGATTTGTGGGTTTCTTGATGTTGAAATGGATTTAAGTTTGCATGTATGATAATTTAGGGTTTACATGTTAATCAAAATCTATGGTTTTATATGTTTTTGAAGACTATTATTTATAGTTTTCTAGATGGATATATTTTCATGCATGCTAAATGTGTATGGCTTGAGAATGTTTGTTGTAGCCTTCTCAATGCGGAAGTGTTGGTGTTTGTTTGGTCATTTAACATTTTGTGTGGTTTTACTTGATGGGTTCCTAATTATGGTTGCTTTGTTGTGGATTTGTGGCTAGTTCGATCTAGATTTAATTTGATTCTCAAGTTATGGAAAATTTACATGTTATCTCTACTTGTCTATGTTTGATATCTTACTAATTTGGTATTGAATTTTTGTTTTGCATTGTTCAAGATCTATGAGTTATGTGTTTCTCCTTGGTTTTAGTTGAAGCACTAGCAATGATTTTCTATTAGTTTTAATATTTTGCATGTGTATTGGCTTTGTAAGTTGTTTGTACTTGCATGTTGCATGAATAAATAAGGAGTAGATCTCTATAGTGTTTGTGGTGTCTTATTGCAACATTATTTTGTTGGTGGATTATGCAAAGTTAAAGATTCTACCCAGTTGGCATTTTTATTCATCATGGTACATTAGTATGTTCATTATAATGAGAGTGAGATAGTCATTTGGAGTGATTGAGATAGGTACACTTTGGTACCTATAGTAGATGACTACGGTGTCAGGAGAGACTCTAAATCATGTGGTTTGGTGGGAGATTTGTGCAGTTACATGGTGGTATCTTCTTGGTTGAGGATCATGGTTTTACTTTGCCTTTAATAAGCTCCTAGTGCTTCAATTGATTTACTTGATTATACAAGGACTGTGGATAATATTTAGTTAGGATATTTTTATCATGATTCCATACATAGCTTAAAATCACTTTAAATGGAACTTTTGAAAATATTGTGGATTGTGACAATGTTAGATGATCTTCTATGGTGGATTTTAGTGTCATGAGAACTATAACTTTACCTCATGAAATTAATGTGAGTTATTTAACGATTAATTGTTCTATAAATAGAGGATGATTATCTTCATTTTTACAAGGACGTGGATAGATTGTTGCCATGAAGAGATCTTGGAGCTTTTGGTTGAGTTGTGGTTATGGTGTAAATCACGATGTCAAGGTAAGTTCCTAGATACTATATTGATTATGTAGTGGGAAATTTATTTGTTTTTTTAATCCACTAGATGAGTCCTACCATAATTTTACCTTGTGAGTTTTTAATTATTGCAAAGTTTTCATTGGAGTTTGGTTAGTATGAGATGATTGGTTTTGTACCTATATTAGATTTGGGTGAGGCTAGATCTCTAGTTTTTTTGGAGATTGTTTATTGGAATGATGAGTCTCTTGACTTGGTTTCAATTGAAAGATTGAAGAGCATACACCTATAGGTAGACCTAAATATAACATGGATATGCTAAGGAGATTATGCTTCATTAGTGTTATAATCTCATGCCCCACTCTTGGTACACTTGACAATGAATGATTTGAAAGGTATTGCCCACCTAGTTTCAAATGCAATCTTTCTTTGTGTCTTATCTTCTCATGTGAACGAATCTTGAGCAATGGATGCTAGCTTCGAGGATTGATTTAAGGAGTAAAAAAAATAATAGTAGCTTTGGGCATATTTATTTGTTTAGGGAATGGTTGTTTGGTTGATCTTTGTTTAGTTTGAAAAGTTTACATCTATTTTTATTATATTTTCTTTGAGATTGAATAGCTAAATATTAAGGGAATTTTTGTTTGGGGTTTTTGGAGGAAATATTACTTGTTATAGCTAGATCACATGTATATGGTTTGATTTGTATGTTTTCTCTTCTTGGTTATTTGTTTATCTAGGAGGTTTGATTCATTTCATATTAGAGTTGGGATTTTTGTAGAGTTGATCATTTATTGTTATTATACTTAATTATCTTTAGTAATAGTATGAATGATTAGGGCTCCTTAATCTCTATTTTTATGTGATGTGAAGAACCTTAGAGAGCTGAGGTGATTAGTAGTAATTTAGTTTGTAGGTTCACAAATTATTTTGTGTTATTTGATACTAAGTGATAGAGGACTTTAGGCCATGTCATTTATGAGAGTGTTGGTGGTGGATTTTTGGATGGTTTGGTTAATTTTAGGCTTGAAATTTTCAGTTTAATGGGAGCCCTAAGGAGGTATATGTGTCATTTCTACATATAGGTATTTTACATTTCTATGTGTTCATACAAATGGAGAAAAACTTTGTGCAGGATAGTGAATATACAGGGACATGTGCTTATGTATTGGGTTGAATATGTTGATAGCATAAGGTCTACCTTTGATGTGTGTATGGTTTTTTTAGGTATGGTTAGTTGGATATGTTAGTGACATCTTGTGGTTACTATTCAAAATATTTTTGAGTATTTGGTAGATACTTATTTATGTTATGGAGGAGATGGAATTTGGTGTATGTGTTTGGGTTGAAGCATGAAGTTCAAAGTGTGTTCTTAGGCTTCAATTTTATTAATGTATTTTATAATGATGGAGAATGAGAGTTTTTTGGTCAAGATGGTGGTCACTTCACAAATATGGTAGATGCTTTGTTTTTCCAATGAGGATGGTGCAATGCTAGTGAAAGGAGACAATCTTTCTCTCTCTACATTAAAATAATTTATTATTAAGTTTTGGTATGGATTTGCAACATGAATATCAAGTGGGATAATGTTAGGATTATGTGTGCTATCACCTTGGATCCTAAAGGTCTTTGCACATTAGACGTTCAAAATAGTCATACTATTTAAAATTTACATCTAGTGTTTAAAAATTAAATCATAAATAGATAATTATGCATGCATATCCAAAAATCAATGAGTGAAAAATTAAGACACCCCTATGAAGGTGGGAACATACACAATTATTTTATTATCCTTAGAGGACTTGGAAATATTACTATAACAAGGCATTGATAAAGGGGGTACATGGTGGAATTGTAAGTGCATCTTCTATTGTTATATTTTGAGATGGCTCCACACATACGAGAGTTGTAAGAGTTATTTTATATCGTAGGATGGATCCACATATTTGAGGATCATGATAATTCATACCATGGTATTTTAGGACCTTGTTTAAGCCCATGATAATTCCTTTTGGTTATTTTATTCCCTCCTTAAGCCTATATATCGGAGGCATGGGATAGAGGAAGCATGGAATATATTTTGCAGTGTAATGCTATCAATTTTATTCTAGAGAAACATGGATGCTAATCTCATTGAAGCTTGTATGGATATCTTGTGAATTTATTTAGCCATTAATGTTGTTGAATACTTCATTGGATGGGTTTTACCGAGGTATGTCTATGACATTTCCCTTCTTGTGGGTGCTTCTATTCCTTTTCTCACATTATTTCTTTATTTTGAGTGTTGTTTTACATGCTAGAATCTTGTTAAATTTTTTATAAATTGAATTCTATAATAGTTTCCTCAAATGGTTAATGTGGAAACACCTACATGTTTAGTATTTGAACTTTCTTTTAAGTTTAATTTCTTGGGGGATTGTAGGAAATTTTACTAGCATGTTTGACATAAATTCCTTGATATCCTCCATAGGTTCCTAGTTGTGGTTTCTCTCAGTGTATTAAAGAGCACCAAATTAAAAATACATGTGCATAACTAAGCTTCTAAAATTTCTATAAATCACTACCCAAATTTAATATTTCATGCCAAATGATTTTTTGCCATAAACTATAACCCATAGATCTCAATCTACCATAAGATCCTCCATCTTGAGCTTCTAAAGCTTAAATTCAACATCATTAAATATCTTGATCTCCATTGTCTATGTTCTTATTATTTCTAACCTTGAAACAAGATCACCTACATAGAGCTCCCACACAAACAAGGGTTAATATAAAATAAAACCCTTTCTTCCCACACACCTAAAAAGATACACAGTTCTAAAACGAAATTAAAGGAACCTAGGTAAAAACTATGTAAGTTCCAAAGAAAACCTATGAGAGAAATGATGGATGTATATACAAACCTAAAATTTAAAAATAGCAACAAGTAACATAAAATATACTCTGGGAAAACTCTTTCAAGAAAAAACTTAGCCTCTAAAGCACACTCAATGTATTAATATTCAATGGATGACTATATTAAAATCACAAAGTACCTACATTTTGATAGAGACATTTTATTTATGTTTTGAGAAAATATAGTAGCATATACCCTAAAAATATACAACTATCTCAAATATCCATCTCAAGCATATAATATATAGACTAAGGAAAAAATAGAAATCATACGTGCCTTATAAAATAATGGACTAAAATAAGGAACTTGATGTAGGATTCCAAATTAATCTCCTCAAGTTCCAATTCTTCCATGATGAGACACTTTTAGGGAACAATATGTAATCTGAAGGTCAAGTATTTCACTTACAAAAATTTTGTACTCAAATTTGGTCCATTCAAACCTCTTACACGACGTTCTTACACATGTGATGATTACCAATAAAAGGTCTTCTATGACTTTACATGTCTACTTTGTAACTCCTTCTTGCATGCTCTTACAAATCAAAGATTTTTCTTACACATTACAATGCCATAGATTTTCCCATGTATCTTACATGAAGTAGGTGCTCTTACACATATCATAATACAAATGTCGATTAGCATAGTGTGTCATCCTAAGGAATCTTGAGATTCCTCGCAAATGAGGCACCATTTTCCATGTGGCCCCAAATTTACCACACGTTATAATTATTAAATAAATATGAATGTTACCTAGATTTATAAGGTGTACAACATCTAATCTGAATAGTGAAGACAATTATGATGATCATGTGTAATCTTGGTTATATTCTTTTATTTCATTTGTTCCTCCAATTTATTTCCATACACCCTATAAACAATGTGTCCACTTACATATGGTGGTTCTTTGGGGGTGTGTATGTAAGTATCCAAGGTAAAAATACTTGTATCTAAAATAGGATCATATAGATATCTTGTAACCTTTACAACTCTTCCATCACAAATGTACTTAACGTAATGGTTTACAATAGAAGGAATAACTTTCAAATGCTCAAACCATGGTCTATAAAGCATAATATAAAATTTATTCAAGGAAGGATTAACATGACACAATACTTGTACCTATTAACCCATCATAGAAAGTAAAATACTACAACCCAAAGGTTAATAAATATTCCACTAATCATTTTTAAAGCTACCCATAAATATGCACAAGCATCCAATCGAAGGTGAGTGGTTTTCAAGAATTATTCAATACAAATATTAAATTGACTTGTAGGATCTATGAGAATGGCACCAATAATTTTGTTGCATATATCACCTATCACATATAAAGGACCATAATAATTATTAATTAATTTTGGGTATATTTATTATAAATTAGGATCAATGAAGTAGCATGTGAGGAGGAAAATCTATGTCTAGAATGTACAATACCCACGAAAGTGTTTGTATGTGATGGTGCAAAATAATCTACATAACATTCATCTGTGGTATCTCTATCAACATGTTTATGATCCATAACAATAGAAGTATGTTCATGAGATGTATTGATGTTATTAGAATCATTATGCTATATATTAGTGTAAATATTTACATTTTGATTAGGGGAAGCAACCAAATGATTGCCTCCATCATTAACACCCTTGATATGAATTGTGTTGTAATTAATCAAATCTTTCACTCTATGTTTTAATGTTATGCAACTATAGTATGGTGTTAATTGACTCTATGAAAATTACAGAATGCATTATCATTGTAGTTATTATATAACTCTCTACTTATTCCAATAGATGAATAGGTGCATGAATAATCAAATTAGCGCTCAACAAACTTTGAAGAATAGTGTCCAAGGGCTCTTGTAACTTAGTAAACATTGATATGAGATTTGAAAAAAGATAAATTGGAAGTAATAGCCATGATCTACATCATTTCTATCTCTTTGGAACCATTAATCTTTAAAAAAATATTATAATTCTAAAATTTGGAAGGGTGAAGTAATGTGGACGAATCTTAAGAAGATGATCCATATTATAAATAATATTTGATGCAAGTAATTTCAATTCAAGATTAATTGAGTATGCATCTGTGAAAGAAGGAAAGCCACTCAACTATGTTATCCTTGAATTCAATTTTGCTCAATTCGTGGGATAACTCCTACGAAACTTGTCTGTTTCGTACCTCACAAACTCTAAGCACACAAAACGAGGAAATTTGCATTGGTCCTCATGTGTGGTCCCTAGCCTCGTAAAGTCCTTCCAAGCATTTTCCCATTTTTGTTTTGTTGAAATTCTCCTTTTGGTGCAAGTTGTGAAAATTAAATTGTTGAGAGAAATTATTTTACACTTGGAGGGGTGCTGAATTTCAGTGCCCCTACAAGTCAAGATGCAAAAATTTAAAAAGATTGCAAGGTTGTTGATTTTTAGTGAACTTGCAATTTTTTCTTCCAAGTTTCATATGCATCAGCATCAAATTTGTTGCAGGATGGTGTGTCCCTTGTTTTTTCTTGTGTGGCGCAACATTTGGGTTCGTGACATGGCTTAACTGCCTCTTGTGGATCTTGTTTAAATTTCTTGTTGTATCAAGCATTAACAAGACGATGTTTTGGTGCAACGACAACCACCAATGTAACAATTGGTATCAAAGCTGAGGTCACAAGTTTGAACTCTTCGCTTGCATTGGGGGGATTGTTGCAATATGGTGTGTCCCTTGGTCTTCCTCGTGCAACATGATGCTTGGGTTTGTGACATGGCTTAACCACCTCCTATGGATCTTGTATAAATTTGGTGGTTGTATCGAGCATTAACAAGTCGACCTTTTGGTGCAACAACAACCACCAATGTAATAATTGGTATAAGATTCGAGGTCATAGGTTTGAACCCCTTGCTTGTGTTAGGGGAATTGTTGCAAGATGGTGTGTCCCTTGGTCTTCCTTGTGCAGCGTAGCACTTAGGTTTGTGACATGGCTTAACCGTCTCTTATGGATCTTGTATAAATTTGGTGGTTGTATCGAGCATTAACAGGTTGATCTTTTGGTGCAACGACAACCACCAATGTAACAAAATTTTCTCGCCTCGGCAATCTTGGACCTCACACGAGTGTAATTAATACGTTTTTCATTTATGATTTGGGGGGTTTTAAATTGGTTTTAAAGTCAGTTTATTTTTTGTTTTGATTTGTTTGTTACCCTCCCATTTCCTTTGCACCCTTGAAAGGTTCGTGAGCTCATTTGTTTGAGGATTTCATACACATTTTTTGTGGATTCAAATTAGGGTTTTCACCATCGATTTTCATCTTTGTTTGGGTATGCTTTCTTTTGTCTTTCTGCTTTATTTACATCTAGGGTTTTCCCTATTTTTGTTTTCCATTGTTATTAAAAATTATTTCATTTGGATAGGTTTCAATGGTTTTTATTCACATTGTTTGATTTCCTTTTAATCACACAAATCTTGGACTTAAACTCGTATTCCTTTGCCATTTGTGTGTGAAGTTATTTGTATTTAGGGCCTGCACATCACAGGATTCAAGTCCTGTGATGCATAGTGTTTGTCTTGGCATTTTTTTCATCAAACCCATTCAGGTTTTTCATTGGTTTAATGTGCATAAACATGGAGGTCAACCCACATATTCTCAAATTATCACCGTGTTTTCCTTGAGCCCAAAACATGAACAGTGTTAGTAGTTTTTATCAGATGTGTATATAAGCAAGGTAATACTTGGTGTTTGATTGGTGATTTTCACCGATCAAACATCAATGAATCAGTTCCCCAAACTTCTCAACATATCGCGTACATCAATGATTTTCACTGATTTTGTGTGGGTTCCAAAATACCCTTGTTGCATTGGTATTTTTCTCTATGCATGCAAAACTTAAAGCCCGATCCCCATGTTAACTTGTGATCTACCCATCATAATACAAGTGGGGTTTTTCCTCAACCTTGCAATGGACTTAGCATTAGTGATTTGCATAGGCATCAAAAAAACCCTACTTGTGCAAAGTCAAGAACTCCCAAGTCATTTGCACAATAGGCAAAATTTGCCGATGGTACAAATGATCCTATGTTTCACGTGTATGATTGATAATTTTTACCGATTCAACATTATAAAGAAATAAATGTTATATCAAGTGCAAAGTGAGTTTTTTTTGCTAACCTTGCAACTCAAGCCGACCTTCCCACTTGCAAAGATGGAGAATTTCTCCAACTTAACAAAAAAAAATGATTTTCCTTTGCAATGTCATTAAAATTTAATGACTTTGCAACCATTTTTGCCAGCTTCATGTTTAGCTTGCAATGGCGTCATTTTTCAGCACCCAAACAAATTTTGCTCTATTCAACCTGTAGAGGCGTTGTTTTTCAACGACCTAACAAAAAATGTAAAAATTTATCTCCAACTCTAAGGAATTTTTCTTCATTGCTTAATTTGACCGCTTGCGCTTTGTTTTTCACACCCATCGCACTCTAGCCCCATATATACATGCAATCACTCTATTTTCCCCGCCTTTGCAAATTCCAATGTGTAGATTTTCCTAATACTACAAATATGCTAAAATATTTCATGTAGGTTCCTTGTGGATGCATATCGAGATCTTCACATCTATGTTTCTTCAAAGACAATTTTCTTTAGATGTCAGATCCATCTCCTAGCAAAGGAAAATCCATGAAATACAAGTATCAAGGAGCATTTTCGACCACTGTGGTCACATCTAACATTGATGAGATTAGGGATACAAAAATTGGGCATATTGACATGTTAGAATTTCTTGAGAGGACAAAGAAGCAACCCTTGGACAATGGAATGAGATCCATTATTCAAAGCAATATTCAATTGGTTTCCTCCTTTCCTGTTGCGGCCCAAAACCAAGAGTTCGTCTTACAAGTAGCTTCTCATTATGACAAGGATACCAAAAGCATTAAAGATTCAAGTGGTAATGTGATCATAAGGTTGGATGTCGAATTCTTTGACAAGGCGTTCATTTGTCTAAGAATTGATAGATATGTGGAAACCTGTAAGGAATCTGCATAAATGGAATATGATCAAGACCCAGACACTGCTAAGTGGGTGATTAATAACAAAAGGTTGAAGACACCTCAACTAGGAATCTCGAGGTGGCCCAAAATTTTCCCCCGTAGTGATCTCATCACTCTTCTCAGTAGAGTGCAAGGGTTGCCTATCTCAACCAATTTTGAAAACTCAATGTATCTTTACATTAAGATTATTTTGAAGAGGATATAACATATTTTTTGGGCTAAAGAAATTAGCAATGTTATTCATGAGCAATTAACCTAGGTGCTCACAACACAGAAGTTCTATATGACTTCATACTTGGTATATGTTGTTGTCATGACAAGGAATTTTCCAGGTTTGATGACATAGGGGAATACAAGGGTGACCCAAGTGTACAAATACTTCACACAAATAACTTTGAATGAGAGCATCCACCATTTTCAAAGGGTGAACGATGCGTTCTTTGGTTCGTTCATGTGTGCATTGGATCCAGAGCTTGAGAGGAAAAGAGTATTAGATGAGGCATGGAAGGTTGTGAATAAATATGGATGTTTGTATTTGCAATTTCCTACCTTTACATATCTAAGGGTTCGTTGTTTTACTGGTTATCCGTACATGCTTCCTTTCCACCCCAGCGATAAGATTATTTTGATGGAGTTGTGTAGACAAATAATTATAATACATAGTAAGAAAATGGAATCCCATAAGTTGGGTTTCAAGTTCCCATTAACAATCGATAGGTATTATTTTCAAACTTCTCCTAAGGCCAAAGTTGTTGAGCCTGAAATACAGTTGGTAACAATGAAAATGTACAAGAGGAGGCTTGATTTGATTACCAAGGTATGAAGGATCGAATCAAGAAAAACTATTCACATGTGCATCAAATTGAGGATATATGGGTTGATATGAGGATGAATGAAGAAATCAAGAAAATGGATTATTGCAGGCTCACCTTGAAGTAGATTGAAGAGTTGGACTTGACAGACATTCGCAAGGGCATGGAGGATGATGGTAACATCTTAGATCCAGTTTATGAATAGAAAAACATTGCATGATCTCTCCTTCCTCCTATTCAATGGTCTCAAAAAGAGAACCTTGATCCATGAAAGATTTGAACCTATTCTTTCTAACACCAATGTCTGGTTGCAAGAAAGAGGAATTCAGTTGAAACAATTCCTCACTGGATTGGAGGAAGAAACTCAATATCCTACTGGTAAGAGGTTGGAGTTAAAGATAAATAACAAGAATGATGCTCCAAGTTCAAGCAAGTCATCCAAGCCTAAGATTAAGTTTGCAATAAGCAAAACAACTACAGAAGGGTCTTCCACTAAAGAACATGAGGATTCTATGCAAGAAGAGAGGAAAGAAGAGGAAGAATGCCATGAGGAATCATAAATGTCTCCTCATGAGGAAATTCTAGAAGAACCACACGTCTCCTCTTCCCCCATCATCACTGTTGCTCCTACTCCTATGACTTCACCTGTTCCTGATATTCCTACTGCCACAGTCCCTCCTGTAGTTATTGTCAATGTTTCCCCATCCGTGTTAGTTAATTATATACATTCATCCTCCTCAAGGACTATTTTTTAGAGCCCCAAACATGGTTTGGATAATATCATAGGAACTCCAATGTATTTGTTGAGCTTGTCTTCTCCATCTTTTGACATTGCATCTCATTTTGACCTAGAGCAATTCATGACTGAGTCAGTTCAAGTGTCGAGTTTTGAGATACCTAGTGTTGTTTTAAATGACACTCCTCCAATCATAACCACTACTTTTATGAGTGTAGCGACAACAACCCAAGCAATGACTCCAAATCTAGGAGAGATCTCACCACTCCCACCTTGGCTCTCGTCACAAACACTAAAGAGGAGAAAAGAAGCCATCTCCCCAAATGAGTTTGACTTCACACAACTTGCATAAAAAAAACCAAAACCAAGAAAAAGGCAAAGACTCTCTCAAAGTTGTTGTTCAATAAAGAGGGTAATGGATATGCGGAGGTGGCACATCCTCCTCCAAACAAAACACAGGAAGAGGTTGATATCTCAGACTATACTGTAACAAGAGTTGAATTGGGAAAGATGACACATGAGACTATAAAGGAAAATGCCCAATCAACATTGAACACTCTTATTGAGAAGTTTGATGTAGTCAAGAAGGCGAAGGATCAATACAAAGCTAAGAATGAACAACTGACAATTGTATTGCAAAAGATTACTCAGTCTTTTGAATTGGTTGAACCAGTGGCTATCAGTATTGAAGATCTTGTGATCCAAATGGTGGAGAAGGTACACACTAGAGGCAGAGTAGTTGAATCTAATTTTTGGATCGGATGATTGCACAAGGTTCAAAGCTCTTGTTATCTTTAGTAGTGAAAATGAAAAGGATGGAGGCCATAAATCAGAGTTAGATGAAACTACTGATGCTTTTGGATTAGGTGAAAATAAAGGAGCTCAAACTAGATACATTGGTGGAATCTGAGATCATTTCAAATAATGATATGTATGTGGAGGTGATGGAGGATATGATACATAAAGTAAAGATCATCAAAGATTTGATTGATGATTTGCAAACTGCTCGAGAAGTTGGCCAAGACAATAATTTGAACCTTATCAATAGAGTTGAAGAGCTTCCTTACAAGTTACGAGATGATAATAATAAGGTTATCTCCTCAAAGATAGTTGTCTAAGAATTCACTAGCATGATTCAAAAATAATTTGAAGATCAAGCCTTTTTAGTGGCTTCAATGGATAAGTTGCTAGACATTCAGCTGGCCTTAGACAACTTGAGAGTGTTTTTAGGAAGGCATGATGAAGCTCGTGATACACTAAAGGAATCAATCCTAAGAGTCCTCACCATTGCCAAGCATACTTCAATCCTGGATAAAGAAGAAGTTCGTGCTATCACGAAGAAGTATGATGAGTTTCTAATGAAGGACATTGGAGAAGGTTGATTCTTCCTTAGTTTAGTTTTTAGTATCTTTCATGATTTTTGTAATTAGTTCATGAAAATTTATGTCTTTTTCATAATTGTAATTACATGTAAAAACAAAGAAGTCCACCAATAATTTTGGACTCCAATGTTGAATAAGTCAAAGTAGTTATTTCTTTCCTAGATTAGCTCTTTTGCTCTCATCTATAAATATAAGAGAGCTCATTTGTAATTGGCACCTTTTAATCTTATGCAATTAAGTGTTTCCCAAATTGTGACTCAACTTTGAAACTTTGTGTTCAAATTGCAAGATCAAATTCAATTAATAAAAGGAGGTGAATTTTGATTTCAACCTTTGTTTTGAATCAAATTTGTATGAGTGAGAATGTTCTTATGTCATTCTTGTTGATTTCTCTTATTATTAATTGGATATGTGGTAACTCTTTCTTATGATTGGAAGGATGTTCAAGACAATTTATATAAACTTTGAGTTATATTGATTACTTGAAATTATGTGATGTAAGTGTTTCTTGGTGAAGATTATCAAGGCTTTGAGCTTTGAGCTTGGAGTTATTCACTTTGTGTGTGAATCTATCAATGAAGTGGGTTGATAGACTTTGTGCTACAACGTGCATCGTTTGTTACTACAAAAATATCATAGAAGGCAACAAGAAGACTTTGTGCTTATGTGTGCCTTCTAGTTACTATTAATCTAGCTATACTAGTACTCTTTGATTACTCTTTCGTTTAATCAAGAATATTGGTGATTACTTCTTAGGTAGATATTTAGAGGTGTAGAGCATTACAGAATATTACCGTGGAACATTGTAAACACACCCCACATGGTTAAAGTTAGTGTAAATAATTTTAGTCTAGCATAGTTTACTTTTCTTCCAATAAGTAGTAAGAAGGGGGCCTCCCCTTTTAGAGAGGAGAGAACATTCTAATCATAGCTATGGTTGAAACTCTTATTTTATAGTTTGTAAAGGAATTACAAAATATTCACCCAACAAAGCGCACACTGATATTAATAGTGGAAAGGATTCCTTCAAAAAATATAGTTTGTAAATCATCATCATCATCCAATATTGCTTTGATTTACCACACAAAAATTGGAAGAAAATGACATAATCATTGATAGGATTGTTATGTTTTTGGGTACATTTAGTCTTATTAGTCACATTTGTTTTCAAACCCATATCAACATGGAAATATTACAAAAAAGTCATGTCCAACCCATTAAAATAATGAATATAATCATGACCTAAAGATTAAAACCATTGAAAAGAATAGTCTCTTACTGTTCATGGAAATAATTTAGCTAACACTTTATCTTCACATGTAAAGTAAACATGCAACATTAAAAGCTTGTAGATACAAATTAAGCTCTTTTTAAATTCCATAATAGAATTCAAATCTAGGTGCTAAAAATCCAATGTACAATGGATATGCGATAATATCAAATACAAAGGGTGTATGATATCTTAGATTATTTGAAATAATATCACACTTATTATTCACTCTCTTCTTAAGTTGATTAAATTCCTTCAATAGTGTATCCAACGTGGATGTAGGAATAACAAGGAGCATGTGAAATAATGGATGAGATATTGTGAGGGTGAGTGATAATAGGTGAAATCATAGTGGTAGAATGAGAGGGCACACTCCAAGGAAAAGTGGTCATGGGATTGGGAGGGATGTGGGAAACACATGTATATGAGTAATGGTAGTAGGTATGTGGGATGGATGAGAGGTAAGTGGAACACTAGTGGATGAATATAAGGAGTCTCAATAGAAGAGGTAATATGGATGGTATAATCTAAGGAAGTGGTAATGGTAGAAGGATGAGAAGAGGAAGAATAATGGGTGGATCCATAATTATTGAAAACCATAAGGGTACAAATACCATGAAGAATATCTATGTAATAAGGAGCACCTACCAGTGCATCACGTAAAATATTAACTAATTGTTAAGGAGATTCAACATTAAGATAGATCTTAATTAGCCACATATACATCATGATCATAATTTTCTTCATGTTTGATTTTGTATTAATAATAGTTGGAACAACCAAGATACAACGTATGCATGGGTGATTACAGTATATGATCAACTATGTGTCAATGTTGAAGCTTGACACATCAAAAAATAGCTAGTTAGAAGGTCTCTTAGGCTTGTATAGGATTATACAAAATACATACATCATGCGTGCTTATACATGATACAAAAATTTCCAAAAGGATGTAATGTGACAATAGTTAGCATCCATTCCTACTCTCACTGCATTCTTCCATAAAGCCCCAATTAACCAAAGTGTTGATGGCATCTAGTTCATCACTGGAGAAGACTTCTTCTATCTCATAGTTCTCATTAGTGAATAGTTTTGGTACTCTTTCCTCCCTGGTTTTCTTCCCTGCAACCACTTGCTCATTAAACTCTTTTTTGAAGGTCTCTAGTGCTTTCATAAAAATCTCCAAGCTTGGTTGCCCTTATTGCCAAAGGTGACTAAACTTGACCTCATTTTGATGAATTAGCACCACCCCATCTCTTAGTAGTATTAGGAACTTGCTTTATATAATCTCCATGGTGGCAACTACCTACAAGGCAACATTAAATAGTGTGAGTCTTTTGCTTGACCCAGTAAATGCCCTCTAAACCTCGTTGTATTTGTCCTCATTTCTTGGCTTCTAGATACACCAAATAATTTCAGTTGATAATGAAAACCAAAACAAATGCATGTCTTTACTCATTTTTTTTATCAATGCCCATTAGAATTTCTTTCTAGTTTACTTTCCCATTGCTTCTCCAAATATTAAGATCATTACAAAAAAAATTCCACACTTCATTAGTGTTGGCCTCCTCTAATGGTTCAATAACTAAGCCCCTAAAGTTGTAACTTAGAGATTAGATATCTACACTAAGTAGTTATCTTACTCATCATGAAGGTTCGTTTCATTGTCAACCTAGGGACATGAACTTGAAATGGGTTAGCACTGTATGTGCACTAGGTCTCAACTGTAGTCATCCTTATCCTACAAATGGAAAGGAAATAGTACTGAAAATAAAATGTTGGAAGGGAACTAGCATAAGAACTAAGCATGAATTATCAACTAAACTGAACATCAACAACTAAACTGAAAATGGATGACAAAAATAGAAATCTTAGCAAACAGACAAGAAGTTACTTTGTCTGCCTTAGCTGCAAGGACAATCACAAAACAGTGTTCCAATGGCTATAGGAACAAACAACTGTTGAGACCGAAACTAATTACTGAACATAAAAGTAACTATTAAACTAAATGGATAAAATTCTCACCAAGTGGGCCCCCTTGAACGAGTCTTCCCTGAGCTAACTCAGATGCATCAAATCAAAGTATCATTTTATTTATTGAAAACATGATTACATCATATCAGCAATAAGACTATATTACTTGAAACTGAAAAATCCAAGTACAATCTCAAAACATCCAACCTTGTGAAAAGGGGCATTTGACCATTATTTATAGGAGAAAATTTTCCAACTAATTCCTAACTAACTAGGCAGTCAACTCCAACGGAATAGGAGGACGCCATTTATTGAAAGCATGAAAAAGAGGGAGGAAGTTATACATGCGCTAAATTTAGTCAAAGCAGAAAGAGGGAGGAAGTTATGCATACACAAGATTTGGTCAAAGTAGACTTGCCTCAACGAGGATCTAGCACAACAACACCCCCTAGATTTGCTCAACTAACAGACATGATCATTTAAAGGTAAGTTACAAATTCCACACAAGTTGGGAGTTTCCCTCTATTGACCTCTTTAATGACCATTTTTTTTTACTTCTTTAGCAACAGGCCAACTGGCATGAACTCCTTCCACCTCGTAATCTTCATTTATATCTGCATCTTGATGTAAACCTGCATAATAAAATTAGCGTGCACAAAACAATTATGTATCCATAATCAACTTAGAATAATATTCATTCAATCACATGTAAGATTAACATAAATATATCGCATAACAGGTTAATATTATCAAAAGTCACAAGGATAAGTTCATGCCCAAGGTTCATAATTTTAGGGAAATAACATAGAGAGTGTCAATGACTAGGTGCTAAAGTCTATGGTAACAACAACAAATATATGATAAACCCTATCAAAATTGAGCCATTATTTGGACTCATAATCTCCCACCAACCTAATAATTTGTTGGTCCTCCAGCAGAGGGAACTCTATTCCTTTGCCTTGTCAAAACTCTGAAGTCACCAATTGTTGCCTGTCCTTGATCAGTCTCTGTAGTATTTGAATCTGGGTCCTAGTAGAACCCCTGCTTGTTTTCCAATTTTCCCTACCTTGGCTTCTCTATATCTATATCATACTGATAGGTTTTTGTAATCTGGTACTGACCACAACAGAATAAGTGGCTGGAATATCTATGGAAGCCAATAGTGCTACTTCATCCTCCCGAGATGCATGTATCAGATGCTTCTTTTGCAAGTTGCCTAGTAATTTTGTAGGGAATGGGGTTTAGCTTGTTTAAATGATCTGGAAGATCATTTCATCTCTGTGATATATACCCCAATACTATTTTTCTTGTAGTAGCAGCTATTTGCTCATATTCCTGATATGTTTCCTCCCTAGCAAGCATGATCCTATTTTTGTACTCTGAATTATAAATAATTATGTGTCATGTGTAGTAAATGTTTGAAGGGTTACTTGATTCAGCTCTTAGAGACGAGGGGGTATGGAGTTCTCTTTCTATGTATATTTTAAATTGTTGCCCCTAGCTGATTTCATTTTGGATCAATGACATGAACGCCTTCAAGTGAATATCCCCAATGCATAACAATGGATTCCAATCATGGTCATTAGGAACAACAAAATTATGTAATTACAATTCACACAACAAATTTTTAATTTCAAGAGGAGAAGATTGGTGGGCTTGGAAAAATTCCTGTGGTGTTTCAATGGAAGGGCTTAAACCATACACGACCCTTGACAGCTTGAAAGAAAGATGATGCTCCTTTAAATGTAGTACATATATCTTTGAAGGAGTTCTACATGCCATCATTTGAGGTACTAGAGCCACCACATTATCTTCCTTGTCCTTTAATACAGTAATCTTTGCATTCTTTTCCTCAATTTCAGCATTTTTCTTATTAACTTCTTCTTGTAACTTGAGTCTTTCTTTATTCCACTCTTCCTCTTTCTTCTGCATTTCATTCCATAAGTCCAAGGCTACTGATTCCCATGAAAAGGTAAGAGGTTTATGTTTTCCTACTAGGATCTTTCCTTGCACCGGCTCATGTTGTTCAAATTGCTTCAGTTGCAATGGTTCTTATTGTTCATCTTGCTTTGGTTGCAGTGGTTCCTAATTTTCAACCTCCTCTGCAACAAGTTCTGCAAATCCTATTTTTGCTTGTTCCTCAAAATCTTCTTCCACTTCTATATTTACATGCCCCTTAGGAGCTTTTGTCTCCTTCCTAGGTGTCCTTCTAGGTCTAGGGCTCCTTTTTGGAGGCATATCAACAACTGACTCAGCTAGTTTTGATTTCTTTAAAGGGCTTTCATGTTTCTCAATGGGTATAGGATGACCAGTGTCCTCAACTTTCCATTTCCTAGGGTTGGGTTTTACTTTTTTTGGTTTTTGCTTCTTAGCCTTCCCTTTTCTAATTCCTGCCTCTCTCATTTGTGCTTTCTCTTTTCGAATGGAAACCCCAGTGCGAGTTTTGGGGAGAACATTGTCATTAAGGTCTGAGGATGAGCTTTCTTCATCCAAATACTCTAATTTAGAGGAGCCAATTGTTGATTCTACTGCAGGAGGGTTTGTGCCAGAAGTTGAAGCTCCAAGAGTGGTTTTAGTAACCCACTCACCCCTACTAGCCCTACGAGCTTGGGGCTGACCTCTAGGACCAAAATTTTCTAATCTAAATTGATAAATGCTAAAAAAATCTTCCCATGACATACCAGACACTTCTTGCAAAGATTTTTCTACTAACAATTTAATCAAACAGTGATGGGAAACATAGTTTTCTCTACCTTTTTGTGTTTCAGCTACCATGATTGCAAGAAGATTGTACAACACATTTGACATGTTCATCCTCCTACCATGTCTTATGTGGTTCAAAAGTTTGAAATGTACAGAATGAAGGCATGATTGGCGACCCTCGCAGGTAATATATTTGATAATGTAGATAGCAACTTGTTTCCATTTTTTTGACAAAGAAGTTCTCCTTATTCCTTGTTTGTCTACAACAAGCTAAGGATCACTGGGCTCGGTGAATTCTTCCCTAGCTGACCTAACATCCTTAGAAATAGGGTAGGATTCTCCTTCAGCAGGAAACCATGTTACTTCAACAATCCTCTCTTTAGTGACTATAATTTCTAGCCCTTTCACCATTGCCTTACCATTAGAGAGTGTTTGTGCAAATTCCAAAGCAATGTCATCATTGAAACTATCTAGTTTCAAAAAGTAGTCTAACCATCCACAATTTCTGAATTCAGCCAGAGAGAGTGCATCCTACAGTATCACCTGGCCTCCCATTGCTTCTACTCATAGTCTAGCAAACACCTCTGCAAAATCTTCTTCCCTACAATCCTCCTTCTGAAAACCCAATTTCTTTCTGCTTCCTGCAACTCTTCTCCAATGCTAATGCCAATGTCATAGGACTCTTCAATTTACCTTTTTGGTGACATTATGACTATGACTAAGGCAACAAGGAAGACATAAAGGAGGGACATCATAAAAGAAAATAGCAGCGACAAGTGTCATATCATACATG
The DNA here is from genome assembly GCA_007258455.2 of Sequoia sempervirens. Taxonomy (NCBI): domain Eukaryota; kingdom Viridiplantae; phylum Streptophyta; class Pinopsida; order Cupressales; family Cupressaceae; genus Sequoia; species Sequoia sempervirens. The sequence continues at coordinate 215,323,725 of VDFB02000007.1, forward strand.
CAAGTCGTCATTTCAACTATAATATTTCAAATTTGTTGTCGTGCTAACGCATGAATGACATGTATGACACGTGGACATGTGGGTTCACACTCCCCCCCATCCTAAATTAAAGCATGTGTCCGCATAGGTTGGGATGTAATTATGATGTGACAGGGTAGAGTACAAATATGTGCTATGTGAAATATCAATATTAATGTACAGTAATTAAAGAAATACATTTAAGATAATTAAGATACATCAAGTTGTTACACACATAGCTAAAAATTTGGAGTGTCGTTTGCAAAGAATGTGGAAGGAAGTATGGGTTACTTTAAAAGTACAATTGAGCTTATTAAATGAAGTGATGGCGGAGTTATGGAAGAGAGAGAAAGGATGGAGATGGATGGGCAGATAGATTGATTGATGGAGAAATTGATTCCCACAAAAAGTGGGAATCTTTATTATGATTGCATGCATACCTTGACTAATTAGAAGGATGGACACTAGGTCCGCTTCCTTCGGCTGTAGGAACTTCAAAGGTCTGATGTTGAATAAATTGCTACATGAATTCTTGTTTGGAAGTTGGTTTATGGTATAACCTTAGACAATGACCATTGACCAATAGCTTGAATCTGATAGGATCAATTGTTGTGAGTTGAACAACACCATTGGAGAAGACTTTTGCAACTTCATATGGTCCCAACCACCTAGTTTGCACTTTTCTTGCATTGTCTTTATATCTGGAATCATAAAGAAGTGCCCAGTCACCTGGCTAGAACTTCTTTTCCTTGATGTATTTGTCATGCCATCTGACTCTTTGGTTTTGCACCATCTCAGTATGATGGAGAGCTTGTATTTGTCATGTCATCTGACTCTTTGGTTCTGCACCATCTCAGTATGATGGAGAGTTGATTTTCTCATCTCATCCAAGGCATTCAGTTGCATGATCATGTCCTTTTGTGCCTCAAAAATATCCATCCCAAGGTCTGGTGCTGTCCTAAGAGTTTTATGTTCAAAATTTATAGGAATCATGGTTTTTTTCCATACAGTAATTCAAAAGGAGTAAAACCAATGGTTGTTTTCCAAGTGGTCCTATAAGCCCAGACAACTTTTGGCAATCTATTTGCCTAATATTTTCTATGAATAGCCACTGTTTTGGTCAAAATACCCTCTATTTCCCTATTTGTTACCTCATACTGACCATTGGCTTGAGGGTGATAGGGTGTAGATTTCCCATGCCTTACATTATATTCATTGACCAATGCTATGACAAGAGCTGATGTAAACTGAGCCCCTTATTTGTGACTATCTATTTAGGAACTCCATAGCATGTGAAGATTTCTTCATAGAGGAATTCTGCAACTTTATTGTCTCTGGCATGTTTTATGGCTTTGACCTCAACCCACTTAGTCATATAGTTTGTGCAAACCAAGATGTAAGATTTTCCATTTGATGGTGGATCAATTGGACCTACAAAATCAAGTCCCCATTTATCAAATGGTGTGATAACTACTTGAGGGTATAGAGGTGTCTCATTTGATTTAATTAGTCGTCCCATCCTTTGACATCTATCACACTTCCTAGTGTACTTTCCTGCATCCTTATGAAGTGTGGGCCAGTAATACCCTGTATTAAGAATCTTCATGACTATTCTCTTGCCTGCAAAATGCCCTCCGCAAGGTTCATTATGACATGCATGTATTATATCATAGGTTTCATCTCCTCTTACACATCTTCTCATCACATGATTTGGTCCATTATAGAATAAACAACTTGCAATCCATGAGAATGGAAAAGTTTTCTCAATAAGAACCCTTCTCTCTTTTGGAGAGAAATGAGGGGGAACTCTCCCTGTAACCAGATAATTGGCTATATTTGCATACCAAGGTGTGTGCACACTGATGGAGAACAAATGTTCATCAGGAAAAGAGTCATGAATGACTTGAGTGTCCTTTGATGTAGTCAATTTGGAGAGAAAGTCCGCCACAACATTTTCCTTACCTGGTTTGTCTATAATGGTGATATCAAATTCCTGCATTAACAACAACCACCTTGCTAGCCTTCCTGAAATCAAGGGCTTGTTCATAAGGTATCTTATGGTTGCATGGTCCATATGGACAAAGATCTGATATCTTGTTATATAATGCCTTAACTTGTTGATAGCATAAATGGCTGCCAACATCTCCTTCTCTGTGACTGTGTAGTTAAACTTAGCTCCTCGTAGGTTCTTACTGACAAAGTAGATTGCATTCTCAATTGCTCTCCCCTTTTGTCCCAATGCAACCCCTAGAGCATAATCAAATGCATCTATGTGAATATGGAAAGGGAGTTCCCAATTAGGGCCTTTGAGCACAGGAGCATGGGTTAAGACTATCTTTAAATCAGAGAACGTTTTATCTCAATCCTCTCTCCACTAGAACTCAACATCTTTAGTTAGAAGATTATAAAGTGGTGCTACCATCTTACTGAAATCTTTTATGAAGCGCCTATAGTATCCTACATGTCCTAGGAAGCTTCTAACATCTTTTTTCTTGACAAGAATAGGAAGATTGGTAAATGTTACCAATTTTTCGCTACAACTCAATTGGTGGAGATGGTTAAAATATTGTTATATCTTAAGTGAAAATTACAGTTATTTCTGCATTATGCTTAAGTGTTGCTTTCACTTTATTCATCATTCATCAAGTGACAATTATGCAAATGTTTTTAAGGAGCTGAATTTCAAAAGTATTATTCGTGTTTTTGCAAAAGAATCAAATGGAGTACAAAATTGAGCATACAAACAATAAAGCATTCAACTGCTTTCATTTATTTCATGATGCTTTTCATATTTTCAGCATTTCATTTGATTGCAAGAATTCAAATGATGATACATTCAAATGATAGTACAAACTTGCATTGAGATGCATTTTCTTTTCAAAATGAAAAGCAAGGAATGAAATTAAATATCCACACAAGTCGTGGATGTAACTGTTACAATCCATCATAAACAACATACTACACTATTGAAGATGCATAAAAGGAAAAATCACACAAGTATAGACATAATCATGATTGCTTGTGTTGATGATTGACGCATAAGTGGTGCACCATTTGTCTTCTTCGAGCTCCATTGACCTGTAGGAAGGAGAAGAGGGATGTTAGAGCTCTGACTATGAATATACTTACATGAACCATCAACGATAATGTAGTATGCTACTAATCATACACTGAAACAATCAAGAAAAGTGCAGAAACACGAGCTGAAAGAGAGACATCAACATCATCATATATTGTTTTATGCTAACATCGTTTGTTTCTTTGTGCAGGTATAGAGAAAATCATGAAGTTGATTATCATTTAAAGATCAAGCATGTGGAGAAAAACGGGATCCCACAAGGGTAGAGCTCGGCATGCTGCCCCTTATACATTACAAGTGGGCTGAGAAGGAGATTGTAATCATCATATTCATCAAGAAAGGAAATATACAACTGAAAGAGTAAAACAAAGTTCATCCATCAAGTTATTAAGCCGACTGTTCACTTGTAACAATCAAGTATGCTTCCTAAAATCTACAGGTGAATAGTAGGTTTAAATGAACTCAATCAATTCAATTGGAATACATCATTTTCATAATTGCAAATTTCAAATGTTGTTGTACAATTTGCTTTTTTTTTGTCATGGGTGTTGTTATGCATCTTATTTCATGATATTACGACAATATTCTATCTTTAAACAATGATAGTGAATAGGCATACATAATGCCTCACGAATAAGAGCACTATCACATATTTTCTTTTCATTTGAGAAGAGCAAGTGCATAAAACAGTTTTAAATAATGGAGCATAAAAATGCATGAAGAGTGCCAGGTTGAAGAGCATGAATATGTAAGGACAGTCATGCATGAAGAGAGCTCCATATTTTTCATAGTTCCAAGAATACACTGCTCTTGAGGGTTTTTTTATCATCCCAAGGATATTTAGCATGAAGTTGAAGGCAAACAAAATATGGAACAGGTTTGAAAAGGATTAAATTCATAGAAGTCATTTCCAGAATGCAGACTCTTTACCATGCTTACATCACATGAGTTTTGATCCTACAAGTAAAAGATGAGTGTTCATTCTCTTAAAACAACAAGCTTGAAGCTTTTGTTCATAAGGAAGGAAAATACAACAAGAGGTTTGGGCCAGATCACAAACATTTTCAGAAGCTTGTAACCCACCTGGGTATTTTGTTATGTCTTCTCATCTGAAACAGAAGCAGATTGTGTTTTCATACAGGGGGAGCATTTTTGTACACAGTGCAAAGCTTATAAAAGTTTATGTCTTGACAGAAGGAAGCAAGCATATGGTGTCACAGAGATAAAACAAAGCTATAGATTTACAATTTTAAGTATGTCAAATACCCACATTGGGTTTGTAGCTAAATACATAAATCACAAAAACCTATATGAGTTTTTTTGTCTCAGAAGTATAGTCTTTTTCAAAGTAACATTTACCCATATAGGGGTTTTTACAGTGAATTCAAAATACAATTGAAATGCAATGAAGGGGTCGAGCTCGAATTTTGGAGAGACCCAAAATTTTCTTTCATTTTCAGAATACCCACATTGGGGCTTTGAAATTTAAAAGAAAAGAGTTTCATTTTCATGAACACCCACATGGGTTCTTGACAAATACATAAATGAGAAGATTCTTTCAAGTTTTATGAATACCCAGATGCGGATTTTCACTCAGAATGCAGATTTGCCATGATTTCCAGTTTACCCACTTGGGGGTTTTCAACAAAAAATAGAAGAAATGTATTTCCTTCATAATATCAATTACCCATATAAGGGTTTATTTTGAAAACTCTGATTTCTTCATATTACGGTGTACCTCATTGGTTTTAACAGAAATCATAGAATAAATACAGATTTTTTCAAAATGCAAATACCCATATGGGGTTTTTGTCCCAGATACGATGAATACACAATATGCTCTCTTGGGTCGGGCCCAGAAAGTGACATATCACCCATTTTGTGCATGAGCATGGCGCGACCAGAGAGAGGGATTTATAACCACAAAAATTTCATTTAGAGACAAAATATTTCTTTTGGGTCAGTCATTTCGGCCTCAAGATCTGAAGAAAAACAATGGATATCATCAAGAATTTCTAAGTAAAAATGCATTTTAAACATATATACATGGCGCGGCCTAGGGATTGGCCCTAAGATTCATTCATAAAAGTTGACCTTCTGACAAAGTATAAAAGTTTTTATAAGCTTTTTGAAATGAGAAAAGATGTTCCCAAAAGTATAAAGGAGAAGATAGCTTACCATGCACGCCATATTGGAGCTTTCAAACACACAACCAAACCTCACAGGAACTTCCAACACAAAGGTCGAGCTCTTTTAACTGGCGAGCAAGAACACAGAAACAAAGGCAAGAAGATACAAAGCCATAATACGTTAGAGAGTAAGCCCGTACCGCGGCCTCAAGGCCAAAAAGTGGCTTGAAAAAACAAAATGAGGAGTTACAAAAGGACCACAAGAAGCTCATAGAAGGTTCTTACCATTAGAAGACATGGAGATTCAACCAAAACAACAACCATGGAGGCTTAATCTTCATAAAAAAAAGAAAATGAAACCCTAGCTCATGCATGGCGACGCTTCTTGCAGAGTCTTTTCCTTTAGAGTCAAATGATGCAAATGATGCGAAAAAAGGTGGAAGGCTTTAGTTTTGTTCATTAGGGTTTCTCAAACCCTAAAATGACTCAGGAGATTTATTGCTTTAGTTTTAAAATTTCCATGCCAAATTGAATACCATGATGCCAATAAAAGATGATTTCCTAAGTCCATCAATAGTGAAGGCCGATTCCCATGCCTTAGGCATTTTGAAAATATTATGCCCTAAGCCTAGTCAAACACATGGTCATCGATCCCTTAGGCCTTATATTATCATATGGTGGCGGGTTTCCCATGTTTAGGTTCCCATTTACATATCAAACCCTAATAATATGTGTCTTGGGTTATTGTTTTCTAAATTGATTTTGAAGAAATCAATTAAATATAAATGTTGAAGATACTGTTGCCTTGGGGGATAAGCTTTCATTCCTTAGATTTATTTATTTTTTATTGATTTTGGAGAAATCAATTATGATGAGAGGATAATATTGCTCATATATTTTATGATTTTTTTAAGAAAAAAAAATTGTATTGGAGGAAGATAAGTTTGTATTTTGCAAAATATTTTCAAGAAATCTTTAATTGCAAATTTGCAAGTCATTGTAAAGCAAGATTAAAGCGATATTTTATAAATTGCTTTAATTTTTGCTATTTTTAGCAGATTTTTTGAGGAATATTGCCTTGGTTGTATTTGAGATTCTTGTTAGAAGGATAAGATGTTTTTTTTTGCTTTAAAAGAATATTTAGCCTGTTTTTAGAGGTTTGACAGTATGGGCATGTAAAAAGTGAATTTTTTCTGCTTTTGTGCAAGCTTATTGGGCAGTTTTGATACCTTTTCTTGGGCTTTTCTTTTTGAGCTCGGATTAGGGTTTTGGAGCTATTTTATCTTGAAGAAGACTTATTTTCTTCTTCTTCTCAATTCAGTTGGTAGTTTCTTGCTCTTAACATTTTGAGCTTGAAAATTCATTTGTACTCAGTTCAGACAGATACACTCTTTCAGTTTCAATAAAGTAGCAGAGTTCTCCTTTTCATTTCTTGTCTCAGCCTTGTAACAACAATTTGATGTCTTTGTGTTTTCAAGCTTGAAGCCTTATATGTCTTGCTTTTATGAGTCTTTGCATAGAATTTCATGTTTTCAGGTTGCATGATGTATTTAATACTTTCGAATCTTCATGCAAATTACTGATGAAATCATGTACCAATGAGATTGTGAGAGTTATTGTAATAGAGGAATTGTTGTGAGTGGTAAAATATGATTTTTTCAGAAATAACAGTTAACCATTAGTTAGTGTTAAATTTCATTTTCAAGCTATCCTGCTATCCTTTTTCTCATAAATTACTTAGAATAGGATACATCTTTTAGAGAACCAGCTCACTCTGGAGATTCCTTCTTCATTCAGATCACCCGCATCTGAAGAAGGTTTCCATGTGTCATTAGATTGCCGAATCTTGTATTCGGTAGGGTGCAAATCTAATTGATAACAGTAATTACTTCAATCTTGGCTGGGTCTACTTGAATTCCTTTATGAGAGATATAATAGCCAAGGACTACTCCTTCCCGTAGATCATCATAAAGCATTTCTCACGGTTCAAGGACAAATTATGGTCCTCATATCTCTGCAAAAATTTCCTTAGGTTTTCTAATGCTTATGCAAAATCAGCACCATAAGTAGTAAAATCATCCATGTAGATCTCCATACAATCATGTGAGATATATGAGAATATACTAATAACTGCTCTTTGAAAGGTTGTAGGTGCATTACATAAACTGAATAGGAGTACTGAATAGGCATAATTCCCCCAAGGATAGGTAAAAGTTGTCTTTTCTTGGTCTTTATGTGCAATTTGTATCTGATTATAAGCACTAAATCCATCTAGGAAAGAAAAATATTGCTTTCCTGCAAGTGAATCCAATACTTGGTCTATAAAAGGAATGGGAAAATGATCCTTTTTGGTGGTAGAGTTTAGTTCTCTATAGTCAACACAAACTCTCCATTTACCTCCCTTTTTAGGCACAATTACCAATGGGGACACCCATTGGTTGTCTAAGATAGGGTAGATAAATCCTGCATCCAATAACTTCTATAGTTCCCCTTTTACAATCTCCCTCAATGCAGGGTTGATTCTCCTTTGTGGTTGCCTTACTGGTGTGCAGTCATCTAAAATGTAGATCCTATGAGTACAAAGCTTGGGATCCAATCCTTTCATGTCATGGTAATCCCATGCAAATGCATGCTGATGCAACTTCAAGAGGTTTGTCAGGGACAACTGCTACTCTTGGCTCAACTTGTTGTTAATATTCATATGTTTTCCCTTTGAAACTTGTATTTATGTGGTCAACTCAATCATGGTTGTTTCACCAATGCTTGGCATTTTTAGTTCATGTGGTAATAATGTATGAAGCATATCTATTGCTGCAGGAAATTCAGGTGCAGGAGGAGTGGGCAAAAGTGTTTGCAATGGACATGCATAGGTAGATTCATGAGTGGATGATTCTTCACGCACTCCACAATGGTTTTGAATTATATGGGATAATATTTCATCTTCTTCCTGAAGCTGCATGAAAGGACTTCTGCCTATCATCATGAGTTGTGCCATTGAATTGACTTCCTCAACCTATTCTCCAACATGTGGCCATATGGGGTTGTCCATATCATGGGATGGTTGAGCAGGAGGATAGAGGACAAACTTCTTAGTGCTTCCCCCATTAGAAATAGTCATGTCCCCTGACCGATATCCAATGTAAGCATCTATTGTAGCTAACCACGACCTACCCAGGATAATGGGACACCCTCCCAATGTAGCTTTAGGGGAAAGGATCATGAAATTTATCGAGTACTCTCAAGAGTCTAGAGTAACAACAAAGTCTTCTACTATACCATTTGGTTTGATAGTGGAACTATCAACAAGCTACATGATAGTAGGAGTAGGTTTCATATTTGCAACATTTAGTTGTTGTAGGATATCCTTAGTCATCACATTGATTGTTGCTCCCAAGTCTATTAGAGCATTCTTTACTTGGATTCCATTTATAATGACTCCTACCATAGGACTTCCTGGGTCAATATATTTAGGAACAGTGACTTTCCCAAACATGATATTTGCCAACTGTCCCACCACATGAACAGTAGTGGGGTCCTTCTTTTTCCTCCCTGAGTTTTTGAGACATGCTTCTTTGATTGTTTTACTATATATGGGGACATCTTTTATGGCCTGAAACAAGGGTATCTTGACACATGTGTGTTTCAATTGATCCAAAATATCAAAGGTTGTTTCTTCCTATAGACACGTAAAATGTACATGCACCTAATCCTGATTTTACTAACACAGTTCATCCTGATTCATCTCTCTACTAATCATTTAATTAAATTCATCACATTTCATCTCTTAATTAAATAAATCATTTTTTATCTGATTAAGTCATCATCTCCTATTAATTAAATAAATCACTTTGTTTAATTAATCCTATAGTCCCTCTTTTAATTAAATAATTCATTTTATTTAATTAATCTCTAAAGTCATTCTATTAAATTAAATCAATCTTTATTTAATTTAATCCAACATCATCCCTCTTTAGTTAAATAAATCAAAATATTTATTTAATTAAATCTAAATTCATATTCCATCCCTTTTTGATTTAAATAAATCCAAATATTTAAGTCAAATGGGTCAAAAGCATCTAACATTATCTTAACTAATCTAATCTTGATTAATTTAATCCTAATCACTCCAATCCTTTAGATTTTGCAACTTGCACAATTAAATCATTTATTTGATTTAATAATTCTCTATTTACTTTCAAAATGGCATCAAAAAGGGAATATTCCTCCAAGTTTGAAATCTCCCCCCAAATTGACTTGTCCATCCAACAAAGCATTTAAAGCTCTTACATTGTCTCTTACATGTCTCCCACTTGGCATTAACTCATCTTTCATCCCCCCTAACACATGTCATTTCAACAAATTCAAAATTCAAATATATGTATTTATTGACACAATCTTCAAAACTTGCACATCCTCCATCCATTCACCCATTGACAAGTGGCACTTTGTCATTGGTTAATTCTTAGTCCCACATTGCTCTATTTTGGAGATTCTTCCATCTTCTCATTCTATAAATAAGAGGCTAATATCCTCATTTCATCATCCACAACTTGAGTAAACTTACTATACTCAAATTTATAGCAATCTTCATCCATCTCATTGAGTTCTATAGCCAGGTTATGCAGATTTTATCTTGGAAGCATTCATCAATCTTCATCAAAGTGGATCACTCTTTATCAACACATCAATCTTGCATCATTGGAGTTGGGAAAGGGCTAATTTTTACATCAAATTGGCACCAATTCCCTCAAGAGATTAGGAATTTGCATTGCATTAGAATAAGATTTGATATGCTTTAAGTTTCTTATGTTCTTCATCTCATTTCCTTTTCCTTTTTGCAATCTAAATGAATTTCTTGAGGAATATACATTCTAACCTTGCATTTGATCTAATTGGTTGTTTGTTTATTGTGTTATTGCAAGTGTAGGATCTAGGTTCACACTTCCTTCTCTTCCTTTTGTTTAACAACTTCTAACCTTTGAGGAAATGATGGGTCTTGATTAGACTGGTGAACTGGTTTAGGATTCTTGGGCACACTTGATTGAGCAAGGATATTAGATAGATTTTGATGCTCCTCTTCTTCCACATGAAGCTTAGTTATGATAGGAGTGGAAGAAGATGACAAAGTGGTTCTTGAACGCAGATGAATATCACTCACACTCACAACATATGCAAGAAATTGATTATTATCTGCAGAGTAGACTGCTACTTTCATGGTTTATTATTTGGGTTAGGTGTGGGTTGAGCTGGTAACTGAGTAGGTATAGATGTGCTAGAGTTTGAGCTAGTAGGAGGAGGCATTATGGCAGGTTGTTGAGGCTGTGGAGGTGGCTGCATGTAACCGATTGCCTGGTTTGTCCATTGCTATCCTCCCCTCCATTGGGATGTCTACTGCTAGTTTCCTGGAGGTTGCTGCCAATTCCCCTGGAATTGCTGCCACTGGGGTGGAGAGTTTTGGTAATTGGGCCAGACATTTGGAGGGTTGTTCCAAGGCTGAGGTGGATAGCCTCCAAAGTTGGATGGGTATGGGGGTTTCCATTGATTACCAGATGCATAAGAATTGAAATAAGATCCACTAAAAGATAATGGATCTGGTGGCATACCTTGTCTTGGAGCCCATAGTCTTCTTTGTGCAATGTAGAAAACCCAATCATCATCAACTTGAACTGGCCTAAATTCTGGTGGAATTTTCTTGTTTTCACTATTGGCTACCATTTTGCATCCGCAGTCCTCCTTCTCCTACAATGAGGATAATATTCTACCAACATTGCTTTTGCCTCCTCTTGTTTCTTCTTTGCTTGAAGAGTGTCTATCTGAGTAGCCATATTATTTATGATATCCTGCTTGAAATCTGCTAGCAAATGAGTGATCTTCATCCTTGAAACTCCATTAGTGGAGGATTTATCCATAGAAGATTGGTAACCTCTTCCTTTCTTTAGAGCTGCCCTGGAGTAGTTCTAACATATCTTCTTAATATCATCCCAGGGAACTTGGGTGATATCTCCTCCTCCTATCAGGTCCAGAGCATCAATGCAGTTTTCATTGATCCCTCTAAGGAAGGGCAACTTTTGAGACTCTTCATTAAGTGCATGATGTGGAGATTTCTGCAGGCAAAACAAGAACCTTAAAATATAGTCCTCCAAACTTTCATCTTCCTTTTGTTGCATCCTAAAGATATCATCTCCTCTCATATCACTACCCCTACAGTATTCTTTACACTTCTCAAAAAACTTTGTTTTCATATCATCCCAAGTCTCTACAGTATTCCTACCTAAGCTCATAAACCATCTTAATGCAACTTCTTTCAAGGTGGTAGGAAAAAATTTAAGCCTATGAGCATCAGTAGTATAGTCATAGCTTCTGCACAGAGTATCAAACTCAAACAAGAATGTGTCAGGGTCTTTTGTTACAAGTACATAGAACTTAAGAAGAACTGAAGTAGGGATGTTCTTGAGGATATCAACTTCATTTTGGTGGGTGGTAGGAAATGGAAAAGATGGTTGGTTAGGTCTATTTGGATTTTGACCGGCCATATTTGCTTGATGGAGTGCTAAAGCAAATGGATTCTCAATCAAGTTTTGGGCAGCTTGCTCTTCAGAGGAAGTTTTAGAACTGGTCAAATTGGGAAATGCATTAGCAAAAGGATTTTCCTCCTCTTTTTCTTCGTCTCTTGGCAGATTTTGAAACTCAACTAGCTAGTTATCGTGATTAGGGTCATTAGGAAGGAATCTACCATGAGCATCTCTTCTCCTGCCTCTATGCATGTGGTATTAACTCAGTATTAGCCAACTCACACAAAGAATTGGTGAAAGAATAGCAAATCATTACTTTTCTCAAATGAAGGGTATGATAAGAACAAGCTTCAGAGATACTAAAACAAGAAAGAAACTAGAAATGACTTCAAAGAACTTCCTAGTTTGACACCATCCTTGACAATGACACCAAAAATGTTGGCCTCCTCTAATGGTTCAATAACTAAGCCCCTAAAGCTGTAACTTTGAGATTAGATATCTGCACTAAGTAGTTATCTTGGTCATCATGAAGGTTCATTTCATTGTCAACCTAGGGACATGAACTTGAAATGGGTCAACACTGTATGTGCACTAGGACTCAACTGTAGTCATCCTTATCCTACAACTGGAAAAAAAACAATAATGAAAATAAAATGCTAGAAGGGAACTAGCATAAGCACTGAGCATGAATTATCAACTAAACTGAACATCAACAACTAAATTGAAAATGGATGATAGGAACAAAAATCTCATCAAACAGACAGGAAGTTACTCTGTTTGCCTTGGCTACAAGAACAGTCATAGAACAGCGTTCTAATGGTTGCAGGAACAGACAACTGCTGAGACCAAAACTAATTACTAATAGAAAAGTAACTATTGAAATAAATGGACAGAATTCTCACCAAGTGGCCCCCCTTGAATGAGTCTTCCCTTAGCTAACTTAGATGCAACAAATAAAAGTATCATTTTATTTATTGAAAACATGATTACATCATATCAACAATAAGACTGTATTACTTGAAATTGAAAATGCAAGTACAATCTCAGAACATCCAACCTTGTGAAAAGGGGCATCATACCATTATTTATAGGAGAAAAGCTTCTAACTAATTCCTAACTAACTAGGCAGTCAACTCCAACATAATAGGAGGATGCCATTTATTGAAAGCATGAAAAAGAGGGAGGAGTTATGCATGCACCAGATTTAGTCAAAGTAGACTTGCCTCAATGAGGATCCAGCATAGCAACACCTCCTAGATTTTCTCAACTAAAAAACATGGTCATTTAAAGGTAAGTTACAAATTCCACGCGAGATGGGAGTTTCCCTCCATTGGAAGTTTCCCTCCATTGACCTCTTTAATGACCATCTTTTTTTGACTTCTTTAGCAACCAACCAACTGACATGAACTCCTTCCACCTCTCAATCTTCATTTATATCTACATCTTGATGTAAACCTCCATAATAACATTAGTGTGCACAAAACAATTGTGTATCCATAATCACCTTAGAATAACATTCATTCAATCACGTGTAAGATTAACATAAATATATCACATAACAGGTTAATATTATCAAAAGTCACAAGGATAAGTTCATGCCCAAGGTTCATAATTTTAGGGAAACAACATAGAGAGTGTCAAGAACTAGGTGCTAAAGTCTATGGTAACAACAACAAATATATGATAAACCCTATCAAAATTGAGCCATTATTTGGACTCATCAATTAGCAAAAAACTAGTCAAAGAAAATATGATGTATGGTTTTAGATACCCTACAAATATTGCATAATTCAATGTCATAATTATTTAACTTATAAGGAGCTTTTTGCAATAATACTAACCATCTAAAATAGGTGTTTTTAGCATCTATCATATTAGGCCACAAAGAACAAAATACCTTTTGCCATTCAACACTTTCCAAATTGGTTTTCCAGACCTTATTTAGGTACTCAGTGGGAGTATTAGACTTATTTATTTCTTTATAGATAAGCTTAGCTTTAACCTCGTGTAGGGGGAGGGTACTCTTCTATAAGATCTTAATAGGCTTATCATCCCAATTCCCATTATTGAGTTTCGGAATCTAGTTTTTACAAGCTTCTTTAAAAACATAATAAGTTCTAAAATTAGACTGGGGTACCCCATAGTCCTCTTTTAATCGATTCCAACCAATTAGATTCCCATCCTTAATGATGTTGTTGAATGTTTTAATACCAACCTGATTCCATTTTTTTGCAGATCTGCCTTGAAGCAAGGCTAGTGGTTTCTCATTGTGTTCAAGGTTCCACCATATGGACCTGTTGGGATGGATCAAATTATTGTTGGAACCAATTACCAAAGAGCAAGTGAAGTTATCCCTAATTGATTCCCAAGCCCTCCAAATTCTCCTAAACACCATTGAACCTGTAGGCACTATTGGATACTTGGTGATGAGCAAATCACTAAAAGGTAGTGTTTTCCATGATTTAGCCAATTTAGGGGCTGCTTGAGAAATGTTATTTCTGACCAAGACTTTCCAAGGTTCATTCCCCTCAAGATCTTTGATGATCCACTTGGAAGCTGGAGCTACCCCATGTCTCTTTAGATCTTTAAGGCCTAGGCCTCCATTAGCCTTTTCCAAACAACACCAATCCCACTCGACAGAGTGCATCTTCCTTCTACCTTTCCCATTTGACCACAAAAACCCCCTAATCCTCTTTTGCACCTCATTAACTTGATAGCTATTAAAGTACCAAACAAATGCAAAGTACATAGTGTAGGATGACAAGATATTTTGACACACTTGGATCTTGCCTGCTAAAGATAAATACTATCTATTCCACCCATCCAACTTCTTAATTTTTCCTTTTAGCCACAACCACACTTCTTTCAAATCAGGTGAAACAGAGAAGGGGATCTCCAGATACCTCACCTACTTTTTCCCCCCCACTGAATATCAAACTTGTGCAACCAACTAGGAGTTGATTCCAACCAACCTAACAAGATGGACTTTAGCTTAGAGACTCTAGCTCCAGAGGCAAGGCAAAATAGATTCAACTTATCCATCAATTCGTTCATGTTATCTTCTTGCAACTCCACAAAAATAGATGTATCATCAACAAATTGAATATTTAGAAGCTCATTTTGGTATGGAAGTATCAAACCCCTCACCCTGGGCGAGTTATAGTTATCTCTTAGTAAGTAATGCAAGAAATCAGAGGCAATAACAAATAGGGCATGAGTAATGAGGTGGCGCTATCTGATGGACCTCTTTACTTGGAAGACCTTAGACCTGGAGCCATTCACCTCTACCTGAGTAGAGGCATCCTTTAGTAAAATGCCAATCATGTTTGAAAATGCTTGGGGAAAACCAAAGGCTTTAAGAGCCATTTTGAGAAATGACCATTCCACCCTCTCACAAGCCTTTTCAAAATCCAACAATAGTAATGCAACATTTTGATGAGACTGTTTAGCCCAATCCAAAGCCTCCCAACTTGTTATTAGGTTTTCACTGTCTTCTCTTGATAAACCAGTTTGGGTGGAGTTTATGAACTCAGGGAGAATGTTGGACAACCTTGAGGGAAGAACCTTTACAAGCACCTTGTAGGAGACATTCAACAAGGTGATGGGTTTCCAATTTTTTATTAGGGTCTTATCCCCTTCTTTTGGCAAGAGCTTAATGAGGCCTCAATTAATACTAGTTCCCAAGGAACCTTTTGATAGAGCTTCCAAGTAAACTTGGTGGATATCATCACACACCCAATCACTGAAGACCTTATAGAACTCAACAGGGAGCCCATCCACCTCTGGATCATTGCTCATAGAGGAGATTGCTTTTTTGATTTCTTCTTGGGTTAAGGCGAAAGATAACATAGTGGAATCTTCTTTCGAGATTTTGGGAGGAATAAGTTCTTTGATCTTACATCTAGCCTCACAACCATTCCCCTAATATCCTTCGACTTAAACAAATATTTGTAAAATAGAAAGAATTGGTAGGATCTCATCTTGATTAGACAAGGTTACACCATTATGACATATTTGATCTATTTGTTCCTTCAAAACTCTGTCCTTAATATATCTAAAAAAGAACTTTGATCCATTATCACCATTATCTAGCTAGTTGAGCTTGGCTCTTACCTTTAACCCTTTGATTTTGTTTGCTTGGAGCTTCCTTAGTGAGCTTTTGGCTTTGTTCAGTTTTTCAGAGAGTTCATCACTACTAGGCTCCTTTTGAATCTTGGTTTTAGCATTCAGCAGTTCATCCTGGAGGCAATTCTCCTCCCATCTTTTGTCCATTGCCTTCTTTTTTCCAATTTTTTGAAAAATTATTCTCCATCCAGCCACATTTTTATTCCATCTTTCAATTGGACTAGAGTCCTTGAGTAGCCATTTGTTGACTCCCCTTAAGGTGTTTATAGCTTCTATACAATCCTTATCCCTCAACAGGCTAGTGTTGAGAATGAAGTTGTCCTTGCTCTTGGGGCTTATCTTAACACCATTGCTTATGGTTATCCTAGCCTTGACTAGGTGATGATCATAAAGAGTGTAGGGGTAAACCAACACCTTGCATTCACCATTGATGAGTTCAAAGTTAAAGAAATCCCTACTAGCATAAAACCTATCCAATTGACAGTAGATTATTTCCCCCCTTTCTGAGCATTTCACCATGTGTACCACACACTGTTGCTTTCATTCTTCATGCCTCCTAGAGGGTCAATGATATTAATCTGATTTCTTAGCCTATACCAGTAGTGCTTTTCATTACCCTTCTAGTCCATGTCAATACCTCCTTTTTTATCTTCCTTGCTTTCAATCGTATTAAAGTCACCACCTAAGATCCAAGGGATGTCGAGGAGGTTGGCTAACCACTTCCAAAGTTCAATCCTCCCTATGTAATCATTTGATGTGTATATTGAACAAATGCCAAATTTGGTGTCACCCCTCTAAAATGTGGCCCACATCGCTCTATTACAGAGTGAAACCCATAAATTGGTTAAATAAGGTTTCCATTTGTTAGCCATCAAAATAGCCACCCCACCTTTCCCTTTCTCATGTTGTGAGACAAAATGAACAAAGTCCCCCCAAACAAATTTTATGTTAGTTTCAAGAGTGAAACCAACAACTTTTATTTCTTGCAATAAAACAAAGTCCTTATTTTTTTCCAGATTAAGAAACCTTCTAAACACATATTTCTTGTCAGGGGATTCCAACCCCCTAACATTCCAAGAAGTGTAGTTAATCATCATTATTAACATTAATGGAGTTGGCATCTTTAGTGTTCTTGGATAACTCAAAGTATTTAGGTGCTTTCTCTTTAGTTTCAACTCTTTTTGGGGAGGGAACAAACATAGCTATACTTGTCTTTTTTCTCTTTCCCTTAATGATCCCCAAGTTGTTCTTGCTAATGGATATAAAACTTCCTTTTTTTCAACCTCTTTTCTTAGGTTCATTAGGAGGGCAGGGAGTGTCCTCCTTCCTTATCTCCTTCTCTACCTTCAAATTTGTGTCTTTATCTTTAACAGGCTCTTCCTCCACTATTGAGGAGCTTTTTGGCTTACTGGAATTTGTATTTTGGATCCCACCATTTTGGGATAACACATGCCTATCAGTGTTTTTCTCATCATCATTGTGTCCACTAGGGTCTACAGGTTCAATGGTAGGGTTGGTATTATCAACTACCTTTGTAGAGGGTCCAGCCTTATCCACTGACCACCTTCTAACCATTTTAGTTAGGGAGTCCATAGACTCTTCTAGTTGGGATGGGAAAGAACCACCACAATAATTTGTGTTGACATCGCCACCGCCCACCAAAATACAATTACTAACCACAACATCTTTATTTAGGTTTAGGTTGTCTTTAAAATCAATTTTTGGGATACTGCCAACTTTGCAAGTGACATAGTTATCTTTCTTATCTTAGGGTTGTTATCCTTCTCAAGGAAAGTCTTATTTTTAGCCAAGGTGACCTCTACACTAGATGAAAAATTGGTACCACCATCTTCGCTAGCGTTGGTTTGAGTGGGCATGTTTTGTGTGCTCGTTCCACTCTGCTCTTTAGTTTCAAAAGTGGAGACAATCTGCCCAACCAAGGAAGGGTTTTTGCCTGCACTACCATTATTTGAAGGGTTGCTGATAATAGTTTCTTCATCAACTTGGAGACCATTCACATATGTTTTAATAATCTCAAATTTACATTTAGAATTATTGCTTTCTCCTCTAATTTTTTCTAACGCTAATTGATGGGTGTTCTTTTTAATAGGGACCAAGCCCTCAAAGATTTTTGTAGAAACCGCAATCAAACCACATGGAGAAGGATTGAGGCTAGAGTCGGACGGAAAGAAAATGATAGGGAAGAATCAGGGGTAATAGGGAGCAGAGGATCAAATTGATTACAAACGAACACCTGCAGACAAGCCTTAAGGGTTACAGGAAGACAAGAAGGGGAGCCAAGGTTGGGGGAGGATGGGTAAGCTAGAGGTTGTGGCTCGACGACCGAGGAAGAAGGATTCAAAGAAGAAGACAAGGGATTAGGGGGAGAAGCACTATTGGGAGCTGGTGGAGAACCAGGAGAGACCGCACTTGCAATAGGGGAGGAATCACCGCCAAAAATAGAATTGGAGGGGGATCCAAATTTTGGATCGCAACACTCGGCATGGAATGAGAACCACTAGCGAACTTGCTAAGAAGTGGATAATTTTTGAAGACATGTCCCTCCCTTCTACAGAGGTAGCATGCCCCCAAACCACTGAGAACTTCTACCGAACATACATGGAGGATGCCTTCAATTCTCAATCCAATGTTTGTCAGCAAATCAACACCAGGGTTAAGGGGAATGGACATATGTGTGTTCTTGTCTGGGAGCGTTACCCTAGGTCTATCAACCTAAATAACGTTACTGAACGATGCTATTATTTACGGGATGAAGGACTAGAGGTCTTGAGGGACCCCTTTTAAAAGAAGCCATCTAGGGCTCGATAGGGCAAGGATTTCCTCACAGTTTACCTCATGAGACCACAACAAAACCCTAAACACAAATTTCCCTATGCTCTAGTAGGTTTTCCTCAAAACCTTCGTTTACATTTCATGATTTTTGAAAAAATTAAAAACAAGCCGTTTTGAATCATCCCACATAATGCAATTTGAATATTTAATTTCTTATTCCAAATATTGTTAAACCAGTTATCTAGGTATTTCCTGACGGGGAGGGTATTAGGGTTAACAACAACGAAAAACATTGCCACCCTAGAAAGCCTACCCCTCTCACTTTGAATTGTATCAAGCATGTTATCATTGGGAACAACTACAATAGTGTCCGAAGGGAACATACCTTGCGATCCACCATCGTCCATAGCTTCACATTCTTCTCCTGCCGACTTAAAAACAAATTTAACATTTTTCGGGCAAATCGGTGTATCAAAAGCAAGGACATCACCAAAGGATTTAGGGTGATTAATGTCATTAATTTCCCCTTCCTCCTTCGAGAATTGCCCAAAGAATTTGGGGGGTTCGTACCCCCCTCCATGGCATTTCACATGAACGAATGACCCTTCAGGCCAAAGAAATTAGAGAAACTAGGCCTCGAAAAATACATGTAACTGAAGAAAACATAAAGCAATAGCAAACGAAAGGCACTAAATGCTGACAAACACTGCGGGGTACGAAAATATAGTACCTTCGTGGGGGAGGCCAAGGCTCCCCTATCACAACACCGACAAAACCCTTGCTCAGGACGCCAACCAAGTTATAGAGCCAAAAGATCAGAAGATCCAATAATAGGTGCATAAATAATACTACTTATGATAACATCATGAGAAACACCATTTTTGTAGATTGAGCCATTTGAGGATTTAAGTGAGGAGTTCACTTTGATGAGGTGTGAGGATGAGAATGAGATCTTGGAATTCAAAGGAACTCAAAAAGCCCTAAAAGTAAAACAATCTATAAAGGATGTAAAGTCTGGTACCATAAAACTAGAAAATTGACAAGCAGTTAGATTTGAAAACAACTTAGCAAATGAAGTTTCATAAGGGAAAATAGGGGTGGATAGATTGTTTGAGAACAAGATCATAGAGTGAAGCAAAAAATCATAAAGAAAGTTATGTATGGTGAATAAGACACAAAGGGAAGGATCCCAAACCGTAATCAAATATGGAAATAAGACACACAATCAAATAAATAACATCTAAACTTCTAAATGAAAAAAGGACAAACCCCAAGGCAAAACTATAGGGGTGTAAGATAACCATGTTCACCAAATATAATGAAAATAAGTGTTTTCCCTAATTTTCAATTATCGAGACAATTAAACAATAACTAAAGCATAGGGTTTGGGAGCTATGATTGAAAACTAAAATAAAAATTGAATTAAGTATGGAATTGAAATATGATACTTAGCTAGATTTTGAAGGTGGGAATATGCTTTAACAAATCTTATAAAATAATTTCTTTTGGTGTTGGAATTTTAATGCTTGCTCATATGAAGAGCTCAAATTCAACATATTGATTGCTTTTTGCTTAGGTTCACCTATGTAAGTGTGGAATCGATCTCTGCATGTGTGGATTTGACTTTTGCATGAATTTGAACTAGAACTTATTAGTTTGATTTGATAGAATGTTGAGTATTGAAATTTGTTTGCCTTAATTTTTTATGTTTAAGTATGAGTAACTACATATGACCTTTAAGAAGACTTTTGAGAAATCTCCTAAATCGTGAGGGTCAAGTTTTCTCTAATTAGACCCCTAATGGACTAGTTTTATGGCTCTGAGTGAAAGGTTTAAAGACATCAAACAAGTGTGCAATAAACCTAGGATGATGTCACAAGTAGACAATACACAATAGATTCTCTTTTATACTCTTTAATCTAAATATTCTCTTAACATTCTAACATGATTTCAAATTGATAAGGGGTTGGGGCCCTAGCTCGGTTGGCTAAATCTTTCCTGTTGCAGGAGGTTGGTCACGAGGTCTAGTCTCCCCCACCCCCGTGGTACCGGAGGGCGTGTCGCGCCAGTGCCGCCGGTCACGTTAAAAAGTTTACCAGGCGCACTGCAGTTTATATGGGGTCGTGCTACCCGATTCCTGCAAAAAAAACATGATTTCAAATTAATGAATAAATATCCTTAAATACAATCAAACACAAAAGTTAATACAAACATGATAGCTCACAACATCATTAATAAGAAAGAATCAACAAAATTTATTTTAAATTTAAATTTCAAAAATTTAAGATATAGATCCATAACTATAAAAGCACCTGTATAAAATCCAAAACCAACAATCTAATATAAAGTAATAAAAAATAAATTAAAAAAACACAAATTAAATATATTTTTAAAAATAATTAATTAAAAAAAAACAAATTTAAAAATTTAAATATATTAATATTATAGACCAAATTTACACAGTTACATTTAAAAGACTCTACCCAATCCAAACGAAACCAAAACAAAAGGCAATTTCACCATCACACAGGTAACAATAAATTTTACGTTGTGAGTCGGTGCTACGATTCTTTGGTTACCCGCATACAATTAGCATTTCCAGCCATTGAAAAGGACGACGCAGATTCCATGAATTCGTTATATTATTTCTATGATAAACCCACTGATATTTACATCTCTTTCTTTCGCTCGATCGGATCATCTATCCGACTTTTCTGTCATATTTGAGACAATACATTAGTTCTCGTGCAGAGGGGTTGATGGCGGTTGCAGCAGCGGGACAGCTAAATCTGGAGGAGTCCCCATCGTGGGGATCTCGCAGCGTCAGCTGTTTCGAGAAGCTCGAGCAGATTGGCGAAGGAACTTACGGGTTAGTACAATCATTCACCTTTAATGTCTCTATATCAATCAATATCATTTGCAAAAATCTGGTCTTGGACAAACCCATCTAAGATTTTTTTAGTATTTGGGGGCAATGTACAGTCTTTTAGGTTTAGGGCCAATTTCAATATATATGTGTGCATGTGTGTATATGTATCTGTATATACACATACATACATCACTGTAAAGTATGACAACCAATAAAAACTAGAAATCCTTTGAAATCCTGATGGAAACTTTTTCCCATTTCATTCATATAAATGTCACCATCAGGTTGGACATCCTTTATATTATTCCTAATTTGTGCCCTTGGGCGTCAACCAACCTTGCTATCAGTTACACCTGGAGTGTATATATATGTGTGTTGTGTTTAAGTTTATCTATAGGGGCATAGTTGCATGTATGTATATATGAAAACATACCTGCAGTGCATATTTGCATATGTATATATGTCATTACATGTGTATATGCAACTATAATTGTTACGCAGTTACATCTACCAATTAGAAAAGAACAAATAAGCTCTTGTCAAACATTAGATCAATAAAATACATTTGAATTGAGTGTATGTTGAGTGGGCTTGGAAGCAAATTCTTAACTTGAAATCAATTGAGATAAAAATACTCAGTTATGTTTTTCTGCATTTGTAAGTTCGTAAGTACTTGTTACCTGGTTAAATTTAGCATTTTGACAATAGAGTATATCTAAATTGAGTTTTCTTGAGTGACTTGAAAAACATCCATAATTTAAATTAACTGCTGTCATGTCCCTGAATTGGAGGTATGCTGATTTAATTAAATTATTTAATTAAGTTGTCCAAATTATTGATATTTATTATTTTATGAGGATAGCTTAATTGATGATTTAATTAAATCAAGAGGTGTTATTAAATTAATTATTTATTAAGTTATTCCAAAAAAATAAAATATCAAAAGGGATGACTTTTATTTATTATTTAATTAATTTAATAATAAAAAGTGACTTAAGTGACTTATAATAAAATAATAAAGTCACTTAAAGAATATTTCTGGAATCTTCTAGAAGCCTCTTGGTGATGAGGTTGAAAAAGTATAATTTAATTAAATCACCATACCTCCAATTCGGGGACATGACAACTGCTAACATTGTTCTGCATGTTTTGCAGGGCTTTTATGCCTACTTGCTTCTATATGCTTTTTGTAATTGTACCTTTCCTTGTATTTTTTGAAAATTATGCAAATGTAAGTAATGAAGAAGGCAGCTATTAAGTATTATGAGTATGGAGGAATTCATTTTCCAGGAATCCTTTTTGTATTTATTCAATTTGTCAAGCAATTTATACACATGCATAATGACCAAGAGAGATGAGAGAGATATGTTTTGCATATCTTGCAAGCTGAGTTGTTGGTTTAGGTTTGGATATGGTGGTATGACTTGGGGAAAACCATACAAACAATATAAAAGGTATCCATAATTTGCGTAATATGTACAAAATTAGCAACAAAACACAACTGATAATCAGAACCCTTTGTTGGACAAAGGATGAGACTTTGGTTGGGATTTTTCAGCAGCTTTGTTAGCTTCCTCTTGCATTTTTTCGATATATGCAAGAATTTATGCATGTCTGGCAGGTCCACCACAAGCTCTAATTGTTTGGCAAGGAACTGAACATAAACAGGCTTTCACCTGTCTTTCTGAGCTCCCATATTCATTTTGATACTAGTAGTGGTGCCAAGCATAAGCCCTGCCTCAAGGAAGTTGCTCGATCATTGTGATTTGTCTCCAAAACGGCAAAAAGGTTATTTTTGAAATACCTAACCAACTTTTGGCCCACAAACCTAGAACTTACTGCTATTCTATTTTAAAAATACATATATCTATATGTTTTAAAATAAACAAAATATTAAAAAAACTAGCCCTAGTCTACCATCACTTATTGAAAAAAGATCAAAATATTTAAAAAACAATAACAAAACATAAAAAAACCTACAGCTTTAGTAGAGATTGAAAACAAATTTAAAAACCTTACCTCAAAAGGAACATCCTCCTAATTGTAAGCTCCTTGATCTTCTTGGCAGCTATCTAACATTTATAGAGGCGTAGGAATAGCAAGATAATGATGTTTGAACATTAATAAAAGTTACAACTGTAAGCAGTGAGTACCAGTGGAGGTTTTGGTGAGCGAGGAATTAAAGGGAAAAGCTGTTTTTTTTTCTGTTTTGTGTCGTAAGTGTTGTTAGTGTAGTTACTTTTAGGTTAAGACAAAGGATCATGCATATTTATGTTTTCATTTTTATTATAAAAAAAATCTGTTTTCACCACAGGTAGGGTCAATGCACAGGGTACAATGATTCCAATTCACCCTGGATTCATGTCAGGCTGACCTGGAATATAACTGGTCCATTTGGGTCTGGGAATCAACCCGAGATCAGGACTTGGTCTGGATATGGGACACTAGGCAGCAGAACCCGACTTTATAGCTTGGAAGCAATTGCTTTGCAAATGAAAAGGGTGTGATGTATGTTTATACTGTTATTATAATAAATATCCCAATATAGGTTTTTTTAATTTTATATAAAGCGGATGGAAATGCCTCCTGTTCTATTTGAATATAAATTTATTTGTAACGAGGCACAAAAGGTATGAAATTAGATAAAAATGCTCTAAAGAAGGTAAGAAACAGTAGAAAATACATAATTTCTAGTGTTTTAGTTACAACTAGGAATACTTGGTTGCATGTAATTTGTATGTAATTTGCATGGCTTTTAGCATTAGAGTTGTGTGTAAAGACACAGCTCTGCCAGCTTATAGTGCCACAGCTGAACACAACCTTGTACATGCAATCTCAGATTTAATGAAATACCAACTGTTTTAAAGTTGACATATCTTCACTCATCACTTAGCTTCTTGTTAATTGATCCTTAATCAAGCTTTTCATTGGGATGCCTGTCTATTTATGATTTTTGCAGCACCTGTTCTATTATTTTGTTGAATATGCCTATTCTACAAAACATACATAGAAAATATAATGGATGTTATGGCGAAGGGTATGATACGGTCTTCACATGAAATACATTTCATCTTGTGTACTCTCTCTAAAGAGATAGGTGGGCAGCAATAAGTTCAAGGGAGAATAACAACCAAACTTTGCTTTGCTTTGATTTTTTATTTTTTATTTCTATTCCTAAAATTTTCTAATTTTCTTTTTTTCTGCATAAAATTGCATCATAAGTAAATTTGCATACATCCAATCTTTTTTGCTCATCTTGCTCATACTTCTCTGCAAATTAGAATGTTCATAAATTGTAGTTTAAATTAATTAGAATGTTTATATGCATTTTTTTTGTATCGATTTTAGAGAAGACAACAAAAAGGTACAACATTTCTTTACATCAAAATCCGCTGCTTTTTCAGTATATCTACAGGTATACCCTGTAGCTGGGATCTATCTAAATCTATTTATTGCTCCTATACAATATATATGCATTCTGATACAGTTTGTTTGCATATTTACAAGCCATATGGATATTACATCAGATTTACACCCTGTTATGCACAGATAAGGGCACAAAAAACAACTTCAGTTTCACCTTTTAGGTGCTCCTGTTTTAACTGTTAACCTCTAGATTCTTCCAGCCCCCGAGAGTTTCTGCTGCGATTCTTTCATCATTTGTGAAGCTCTGTTCCATACCTTTGCTGGTGTGTATCCTCGGTGCCTCACCTCTTGCTTCCTCCTTATTTAGTGATCTTTCATTCAGCTCATCCTGGAATTTTTGCAAAGCCTTTAAGAAGACTTCTATGTTGGGATGCCCCCCCTGCAATGTGTGGCCATGTCTGAATTCCACTAGTTTCCAGAACTTGCAATTGGATATCTCTATTATGATGACTACCTGCATGGCAACATTATGTAATGCGAGTCTTTTGACAGACTTAGTAAGTGCCCTTCTATTCCCCTTATACTTGTCTTCATTCCTTGCCTTCCAAATAGACCAAAGCATAGTTGGAAAACTCGCCAATTGCAAGTACTCAGCAAGCCCAAAAATCTCGGTTCCGGAAAAACTCGGCAACTTTAAAAATTGCTTAAATTTCATTAAAAAGTAAAAATGCATTTTTTTTGCAAAATTCAATGATAAGATGCATCCAATGAGTCAATAAATGAGTACATAAAAGAAACAAGCTGAGTCTAATTGTATTTGATTGATTTGAAAGCAAATTGGGTACAAAATGGCATCCTCATGTGGAATGCGTTGATGTTGATATTCTGAAACAAAATGAAAATAGCAAATTGTTTTTGTAAAAATGAAAGTAAATACTACATTAATATATTTTACAAATTTACATCTTCCTCTTCCCCATGTCTAGGGAAAACTAGGGGAGAGGTAGAACTAGACGATATCATAGATGAAGACTTGTAGGCAAACTTGGAAACTTGGACTTGGAGAGTACCTAGAAAATCAAATGAATTCAATGGGAGTTTGAGGGCAATGCCCCTAATGGGGTTGAGGGGCAGCGCCCCTTGTGGGGGTCTAGGGGCAATGCCCCTAGTGGGGTTGAGGGGCAGCACCCCTCGTGGGGGTTTGGGGGCAACACCCCTAGTGGGGTTGAGGGGGAGCACCCCTTGTGGGGGTCTGGGGGCAACGACCCTAGCAGGGTTGAGGGGGAGTGCCCCTTGTGGGGGTTTGGGGGCAACACCCCCAACAGGGTTGAGGGGTTGCCCCTCTCAGGGGTCTGGGGGCGGCGTCCCCAGTGGGGTCGAGGGGCACCTCCATGGCGCACCTCATTAAAACTCCATGGCATACCTCATTGAGTGGCAAAAAATAATGCTGACAAAGCCCAAATTAAGACCTTCAAAATCACACAAACTGCAAAAAATGAATCGAAATTGCCTTTATTCTGGCTGCAGGTTTCTTTTTGCTAAGAGGCCGAGTTATTTTAAAAAACTCGCCAAAAAAAGGTGAGTTTTTGTCAAAAAAAGGGTGAGTTATTTTGGCGAGTATTTTCCGTTAAAACTCGTTTAAAAAAAAAATCTCGCGAGTTTTTGAAAAACTTGCGAGTTTTTGGTGAGTAGTCCAACTATGGACCAAAGTATTTCAGAGGAGAGATCTTTGCCCATTTTATTATCTTTTCAAAAGAGTAGAATTCACTAGGAGGTGCTAGGCATTGTGGATTCTTGAACATGATGGTTGGATATTTTCAGCTGCCTAAAGGAAATAAGTGAGATGATGCTCAAGCAGTGATCCATAAGAATTAGTAAAATATTGCTCCTCAACAAACAATTAAGAATTCAATCAGATTTGGAAAAATAATAGGTTTTTCTATATATAGGGGAGAGGACCCGGTAGTTGAGCACCCTAACTTTGCGCTTCTCAAAATCCTACATGGAGATTACAAATCACTCCCAATTTTTTACAGCAGCTTACTTGGCAAGTCCCTTGCTTATAACTAAGGTTTCAGGGCCACATCATCAAATATGATGCCTCATCAGCATGCTTTTTGTCGAGGTGTCCAAAAAGGACCAAAAAAAAGTGAGACCGATGGTTGTGCACTAAGTTATGTTTTATTGGTGCACTGATGTGGCATCACCTGATTTGTTGCTTTTTAGATCTAAGGAATACATTTCATTCAATTTTGGGTAGTCATCATCAACACTAATCACTTTAAAGTCACAACTATTGGTCCAATATTGTTAAAAACATTGGGCATTAAATCAACAAATGCTATAACAACTATTGGAACATGCTCAAGTACTAGGTCCTCTCCCTTAGTGACAAAATTGAAGGCAGTTTTGTTTGTGGCAGTGTCAGGAGCAGTTGAGATTGGGACAACAGCGTTGCAAAGTGGTGGTTTTGCCTGAGTTCTATAACAAGTATAGTAATGACTGAGAAGTTGCGTATTCCACTTCTTGATTGGGGTCCTTTAGTAAAATAAGCAGACATTGACCATTCTAAATATGAGAGTGTAGGAAGTGATTAAATGTGAATTGAGTTGCTTGTAAGTTGGGTAACGTAAGGTGACAAAGAGTCGAGGGAAGTTTAGCATTAGTTGTTTGTTGCAAGCAGACTCCAATTTATGATCCTTATAATTGCCCAAGCCAAAGGGAGGGGAAGTGATCGATACTTTCAAGTTGGTTTTCCCCACACTGCAGTTTCCAAGTTAAAGTTCTTTGTGTTTGTTGGCTTCTATTTGATTTCTGTTGTTTTAAGTCTTTCTTTATTCCCAACAACTGTACACATTAATTGTGGCACAAAACTACATGTAATCTTGTATCCTTTGAATTCTAGTTCAGGTAGGAAGAATGATACCATTTGTATCTAATTTCCAGCAATTAGAAACTTCAGAAATTATAGATCATATTGATATTACAGTACTTTAATATTTACATATATTGGAAGTGGTTGTGTTAATTTCTATTACACCAAAAAGGTCCATGAAAGAAGAATTTCAGCCTTATGAATCAGATATTTCTATATTCAAATGGAACCAAAAAGTACTGATGATGGCTAGAAAAAGCAATGAAAGCCTTGTAAAACAATTATCACGTTGGATCATATGATGGAATCCTAGGATGACATCACCAAGCAACAAGAGCTTGTGTCAAAGAACCAAGTGATCATGGACATGGTGGTTTGTGCTTGTGCCAATAACTTGGACTAGAAGAAGAGCAACACCATGAAGATGAGGAAGACAGGGAAGAGTTTATGGATGAAAAATATCAGCCCAAGGAAGACAAACGCAAATATAAGGTGAAAGATTCCTGCTGCCTTCCTTTCAAAGTTGTAACAAAATTTGAAATTAAGACATACAAATGGCAAGTAGATGTTCAGATAATGAACAATTGGTTGAATGTCATGTCCCCAAAATGCCATTGAAAAATAAATAAATAACAATTAAAAAGAAATAATAAATAATATATATATATATATATATAAATAAAATTAATAATTGTCTTACCATTGATCGCTTTCCTTAAGGAAACTAATGATTAAAGCATCCTTAAATTAATCGCTGGCATTAGAATATGAAATGATGCTTCCCATCATAAGTCATGGCTCAGGATGGAGGCATATGGACCTTCACAAACATAGATATAGAGCAAGTAAGCCGGTCATGAGCGAACCATCGTGAGAAGGAGATTGATAAAGAAGGAAATGTTGGAAGACAGCAGATCAGGTGATGTATTTCACTTAGTCATTAAACATCTTAATCTCCAAATCAGAACCATTAAATCAGTAGCGATAGATATATCAGATTGCTGATTCATCTGTGTATTTCTTAACTCATACTGGTTGCCTCCTACGATCTGCTGTATACATGCAAACTGACTGTCCTCATTAGGCAAGCATAATATTCAAATTGTCTGAAACTATACTTGGTTTGATTTCTTATCAGTCTGTGATCTGACCCTTGCATAATTTGATTGGATAAATACTAACTAATTCATGCAGGCATCACTTAGAGTTAATTCAAGGCAAATAATCTAGATACTTATTTAAATGCAAATCTGATTGTATTTCTGATTTTCGTATCTGCTTGGTTGCATTCCATAAGGAAATATCTATCTGCTCATCGTTATTATCTTATCAGCAAATGCATTTCAGCTTGTGTCTTTTGACTGTCAGTAGTAAATTATAAGAAGGCTAATAATATGCTTGTGTAAATGCTTCTCCATATTACCGATTAAATGTACGTATAAACCTGCTATTGTCTTAGACCTGATTATAAGTAAGACGATCTATATAATATTGACATTATCATTCTAGAATTGAATCTTGATTGAATTGAAGAAATAAGGATCAATGCTAGTATATTTTGATTGCTTAAAGATTGTGTGAGTGTATGAAACCCTGCTTGGGAGGAAGGGCTTGAGAAATGTGGTGCCTGGAAACCCCACCTAAGATCCGTCCAAGCCCATGGCAAGGATGGGCCATGGATGAGTGGAAGTTCCACGTAAGATCCGCCCAATCCAAAGGCAGGGATGGGCCATGGATGGGTGGGGGTCCAACTCAAGTTCGCCTGAACCAAGAAAGGGAAGGGCCATGGAGGGGTGGTAGGCCTAGACCACTTATAAGCTCCGCTGGCTTCCCCCAGTAGGTGAAGTGTCTTCTAAGGTTGTGACATGGGTGGAGAAAGTGGGTACAAGTCGCCGGTAGGGAGAGTTGTGGTATGCAACCTCTTAGTCTTGGCAAAGGACTTCAGGCGGATCCACCCATGCCACTCCTCCTAGTTCTTAATAGTAGCCTTTGTGATGATTTCTATAATTGGATACTAAGATGTTAATGCTAATGGATGTGTGTATGTGTGGAAATATTGTTCAAATGATGAATGCAGGTTTCAGCCAGGAACACCCCATTGAAGAGTTATCCAATTGACAAGGTGGGAAAAACCCTAACCCTAACCAATAAGCGAATTCTAGGGAAAAACAGGACAAGGTACATTACATTGAAACAAATGGAGTTTTACTTTAGCATGGATAAATTTAATAGGGAAAATAATCTCTTTTCCATGTTTTTGAAATATAGGATTATGCTCTGATTTGGTGGGAAAGCTATTTTGTTTCTTTAGAAAAGAAGTTTGTTGTAACTAGTACGAATGGATTAAGAAAACTAGGAGTATTTTTGTTGATCCCGTTGGTCACAAAATTGATCAAAAGATAGGGTCATGGTCAAAGTGTGCAGGATTATACAATAGAGTTTAGACAAACTATGTGGATGGACACTTGGAGTTGGAAGATGAGGCCAATTCTACCAAATAGATGGGTGACCTACTTTAATTCATAGGGAGATGAGTCATATAGCCAATAGACCTTATTGACATGTGTGTGCAAGCATACTGCATTGAAGAAGAAACGGAGTAAATTACCAAGCAGAAGCAGTCTCCAAATCAATTATGGAAAGACCGAAATCAGCCATTTAGATCGTACAAAAAGGGTAAGTGGAAATGCAAGAATAATGCCATCACTTCTAGTTGCCTTTGTGACAGCAACGATGCAAAGTGGTGATTTTACCCGAGTTCAACAAGTCCTGTAATGGTCAAGAAAGTATCCATGCTACAATTCCTTGTGTTTATTTGTTGGTTTCCATTTGATTTTTGCTGTTTTGTTCATTTTCTTATTCTTAACACTGGACAATTCAATTGCAGCACACAACTATATTAAATCAGCTGCCATTTGAATTTGAATTCAAGCTGGATCAATAATGCAATCTGCATTTAATTTCCAGCAAGTATAAACTTGAGAAATTACATATCAGGCAACAACAAAGGATGACATCCACATCGTGGATGTCAGCATCTACGCAAATAAATAGGGTTAGAAAGTAAATATAGTTTAATGAAAAGAGCAGAATGATGGAATCACTGCAAATAAGGGTTCAAATGGACTGCCACTGACATTAAATGGAGTTAATAAAAGGTAGAGCAATGGAAGAGATGGAAATAAGGTCTTTGATGGATCTGCCATGGAAATTAATTGGCCTTAAATCAAAGGGGTAAAATGATAATGTGAATGGAAATATGGTTCACACTGACCTGCCACAAAGATACAATGGAGCTAAATGAGAGGTGGAACAATCAAAGCAATGGAAAGCAGGTATATAATGGTTGAGGAGGTAGGAGAATACAAATGTGAAGCTTCACTTGTCGAATGTCATCTTCTCATTGTGGGTCCCACCAAAGTGACATGTTTGCTAGTTGTCATAAAACTTGTCGCATGTATTTCCAAAAGTGTCTTTGCCATTTGTCAAGTCATTAAACATGCCAAGTATCCTTGTTGTATGACAGTTCCTGCCACATGTCAATCTGGCATGCATGTACACATTGCTTGGACCTATCAAGAGGCTGAGTAATGCGAATTATTTTAAAAGGTGATTGGGGAGGCTGTTGTGATTAACAAATGTACCTAGAAATTGCACAGAGATTAGGAGTCAGGCTTAAGCCACTTGGGGAGGCCTATTATTAATATAATAAAAAGATCCATCACTTAAATTGAAATGACATTTAATAATGTTGAACAAGTAGTTATGACTTATTATTGGTAATAACTGCTTGTTTATGTAACTTCTTCCATGTTCTTTTTCCTTAGGTAGCTCTTCTTTGCCATCTTGGTTCTATTTAAAGAGCTATCAATCTGCAATATTAACACATCTTTCTTCATCTTGATCATGGAGTGTGTTCCGAAATGTCCTCTAAGTTCCAAAATTTCCTACAAAGCTTTTCCATAATCTTTCTTTTTATATATATTTATGGACTGTGAAAATCATATGTTTTTAACTTTCAAGAGGTGCCAAGTCTTGTCTAGTCATGTCAAAGTGATGTTATGACATCTCTTCTTTTCCTGTATATATTAGCTCATGTTTGGAGATTGCCATGGTTTTTTTTACAATAATTCCGCATACAGACCTTCATTTTTGAACTGTTCAAAGTTACACAAAGCTGATTTGGAGGGCTATGCAATGAATAGCCTCCAAGCAAATCAAATGACTGTTGAGCTTCCACCTGTTGCTCCTATCAGGGTACCAAAATTGTGTGCTCCCATGCTGAAGGTTGTTGCTCCTTGCTATAGCAACTCATCAGGGATGCATTGAGCTCTTACAGCTCAACACAACAATCCTACTCTCTACAATCAAGTCAGGGAAGACTCATCAGAGATGCACTGGGCTCTTAGAGCTCAACACAACAATCCTACTCTTGACAATCTAGCCTGGGACATGCTCATTGGGAAGGTGCAATTCAAATAGAGGAAGATGCTCTTATAAGGAATGACACTTGGACTTGTTCATTGCTTCAAGTATGTTAGCATTGTAGGATATAAGTGGGTCTACAAAACAAAGTATGGCACAAATGGGGCTATTTATAAACACAAGGCACACTTTGTTGCAATGGGAATGCTTTCACATGGTACTCTCCCTTGCTGCCTCTCTCAAGTGAGGTTAATTAGATGGATGGGAAGAGTGTCTTTCTTCATGGTGATCTACATGGATCAGCCTCCTGATTTGAAGTAGAATGGCAGCATCCCTCTTGTTTGCAGATTGAAGAAGTCACTGTATGGGCTCAAGCAAGCCCCTTGTGCATGGTATTCTAAAATTCACATTTTTTCCATTTCTTCAGGTGTTGTTTGTTGTGAGGGGGCTTGTGGTCTCGATGTGACCAACTGGGAAGGCCACTTCCCCTTCATTGTGTTGTACATTGATGGTACACTTGTTACTAGTGATCTGTCCTCTCTCATTTGTGTAATGAAGACCAAGCTTCAGGCTTACCTTGGGATGGAGGACATGGGCCTTCTACATTATTCCTTAGGAATCAAAATGTCTACAAGACTGTGAATGTAGTTGTTATGCCTCTTCCTACAGGAACTCAGCTTCAGATCAATATGACTCTTTGGATCTGCCTTGGGCAAATGGTCTTATTATCTTATTTATAACAGATTGGACATTTCATTTGCTGTTGTTTTCAAATTCATGTAGATGTCTCGCACATACCATCTCCAAGGTTCTGATTACATACTTTGATATGTCAAGGGTACAATTTAGCTTGGCAATCATGACATAGCAGGTAGCAGGCACTACACAGTAGGTAGCAGGACTACCTTGATAGGATATTTTAGATGCTGATTAAGCCAAGGACTTGGACAGGTGGAAGAGTACCTTATGGTACATTTTAAAATCTAGGTTTAGGGTCTATCTATTGGAAGATCAGCAAGATTTGGTTTCTCTATCTACAACAGAAGCAGAATAATATGGTGCAAAAGAAGCAGCGTGTGAGCTGACGTAGGGTTTTCTCAGGAGTGCCCAAAAATGATTAAGAATAATAACATGATTGCCATTCAGATGATATACAATTTAATACACCATCAGTGCACAAAGCATATCAAGGTGCACATGCACTGCATCTAGCGGTTATTTCATGAGTTTAAGATTGATTTCTTGCATGTTTCCTCAGAGTTTCACTACTGGACATCTTCACCAAAGCTTTTTTGAAGGATACATTCCTTAGGCTTAATGATTGCTTTGGGCTTCAAGAGTCTCTCTCAAGGGGCCTAGGGTTAACGAGCAGTAGAGTTCTTACTGAAAAGTTTGCCAGTCAGCCTTAAGGGGGGATGTTGAAATACATGCAATCTTGACTTTCACTTTTCACAGCGTATAATCAGCCTTAATGCCACTTGTATAATCAGCCTTAATGCTCAATCTCGTATCAATATGACTTGGATGTGAATTTATACACATACCAACCTGATTGTTCTTCATCTTGTTCATTCATATATGGTGTACAAAGTTTTTGTATATAGGCTTCTCCAAATTCTCCTATGTTTGTGTTGATTTGAATCTTGCATCATGCTGTTCCTGGGGAATTTTATACAAGGAGCCCAAATAATCATATAGAGGAAGGCTTGAGCAATGTCACACGAAAGGACTTTGCAACAGCTTTACATGTGAAGATAAGGAATGGATTGGTCCTTTTGTGCCAATTGAGAAATTGAGAAGGTGCATTGTTTAGGCCAAGACCACTAGATTTTGGGGGTAGGTTTTGGATGTTAATGTTTTAAACAGCGTCGGGTGATCCTTCCAGCTCATATCCATTGAGAAAGTATTAAACTGAATGTAGCCTTTGGCTATTCATTTAATACTTATTATTTCGTGCCTTATAATCTGGCCGACATAAAAGTTATTTGGTTATTTATTAAAGGCCGACATTTGTAAAAGGATTTTCATATTGTATTGAGGCCGACACATAATGGTCTTGTATATATTAGACTTCAAGTTGTTCATTCCGGATATATACATTCCTCTTCGATTGTTCTTCCACCGTCCGACTTAGTCAAGTGCAACACTACTGTGATCTAGAGGATATCGTCCATCATAAAAGGCGAATGTAGCATGGAGATTCTGACAGATGCGAACTTGACAGAGGTATCCCAGGTTTGGCGATATTGTCAAAAGTGCGAACACTTCTGAGAACAAGCAAATCACAGTCAAGTGCGAATAAGAAGCGATCATTGAAGTTTGCCATTGTCAAAGGGAAACATAACAGTGAACTGCGATCTGAACAGATGCAAGCTACATCAAAGAGCTGTGTAGATCCGAGCACTCATATACCAGTGATCAGTGTGAACTCTGTGTCTCATATGCGCATTCTCCAGTTCGATTGAAGACCTTCTGTGTATTGTTCTCAGGTGAAATCTAGAGTATACAATCTGTCACTCCTTATTGCTTGACTACTGTCATTGGTCTTGTGTTAGACCTCATTGTAAGTTGTAAATCTACCACTGTTGCATCAAATAATAAGAGAGATCTTTGTTGCTGGGTTTTTCTCCCTCAAGAGGAGGGTTTTCCCAGGGTACATGCTGTGTTGTTTGTCTGATTCTACTTTAATCTTCTGTGCATTTACTACTGATCTTATAATTTAACATGGTATCAAAGCGGGTTTGAGGATCGTGATCAGTTTATTGCACTCAGATTATTGTTTTCAGCTTGTCAAGATGGTGTATGATCTGAAGTTCGAAGGTCCATACGATTCTATGTCTCATTCAGCGCTATCAAGTTGTATACCTTCCAACTCCAGCACCTGGATAATCGACAGTGGTGCCTCTCGCCACATAACCGGATTCAAGGGACACTTATCCAACTTGGTAGAAAAGGAATCTGCTGATCAAGTCATCATTGGAGATGATGCCACCTACTCCGTAAAGGGAATTGGATCCTCCACACTTCACTTGGATTCTGGCATATCGCTTCAATTGGGTAATGTTCTTTATGTTCCCGGAATCAAGCGTAATCTTATTTCTATTTCAGCTTTGGAAGATAAAGGATATCAAGTTGCCTTCTCCAAAGGCAAAGTTCTAGTGTGGATGCAGAACTCTAACTTTAAGGATGCTCAAGTAATTGGAATAAGACATGATAACCTCTACAAGGTCTGTTCACTTCCTCTTCAAGCATTGGTTCATGACTCTACCAGCCTTTGTGATCTTTGGCATCGGAGATTGGCTCACTTGCACTTTCGAGCTCTACCCATCATGGAGAAGTTGGTGACGGGCCTTCCCAAATTCAACCCGGAACACGAAGGTACATGCAAAGGCTGCGCATTAGGTAAGAACATGAAAGCCCCTTTTCATAGTAGAGAAAATAGATCTAAGTGTATTTTAGACCTAATTCATTCTGATTTATGTGGTCCTATGTCTGTTCCTTCTTCGAGTGGTTTTTTGTATTATGTTCTCTTTATTGATGATCACTCTAGGAAAACTTGGATTTATTTTTTGAAATCTAAAGAATCTGAGGAAGTTCTAGATAGATTTAAAGAGTTCAAAGCTTTAGTTGAAAATCTTTCTGGTAAACGAATTAAGGTTCTTAGATCTGACAATGGTGGAGAATACACCTCCAGTAGTTTTCGAAACTTTTGTACTAATGCAGGAATTAAGAGGGAGCTTTGTGTTCCCTATAATCCACAACAAAATGGTGTTGCCGAAAGAAAGAACAGGACAATTGTGGAAGCAGCAAAGGCCATGATTCATGATCAAGATTTGCAAACCTTCCTTTGGGCAGAAGCTTCTAGGACAGCAGTATATGTTCAGAATAGATGCCCTCATAAGATCCTGGAGAATATGACTCCAGAAGAAGCTTTTTCAGGGAAGAAGCCTGAAGTCAGCCATTTGAGGATCTTCGGTTGTCCTGTCTATATTCATGTTCCCAAAGAAAAGAGAACCAAACTGGAGCCTTCTGGCAAGAAGGGAATCTTTGTGGGCTACAGTGAGACTTCAAAAGCTTACAGAATTTACATTCCAGGTCAGAAGTCGATAGAGATCAGTAGGGATGTCACATTCGAGGAAGATGTTGCATTCAGGAGATCCAGAGGGATTCATATGGAGATTGATAATGAGGAGTCTCCTCAGGACATGGAGGTTGACCATACTCCTGAGATTCAGAGGGAGACAATGGAACCAAAGGAAGATCTTGATCCAGTTGAACCCTTGGAACCTACTGATGGGCCTACAGATATTGCTATTGGGAGGAAGAGACCTCTATGGGCCAGTCGCACTATGCAAGAGGCTGAAAACTTTGCAGCTCCTAGAGGCACATTCAGAGAAAGCAAAAGGCCACATAAGTTCTCCAGTTATGTTGCCTTAATGAGTCAGATTATAGAATCCGAGCCTTCCTGTTTTGAGGAAGCATCCAGTCTTCAAGTCTGGAAAGATGCTATGTCAGAGGAGTATCAGTCAATTCTCAAGAACGATGTTTGGGATATCGTTCCTAGACCCAAGGGCAAGTCAGTGGTATCTTCTAAATGGCTATTCAAGATTAAACATGCTGCAGATGGAAGCATTGAGAAGCACAAGGCAAGATTTGTGGCTCGAGGGTTTTCTCAGAAAGAGGGAGTTGACTATGATGAGACCTTTGCTCCTGTTGCTCGATACACTTCTGTCCGAACCATCATTGCTATTGCTGCATCTAGAGGATGGAAGATTCATCAGATGGATGTGAAGAGCTTTTCTCAATGGAGTAATTGAGGAAGAGGTTTACATAGAGCAACCTGATGGATTTGAGATTCATGGGAAGGAGTCACATGTTTGCAAGTTGAAGAAGGCCTTGTATGGTCTTAAGCAGGCTCCTCGTGCATGGTACGAAAGGATTGATCAGTATCTATCAAGCCTGGGTTTCTTGAAGAATGATGCTGATTCAAATCTCTACTTCAAGGTAATCAATGGTGATGCATTAATTTTGGTTTTATATGTTGATGATCTAATCCTCACTGGAGAAGATCACCTGATTCTTGAATGTAAGAAGGACTTAACTTCTGAATTTGAGATGAAGGACCTTGGGCTCATGCATTACTTCCTTGGTTTAGAAGTCTGGCAGAGGCCAGACGGTATGATTTTAAATCAAGGGAAGTACACCATTGACATACTTAAGAGATTTGGCATGATGGATTGCAAATCCATGTCTACTCCCATGGAGACCAATCTTCATAAACTGAAGGAGGCTGCAGCTAGTTCAGATTTGGTGGATCCTACACTGTACAGACAGCTGATTGGATCCTTGATGTATCTAGTTAACACTAGACCTGATATTTGCTATGCAGTGAGTGCACTTAGCCAGTTTATGTGTGATCCGAGACAGATACATCTTGTTGCAGCCAAACATATCCTGAGATACTTGCGTGGCACAGTTGGATATGGGTTGAAGTATACTTCAGATGCAGACTTGGAGTTACTTGGTTTCACTGATTCTGATTGGGCAGGCTGTGTTACAGATCGGAAGAGCACCTCCGGTTGTTGCTTCAGTTTGGGTTCTGCCATGATCTCCTGGTGCAGCAGGAAGCAGTCTTCTGTAGCATTGAGTACAGCAGAGGCCGAGTATATTGCAGCTTGCATGGCAACTCGAGAAGCAGTGTGGCTTCGCAAGCTCCTTGCAGGATTGTTTGGACAATCAATGGAGCCCACCATTATTCATTGTGATAATCAGAGTTGTGTGAAGCTCTCTGTCAATCCTGTGTTTCATGACAGAACCAAGCATGTTGAGATCAAGTACCACTATATCAGAGATATGGTACTACGAAAGCTGTAAGTTGAGGTACATTAGCACGATGAGCAGACGGCAGATATTCTCACCAAGCCTCTCGCCAGAGTAAAGTTCGTGTACTTTCGAGACAAGCTTGGTATGGTGGAGAATCCAGCCTTGACTGAGTATGAGTCTCAGTATCAGTGAGCCTTGCTTAATGAGTTCTTCTCTGTGAGAGAAGTTCGAGGTGAAATCCCTTGTTAATGCACTTTCTTCTGTGACGGAAGAATTTGAGGTGAAAGCCCTCGTTTCCACCCTCTGAGAGAGTCATGGTGGATGTCATGTGTGCGACTCCATGACATATCTTGTACTTGTGTTTCACCCTCTGAGAGAGTCATGGTGAAAGTCACTTGAGGTGACAACATCACGCAAGTGATGAACACTTGTACTTACTATTGCATCTTCTTCTGTGACGGAAGAATTTGAGGTGAAAGCCCTCGTCTCCACCCTCTGAGAGAGTCATGGTGGATGTCATGTGTGTGACTCCATGACAACATCACGTGAGAGAGTCCGTGATGATCCTTCTGTATTTATGTTTCACCCTCTGGGAGAGCCATGGTGAAAGTCACTTTGAGGTGACACCATCACGCAAGTGATGGACACTAGTACTTAACCATGTGATGGTTGATATCACATTGAGGTGATATATCTCTCTTTATATTTGATTGCAGGCAACAGTTACAGATGAACTTCATGTAGAAATGTTCTCAGCTGGAAGATCTCTCCCTAGCTGAGAGGGAGTGTTAATGTTTTAAACAGCGTCGGGTGATCCTTCCAGCTCATATCCATTGAGAAAGTATTAAACTGAATGTAGCCTTTGGCTATTCATTTAATACTTATTATTTCGTGCCTTATAATCTGGCCGACATAAAAGTTATTTGGTTATTTATTAAAGGCCGACATTTGTAAAAGGATTTTCATATTGTATTGAGGCCGACACATAATGGTCTTGTATATATTAGACTTCAAGTTGTTCATTCCGGATATATACATTCCTCTTCGATTGTTCTTCCACCGTCCGACTTAGTCAAGTGCAACACTACTGTGATCTAGAGGATATCGTCCATCATAAAAGGCGAATGTAGCATGGAGATTCTGACAGATGCGAACTTGACAGAGGTATCCCAGGTTTGGCGATATTGTCAAAAGTGCGAACACTTCTGAGAACAAGCAAATCACAGTCAAGTGCGAATAAGAAGCGATCATTGAAGTTTGCCATTGTCAAAGGGAAACATAACAGTGAACTGCGATCTGAACAGATGCAAGCTACATCAAAGAGCTGTGTAGATCCGAGCACTCATATACCAGTGATCAGTGTGAACTCTGTGTCTCATATGCGCATTCTCCAGTTCGATTGAAGACCTTCTGTGTATTGTTCTCAGGTGAAATCTAGAGTATACAATCTGTCACTCCTTATTGCTTGACTACTGTCATTGGTCTTGTGTTAGACCTCATTGTAAGTTGTAAATCTACCACTGTTGCATCAAATAATAAGAGAGATCCTTGTTGCTGGGTTTTTCTCCCTCAAGAGGAGGGTTTTCCCAGGGTACATGCTGTGTTATTTGTCTGATTCTGCTTTAATCTTCTGTGCATTTACTACTGATCTTATAATTTAACATTGGAGAGTCAAGGTGGATATTCTTTGTAGCAATTTATTTATTTTTTTAAGTAATATACAAGGAGATTAAATGTAAATGTTTTGGGGCTAAGATGCAAAATACTTATTTGGGATGGAAAAAAGCTCATCAAAGTGCACCAAAGCTCATATGAAAACATCTGCTGCCTTTATTGCTCAAATTAAATGTGAAATGATAATCACTGGGTATAAGGAAATTAGTGTTTACATAAGTTTGACACAAGTACAGAAGTCTAATAATTCTTTTTGTTGTTTAAAATTTTCTGAAATATTAAGATGAATTCACTGGTTGTTGGATATGAATGAGTTTGAAATTTTGAAATATCTAATTTAACAGTGGGATAAAATTATATGGTACAAAGAAATATGTGCATCTTGGATTTGGCTTCATAATATTGTTTGAGTTTGGACTTATTTCCATTATGTTCACATTTGAAACATGACTTGCATCCGTCTTTCTTGGATAATTTAATCTATGTTGGGTTTCATCACTCGTACACATCATTTTTCCAATACCACAAGCAGACTACATCTAATGGCAATGGACATTTATCTAATAAACTTGCAGTTTCAAGGTGAAAATATGTAGTTTACACTTTACATACAATGCCACATGACCCATTTGGATCTATGCTTAGCTTGTATAAAAGCTGCTGACATCCTTTGCTTGAATGTGCCATTTTCAATTCCTTTGAATTACAGTGACTTTTTGCAAATACATTTTGTTGTTGATCTGTACTTGAAATTGTTTCTAGTCTTGTGATAATGTCCTAGTTTCTGATTTGTTGCTATACTCATTGCAGGCAGGTATATATGGCCAAGGAAATTCAAACAGGTGAAGTTGTAGCTTTGAAAAAAATTCGAATGGACAATGAAAGAGAAGGGGTATGTTTATGTGATTCAATGAGGGCCCTAGTATGATAAGTTTCAATTCGTCTAGCAAATAACTCTATGATGTTTTCTAGATAATGTTAGCATATGTGAATATATATTTGTGATTTCCAATAGATGGTTTTTTGCATTTTCTATGTAGTTTCGATATGTTAGAATATTACTGAAATTGCTCAAAGCATAATGTTTGTGTTAAAGTTCTTGTGCCTGACAAGAGTGTATATTTTCAGTTTCCAATAACTGCTATTCGTGAAATCAAAATTTTGAAAAAGCTGCAGCATGATAATGTTATCCGGTTGAAGGAGATTGTAACTTCTCCTGGTAATTTCTGAACTTGGATACACATGTTGCAGGCATATGAAATGGTAGTTCCCACTTTAAATAACTAACAATAATGATTTTTAAGTTGATGCAGTTCATTTTAATATTTTAGTAATAGAGTGGTCCCAAGTTAAAAACATCCAAACTGACAGTGACAGCTTGGTTAATTGTAGGTCGAGATAAAGATGACCAAGGAAAGCCAGGTCAGAATCCAGATTACATGGCATGCTAGTTCTCCAAGATTTCCATCATACTAAATAGAAATTGACCAAAATTCAAGCTTTCCTTTATTTTATCAATCAGTTTTCAAAATATCTCCTTGTGTAAAATGCAGATAGTAATAAATACAATGGGAGCATTTACATGGTCTTTGAGTATATGGACCATGATCTTACTGGTCTATCTGATCGGCCAGGCATGCACTTTACTGTTCCTCAAATAAAGGTATAAGGATCATTTGTGTGATCAACCTTTTTAGATAGCTTTGATGTCTGATTTGCAATGCTACCAGTGAAAATCCCGCTGCAAATTTGTTGACATCTATGCTTCTCAGTGTTATATGAGGCAACTTTTAACAGGGCTGCATTACTGCCATGTCAATCAAGTACTGCATCGTGATATTAAAGGTTTGTTTATATGTTGTACAATAGCTCATCCTATTATTCTTTGGTCTTTTGCCAAGATACTGTTGTTCTTTGTGATTGTTGATTTATTAAACCCAGTTCTGAAGGTATAACATTTTATGCAGGGTCAAATCTGCTTATTGATAATGACGGAAACTTGAAGCTTGCAGATTTTGGTCTTGCAAGGTCATTCTCTAGTGACCATAATGGAAACTTGACAAACCGTGTTATTACACTGTGGTACAGGTAGGAGATATTTATAATGCTTCGGATGGTTAAAACAAGTGCATGTGATAATTTTTTTTCAATTTTTAATGTTGGCTTTGTTTGTTATGATGCAAACAGGCCTCCAGAGTTACTGCTAGGCTCAACAAAGTATGGACCACCAGTTGACATGTGGTCTGTGGGTTGTATATTTGCAGAGCTTCTCTATGGCAAACCTATCTTGCCTGGGAAGAATGAGGTAATGTACAATAGCTATTCCTTTCTGAGGGGTAAATGTGAAGCTCCTATGCGTTTTTTGCTAACATCTACCTAATTCAGGCTAATACAAGCTTAGATACATGGACCTAGGAACATTCATTCGTGTGTTTTAATGTGAGACTCAGTAGGATGGCTCAAAGATATGGGTTCATCACAATTGCAGTGATCTTTATAGGGAACAGGGAGATCTAGGACTTTATATGAGGGGGTCTCATCTAACACTTTGGGTTCTGCTAAGCCATGGGGGATGTCACTAAAGTTCAATAAAGGATGAATTGAATCAAATTTATAAAGGTTCTGGAGGAAAACTGGACCCTCGTAGTGCAAGGATGCCCAATTTTAGTTGTCACTCGTATTCCTTGACACCAGTTTACCTAGGAAATGTAGATTAGAACCTTAATTCAGCAGGCAAAGAGAAACTTGATATCAATCTATTCATAATGGAAATCTTTTAAGTTTACATAAGGCAAATTCCCAAATATGAGGTCCTAGAGATAAATTCAGATTTACTTGAGGATTAACTTAAATGTGTTTAAAGGGACTTAATATTCAGTTAAAATGAAACCCTTTTTAAGTAGGAAAGAAACACTTTCTGCAAAGATCGATTAATTTTCATTGTTTACTACACTGGTGCTTAACTCCATTGGGCAAAATATTGGCAAAATCAAATGATCATCAAGAAACTTTACAGTGAAAGTACCTATACTACTTAGTTTGCATCGCATCAGCAAACTTATGAATTTAACATGTATACTACAAGTAGCCTCAATTATTGAAATGATCACTCTACAGATAATTAGAGTAATACAATATAACCTCCAAAAGTGCATATGAAAATTTTCTGTAAGAGTTAAGAACATTTATCTATTTTTTCAATAAGAGCAACACATGTCACATTCTGCACATACAAGGAAATGTTTCAAGTTTCAACTGTTGTACAACACTAGAGTACGAGAATGGTTAAGAGACCATAATCTATCAAGGTTTACTAGCTATCACTGTTTAAGTCTCACACAACCAATTGCTTTTACACAAGATTTATTGATTTTACTTATTATGAAATCAATAATTAATCTTTCTATCAAGGCCACTAAACCCTAATTAATACGTTTAATGAACCGACTCATATGGAATTCCTTCTTCCATAGGCCACCTACATACCCTG
Source organism: Sequoia sempervirens (assembly GCA_007258455.2). Lineage (NCBI taxonomy): Eukaryota > Viridiplantae > Streptophyta > Pinopsida > Cupressales > Cupressaceae > Sequoia > Sequoia sempervirens. The sequence goes on from VDFB02000007.1 coordinate 215,366,903, forward strand.
TATGATTGTATCCATGGGTTGAAGTTCAACATGTAGTTTTTTCCTCTTTAAGTTTTCTTTAAGTTTGACTACCAGATAAAATCCACTAGTTTAATACTTCAAGACAAAGATTAAATTCAGACTTTACATTCAACCTATGCAGCTGAACATTCTTTTCAACCAAGGGAAGTATATGCTGTTTTATGACAAACCTAGGTACAGTTTTGGAAATTAGACATATAATACACAAGACTGGCAACTAAAAACCTAGAAAATCAAATACAGGGCTCTAGCATTGAACCTGGATGCTCATGGAGACTCTAGTGTCTAGCTTAGGCCTTGATACAAACTTCAGTGCCCAACCTGGGCTTTGGTGCAGGCACTAGCGCTCAATAGTGGTTGTTGCAAACACTAGTGCCCAACAATGACTCTAATGCAGACACTAGCACTCAGCAAGTGTCGTAGTGTAGACTTTAGTGCCAGACCTGGGTGCTAAAGGCCTATTGACACATTTTTTAAGATCAAATTCCTTAGATCTGTCAATCATACTTCTTATAGGCCTCTAATCAACTCCAATTTCAATTATGATAAGTACAAAGTAGGAATTAGAATGCAAGTTTTCCTAAGTGCCAACAACATTCAATTTTTAAAACACAAAGACATCGAAATTTTCTATTTTGCTCGAGTAACATTCTCTAGTAACCAAACATTAACTTTTTAAACCCTAAACCCTTCATTTTGACGAAAACATTTTTGTAGAGTATGTTTTCCCCAATTTACCCTTTTATTGAAATTTATTAAATTGACCTCACAACACTATGCAAAACAGTAATTTAGTAATATATGAACATAGTACAATCATTTAAATAAAATTAAAATCTAGGTTTTAGTTCCTTTTCCTGCATCATAAAAACCTTGGTTTTTGACTACACTTTCCAATTTCCAATCAGTCAACTTAACTCAATTTTCTCATGTTCTATCTACATCTCATTCAAGTTCTTCATAGATTTTATAGACATCTATTGGTTCCAACATAGGCCTTACAAGGCCTCTAATGCAAATCTATGAATCTCAACATCTTTTATTAATTTGGCTCTCTTGATCGCTCTTATAATCTGTTCATCCTCCAGCTTGGCCATCGTGTAGCCATCAGATACCTAATATGCCATGACAATGTGAAATAACCAGATGCTTCATGACTAGGCTAATGTACTTATAGAATGCATCCAACACCCTAATATGCTCCATAAATGCTTTTGCTCTTGTGTTGATGAGCTGCAAGTCTATATCTTGTAGATTGCTAATACCTTCGTCCTTCCATGACAATGCTCCCTAAAAAGGCTAATCTTTATTTTTGATCTTCTCAGTAGCTCTTTCAGACTTTGTGATCTTGCACTGCCAACATTTGCTTGTGTTTGAAATCTTTTAAGATGGAGCCTCATGACTCCACATTGCAATTATCACTTAAACCATCTTGGCCTAATACTGCCTTTATCACCTTCAAAGACTCTGGAGAGGTGTAGTTAAATATTTTTCTTGATTGGTGTTTGGAGACTTTGCCATGGCAAAGGGTGTCATGTCCCCAAAACAGTAGCACTAAAATACGTGATATTGAAATTCACAAGTAAATAAAATAAAATATCAAAAATATAAGTATAAATAAATTAAAATTCGAATGTTGCTATAATTATGATTATCGTAGATAACAACATAATTATGAAACCATTATTAAAATAATAATAATTTCAAATAGAACTAATTAAATTGTAACCTTTTATAGTCATAAGATATTCACAAAGATATTAATATCATTAATAAATAAATTTATCTATGCCTGAGATTGAATAAACAAATAGCGAATCATATATGTGGATTGATGATTTCATTAAGGCAACAATATTAATCAAACACGATTAAAGGCATATCATTAGGAAGCACATAATCAGTAAGGAGTCGACTAAGAGGCACAATGCTGAGACACGATGCTGAGACACGACTCTCACCTCAGGGCCGCCCAAAGACTATAAGGGAGGAATCGAAGTCCATTCAAGGGGGATTAAGGAATCACTTAGGAAGAAGAAATAACTCTGCACCCAGATAGCAGCAGTTAATAGTATAATATACTCAGGGATTGGACATTGCACCCAGAACTGAGCGATATCACCATACATGTGAAGACATATGTATTCTACTGTCGGGGTATGCTCATTATCGAAGGTGCCTAGAAACAGAGGAAACTACCACTATATTTGTCTTGTTTATGACTTGTTTTATCTGCTGACACTTCCTATTGGTCTTATGTGGGTTGTGGAGTGGCCAAACAGAGGATCGCATAATTTATTCTCCGCCACCACCTTTGTCATGCCACTGCGATTATGTGTTGTTGTGGCTTCAAGGAGAACATTAGTCTATTCATCCCATGTGATTAAGATCTTGCTCCGCCTACATTAAAGGACTATAGGCATATATCAGGTGGGAGACCCCCCCGGCGGAATAGAACCATCGGCACTCCTTACCGGCCAGCAAACATATGGTACTACGGTGACATTGACTCTCTTAAATCAATAGAGTATTTCATGTCCAGTCCTTTGAAGATGGTGGTTATTTGTAAAGTCCTCTCTCTTTTGCTACAAGCATTATCATGGAATGGGAAAACACAAAGATGCAAACAGAAAATGGGGACAGAAATAAAAAGTAGTATTTCCTGAGTGTAGCAGCCGATATATTAATGTATGATATACTCAGATATGGAGGAATGAGGAATAAATCTGATGGTAGCAGTGGTTGATCAGATTGGAATGCATTCAAATATATGTATATAATATATGTATCTGTAAAGCAAGGAATATGTTTTAAGAGTTATAGCAGATTGAATGAAATAGAACGGTTATACAGAAAAATATATAAACACTTAGGCTTTGGGTACTCCTAAGGATCTGGGGATATTTAGACAGGGAATAGTTACCAAAGTCTGAGATTTAGTTTTATTGTGGGATTTCCAGTTTGGGGAGGAAGGAATTAAAAGAGCATGGATATAAGACTGGAGCTATTTTAAATGTATCTGATTACAGATTGGGACACTCTTAGAGAGTCCCTCGATCATCCATAAAGGCTGCATAATTAAGAGCAAGACATCCATCAGACACACAGCCGGGAGTAAATAATCAGGGAAAAGATCAACCACGAGAAGCAACAATTAAGAAAAGCATCCTAATTACTCATTTCTCATATGCATGAATCTGTGTAGAAAAATCAGACATAGCAAATATACATTATAATGCCTATCTTTAAACCATTCACCATCCAAACTGTAGATCAAAACTCATATTAGCTAATTGCCCATTCCTATCAGCATAACATCGAATTTTACTAGTCTAATAATTGGATAAATGATAGCATTGAGTGTGCTTAAAGTTTATTATTGGTTCTAAGCCTGTTGGGATGTCATGATGTAGGTGACTAAAAGCAAATATTAGGAAAACCCAAAAAGGGGACATTACAAAGGGGGCCTTGGTTAAACCTCTACCAGTCATCTGCCCACAACCCTCTAAAACATCAAAGGTTATATAGCTTGAGCATGAAATGCAAGACTTATCAACCAAATGCAAGCAACAATGGCTGCCACCACCAAACATATACAACACATGGTGCTTCCTATTCGTACACAGCCCCTTAACAAGCAATTATGAGGAACCGTTAATGGTAATCCTGTATATAAGCTGGATGTCCCATCTTCACCACATCAAATCCCAATACAATGCCTCCTGATCAAGTTATAATGATTTCACTTAAGCACATTTAAATTATGAACTCAGGCAGGGCATTCATTCAATAAAAGATTAGGTACATGTTTCCAATCCTTAGCTTCATTACTTCAAATTTTAAAAGGTAGAAGAATCAACTAATTAAGTACCTTGGTTTGCTAGATAATCCACTAAGGCATTTTGTTCTCTATAGTAGTGAGTAATAGTTACTCTATTAAATTTGTTTTTCCATTTTAGGAATTCTTCTAAAATGACCCTAAGCTTCCAATCAGGACAATATTTCTTACTCACCACTTGCACCACAACTTTTGAGTCACCTTCTATCACTAGGATATGATGTCCTGCCACCTATGCTGCTTGTGTTCTTGAAAGAAGGGCCTCCTATTCCACTTCATTGTTCGTTTTCTAGCCTAGATGTTTTGAGCCTCCCAACACAAATTCACCTTTTGTAATTCTTAAAACAACCAATCCCTGCTAATCCTGTGTTGCCTTTTGAAGCCCCATCAAATTTTAATTTCATACCTACCAAAGGCACCATTCAATTTTTAATTTCTACTATTTTTATGTACTACTAATTCATGAATGGGAATCCAAAGTTTCTCATTGTTGAGCCCAGGATTTTGTAAATATGCAACAATAGAGGCACTTAAATTTGAAGAAGATTCCTTTTTAGCACATACCTGAGCACTTGCATCACTGAAATTCCAAGGTGCCATGTGAGGATAGGAAAGAGAACAACCAAAAATTCAATTTGTAGAACTTAGAAAATGCAATCAATCTAGCAAAATGTGCATAAAGTAGAGTTGACAAGAAAATGGGGAGTTGTGCTAAGCTAGGTGGATACTTGGCTACAACTGAAGCCCTAAAATTTCAAAGCTCTGAAAAACATCTTTTGATTTGAACACATGGCATAGTATATTACAATTCAATAATATAATTAAATTTGTGAACACTCTCTAAATAAAACAACTACAATACTTAATTAATATCTAATTCTATTTCCAATAATTATTTTCAATCTAATTCTAATTTGTATTTTGCTTTTTATTTGAATCTAAAAAGAATATGCTTTCGCTATTTAATTAATTCCATTTTTCCATAAATGAAGTTTGGATAATGAATAAAGCAAATCCCCTACAATTACCAAGTCAACTCTGTTTTGACCGATTTCTAATTTAATAGAAATAAATAAATCTAATTAATACTTATTTCATTTTCTTATTAACTCATCCACATCAATTTTAAAGAATTGAAGCATCTAACATACTAAATGATCAAATAATAATAATAATCCAATATCAACATAATGTAGATAAAGAGTATCAAAGGTGTGGCCTTACAGTAGGCATTGACATTCATATAAAGCTCAAACTAAAGGAAAGCATCTTCAAGACCGGAATTGATCCAACTTGATCTGAAAAGGTTCTTTAAAAAAATTTCTTGAAAGGGCCTTTTCTGTGCTCCAGCTTCTGAAGATAAATGACTAATTATAATCCAATACACAGTTAACAAAATAAGTTTAAATAACCAAGGGTGAATAATAATTAACACCCAGTGACATTCACTAGTCTAGGTGATTTTGCTCTGACACATTGGTCTCAGCCTGACTATACAGACATGTAAACTATAGTCTATAACACATTGACTCCTATGACCTTTTGCAAGACACAACTCACCGTTAGCATCTAGACTGGTAATGGAGACAAAAGGTGCAGAGCGAGGGGAGGAAATTTTTTATTTATAGCAAAGACTATGGTGCTCACACAATGGATGATTGGCATCTGTCCTTATTCATTTTTACAATTGTGCCTTTCCTTTGCACACAAAATGAAAAGGATGCCAAGTGCATGGTGAGGCACATGTTTGAACAATTGGATGTCCCAACGGTGGGTACACATGCAAGCAAACGCTTTAGGCACTTTATATGATATTCACAAAAGTACATGATCAATGTAAATTTTAGTGTGCCTATGCTGTGCCTATGCAAAGAACATGATCAATGTAAATGCTAGTGTGCCTATGCAAAGAACATGATCACTACAAAAATGAGACAACATATAGAAGAATAAAGAACAAAATAATAGAAGAATGAAAAGAATGCTTACAATTAAATATGTTGAGACTTGAGAGTGCTTGTGAAAAATCTTCAACCATCTTATCCCACTCTGCTTCTGTTGGAAAGCCGATTACAAGAGCTTTTGACAAACTTCTCAAGGTGTGTCTGCTATAGAGGATATTCCTTTAACAAACATCTCTGATTTCAGTTGGAGTGAGATGATCTCTTCCAGAGCACTATTAACTGTTGCAGAGGTAGGAAGATTACTTTCTGTGATGCTTTACCTATAAACATGAAATAATGATTTAACATCTTGCATCCACTCACCCTTATTTCCTTGAAGCATCATTTCCTCCAAATGGGGAGTGCAAACCAGCAGTTATTAACCCTTCAAGGGTTGTCACCTTTTCTCTTACTATATACCCCATATGAACTTTGTGGGTCTCCACCTTATTCTAAACCCTGTAGGTGTTATCCAAGGCTTTTGAAGTATCTTTGAGCTACTTTTGTTGACAGCTGTTCCTTATCTTGTAGATCATCATCCATTTCTCACATCTCTTTGTTAGAAATGGTAGATACCAATGTGGATCTTGGAGACCACTTATTCTTTGTGCCAACTGTTTGGGATAAGGCTTTCTTCTCCTGGTTGGAGATTTTGCTTGCTTTCTTTATTATTGCACAAAGAATCTGTTACCTCATCAATCTCTCTGACCTTGGGCTTGAGAATAGTGACAACTTTAAGAGGCCTCCTCAAAAAAAGATATAGAAGCATGATGAATCTTTAATTTTTTTAGGAAAAAATATTAATTTCTATTGGCGAATGTTTCCTTGTTTTTGAATTTTTTTTTAATTTTATTGGCTATTTTTTTTACATTACTAAAATTTTTATAAAACAATTTGGCAAATCTTGAAAAATTATAGGAAAATACATTAATTATGATGGCGAATCCATCCAATCTAAAAATAATTCTCATGGAAAAGTAGGGGGCCAAGGGTGGAAATCATCGATGGGTTCAAGGGGTAGACTAAAATATTTACTTGTCACCATTGCTTTAAAATATAATGTAACTGCCCTCATTATATTCTGCAAGGTAAAATGCACCCATGATTTGTAATTCTCATGCGGCCCAAAATTGCTTTAGGATAATTGATCTAATGACCCTCATTGTACTCTACAAGGTAAAATGTACCCACAATCTATAATGCTCATGAGAACCGAAATTGTGGGCCCCATTAGCATTACAGATCATAGGTGCATTTTACCTCATGGAAAACAACAAGGGCCATTAGATTATATTGTAAATCAATGGTGGAAACTAAATATTATAAATATGATCCTAAGCAACTAATAATTATGATATACTATTGGTGAATTATTATAGATTTCTACTATAATTTATAAAATTTAGGCGAATCTGATCTAATCATGTATCGAATATTGTGGTGGATTTTTGAGTTAAATTTTTTAATAAAATAAATTCTTTGGCGATTTAAATAAGACTAATAAAACTTTCTAAAAATGTGGCGATTCAAGTCATGTTATAGCTTGAACTATTAGCCAATTTTGGATTCCCAAATTTCAACTATTAGCCAATTGGTGAATATTAGCCACTAAAAAAATCATTGCTTGAGAAGATTTAACATTGTGATCTTAAAATGGCAAAATGCACCTTCAAGTACATCTTTTCTGCTTGTAATGTCTTATCTGATCAATTCTCTTTATTCTATTATTTGCAAGTTGGTCTTTCTGCCACCATCTGTCTTATTTGGTTCTGTAAACTCTCAACAGTTGATTCACTTGTATTGGGTGCAATAAGAAGTTTTGGCAGTGGAACAGAAGAAGGGTCTGCCTTTGATGTAGAAGGAATAATCAAAACTGGAGGAGAAGGCAAAATTTGAGGGAGAGTGATCTGTGCACTTTGGGGTTTTAGTTCATGTCTCTTCACCATTTCATCTTTCTTTCGAAGGGTATCTTTCAAATTCATAGCTTCTTTTCTCAATCTCATGAAATTGTAGAAGTTGAACTTAGTGTAATCCATCACTTCCTTGGAAGAAACATCAATGCCAACCTCATCAACTTTCTGCTGAATTCCTCTGGTGCAATATGATTCAATGGTTTATTATGTGAGGGAGCTATAGCCCATGATGCAAGCACTTGCTTGTCCACATTGAACCTGGTCCCATGGAAGTATATGTCAGTTTGAGCAGAATTGGACCTTTGGTCAAAGATCATGCAATACCAAGGCTTGAGCAATGTTCCAACTAGGCAGTAACAAGCAACCACAATTCTTTACTATTACTATTCCTTGCCCTGGTGCGATATTGTTTAGAGCTTGACTGATTTCTAATTCAGCTTGCTGCTACTCTGGCATGATTGACATTTGAGCTTGTGGGTATGTCCCCACAACTACATCCTCAGCTTGTGTTGCAATGTAACCCTCAACCTCCTCAAACCCTGGTTCTTTCCCCATAGAAGCAACAATTTCTGTAGGCAAGCAATGGGATTCTCTCCATTTTTGTCTCCATCCAATTGTCGCCTTTCTGTCTTTGTGAATTCCATGAATTTGTATGGATCACTCATTATTTTATCCACCTTTTCAATAGGTGTGTTATTTCAGCTAAATCCCCATAGTAGCTGGGGTTCTCTTTTTATCCTGGTTTGTGCAGCTTGTATTCTGCCCCAGGTTGACCTTTTCTCAACAAACTATGCATGGTCCATGCAGTTTCTGGCTACATCATCAAACTTACATGAGTTATGATGGTAGCCACTTTTTATGTGCATGAGGACTATTTGGCTATTCATAAAACATTCTGGGTCATGCCTTCTGTAGTCCCTGGTAATTGTACAAATTTTCTGCAGTATCATAGTAGCACAAGCAACACATGTGTGCTCAAAGTTTCAGTTGTTAATACTGAAGGAAAATTTCAAAATAGATCTCTTTCCTATTGCTCCAAATTCTTCATATTTCTGACACCATTGTCTGATTAGCTCCTAGCTTACCAACCTAATGGAGGCATGTAAACCCAGCAAGTATGGAGACACCTTTGATCTATAGGCCTAGATGTAGGTGCAGTGTGAATGTAGCCAACAATCTGCCCAGTTGTGACCTTATCCCCCAGGGAGAGTGTAGGGACGGGGCCTTTATGATTTCATTAAGGCCAACCCCAACCTTGCCTTTCATGAGAAAAAATACTGTTTATACAATGAGCCAACAAATATATCTTCAAACTTTGCACGTGGATGGACCATAATTGCGCTGGCCTTTGGAAAATTGTTTGAGCAGCATGATCCCTATCAAACTGCTGCAATTCCAATTTCTTGGGCCACATTTTGGCATTGTTGTACAAGTACAATGTAGACCATGCATAAAAGTGAAGAATGCCTGAATTTGTATTGTGGTCCCTCTTTTTGTTGTACTCCTTTTATTTTTTGGTAATGGTTTTGGATAGTTACCCTGCAAAGTCACACAAAACAGGGCTTTGAGCATGTAGGACATCACACATGAGTACAGCTGTAGGCTTATCCGTTGTTCTGTCATTGTCATTACCAACCATTTGATAACAATGTGGTCTTGAAATAGTTCTTGAACATATAGCATCAAAAGTCTCAGTCACATTATCTGCCACACTCCTTTGAATGTAATGCACATTGGTTGTAGAGTTGTATATTTCTCTACAAGTGCTTGCTCTATTTGTACCTCAATTTAAGAGGTTCTGCTGCAAGGCTTTCAAATTCCCCTTTTTCAGGCTGAAGGTTTACCTTATAGGAAATTCGCTCAAGTTCAACACCACTTCTTCAGCATGGTTCTTCACTACTCTGAGCTTTTGATTATATTGTCTAATAATTCAGGTGATAATGTTTGGATTCTTGAGGCAATTTGGGACCACAACTTTACACAAGTTGTATACCCAAATGTTGCTCAATGGAGATTGCAGTTTGCTTCTTTTGCATGCGTGGTAAAAGAGGTCATGACCAATGGACAAAAGGGAATCCTTTCTTTGGCCCTAAGATCCTTAAATACCTTCTAGGGATTCAAGTCCTTTTCTGTTCCCTAAGCCTTCCTGGTAGAAACAATTGAGGCTTCTGGCTCATCATTAATGATGACATCCTCAACAGCTTTGTTCATTGCCATCTTTAGAATAAGGTGTTATGGATTTTCTGACCTAAGAGTTTATAATCCAAATTCATGGGATTCCAGATACAATTGGGTGAGGATTAAGCAAGTTTGGCACATACATATTAAAATTGTTGATGATAACATGCAGCGTCAGAAGTAACTTCCAGCGATCTTCTTATTATGAATAAATTAAATAATAGCTCTAAGCTATTTAATTTACGGAGTTCCAAGAGGCGTGATTTTCTTAGAAGACACTTCCTTTTGTTACAGAAAATAATTGTTAATAAAATGGCACTTAATTCCTAACAAGGCCAACCTTGTACAAAAGTCGCAATTTTCTATAAGTCGCCTTACTTATGATGGCCGACTTTATTCTTGGCAAAGGACGCATCCTCTCCCTTTTGTATATATATTCAATACCATTCTCATTGTAAGGCATCAAGTTAGAAGTAAAGTTCATCATATTCGATTCAAGTCTAAAGTGCGAATTCATCAAGGCAGTTCTGTATTGTTTGAAAGCCTGAGTTATTCTTCAGCGAACTGTGTTCTCTTATTGCTGTGTGCATCATCTCTTGGTGCTTGTAATTGAGCCTGTGTCTTGCCCTCTTGTAAAGAAGATCATTCTAGTGATAATTCAATATATAAGTGATATATTGTTGGTGGGTTTTTCTCCCTCAAGAGGAGGGTTTTCCCAGGGTATCTGCTGTGTTATTTTGTCTGATTTGAATTAATTTCTGTGCATACAATCTGATCATTAAAATTTACAAAAAACCTAATATCTATCTGGTTACAAGTCTGAGACCAATTCATTCCTAGAGTTCCTTCAAGTGATATACTTGTGGTGAAATCTTTCCAGGGCCTTCAACAAAAGCAACCAAGGATCGCAATTCTGGATTCAAATTACAAATTTTCAACCTAATCCAATCCCAAGCAATCTAAACGACTAAAACTTCAATTTTCACCCAATTCTCACTGGGAGATTTTTAGATCTTTTCCAGACACACAATAAAGGTAGAATTAAAATCCTATTTATGAAAACTTAGGGAAAATCAGAGAGTGCAAACTTACTATTTGAATGCTTAAAAACCCAATTCTCCGTGATTCTCACACTCGGTGCAAATTCATTTGGTTTCCTTGGTCTTTGGTTCACCAGAATTGCTTTGGGCACTTACACTCAATTCACAATGGTTTATAATGAGCTGAATTTCCTTGGTTATATTGATTTTTGAAAGGAGAGGAGCATTAATAGTGTGGCCATTAATTTGAAAAGTACACCTTGGTACTATTGTTTTAAATATTCCTTCATTCACCTATTTTGGTATTGCCAACCTTTGATTTAAAGAAACTCTGAATCTCTATTTAAACCTTTCTTAAACTTGGATATTTGCATATGTGGAAGGATCCAGTCCATTAGATCATAGAAGCTTAATGGTATGCATGCTTTTGGTTTAAGATTTGAAAGTACTTTTTGCTATCAGTGAATAGTTGATCAAAGGATATAAAACTCATTCCTTTGCCTATTTGGAGATTCAACTATCAATGACTTCGACAATGTGTAGACATTTTATCAAGTAACTCTTCATCTTGTAGTGTGACCTAAAGGGACACGTGAAGACAATCTGAACCATTTGGGCCAACAATGATGCAGTTAGAGATAGTCTAATGAAATTATGGAAGTCTCTCCAACAATGCAGCCTTAACACAATCATCCACAATCAATGCATAGTGAAACTTAAATAACAACACAATCATATGACAATGAATAGTAATCAATATATAATTATTCCACAATAAAAATTACAACAATAGTTTTTGCCTTTATGCCTTGTAATCAAAATAGGCCTCAGTTTTAGATTACAATACAAATCAAATACTAAACACAAGTGCAGCTCCAAACAGTAGCTTCCTTGGGCTGATCTTGCTGTCATAGTGCCACTCTACTATTCTAGACACAAGTTTCTCCTCAGGTCTCTTGCTGCCCTCTACTATCCCTTTCACAAATGACATTTGCCTTCTTTTATATTGAAACCTTGGTGAAAAAGGTTTGCAGCAACCAAGGATGAAGTAATATAATTTAAACTTAATGCAGCTCTAAACGTGAACCACCCTGGGACCAGTAAAATGTCACATAACATTAGCCTTTGGTGTAAGGCTCTAAATCATGGTGCATGTATTATAGATCTTATTGGCTGATTTGGCAAAACACCTCATATAATAAAATGTGAAATGCAAAACGGACACTTTGACATACTCATACTAGATACCAAAAACATTGTGATGACCAGTGTGAAGTTCAGTGAGAATATAATACCTGGTTTCACATGTATACAAGTTAGAGAAGACCGTTATTGGTGGATTTGTTTTATTAAACATTGCTGTTTATTTCAATCACAACCAAACATCCCCTATGAATGTTAAGCAAGAACTGAAAGTAAATAAATAAATTTTGAAACACATAAATGATGAAATGAAATGTCAAATGTTAAGATGGAAAAATGCCCACCCAAAACTAATCGAAAATTAAAGTTGAGAATATTAATATAATGAATTTTCTGAAAATATGTTGCCAAATAGACAAGTTTCTGGGACGTTTGTTTTATTCATAGTTTCTGCAGGTATGGTAGGTGGAAATACTGACTCGCATTTGTTTTGTACAGATCTTTTAGATAATATTAGTCATTCTCTTGCAGCCAGAACAACTCAACAAAATTTTTGAGCTTTGTGGATCTCCAGATGAGGGTAATTGGCTAAGGGTGTCTAAGATTCCTTAATATAACAACTTCAAGCCACCTAAAAGCATTGTGATGACCAGTGTGAAATTCATTGAGAAATTAAGGCTTCGTTTCACATTGATACAAGTTAGAGAAGACAGTTATTGGTAGATTTATTTTAGTAAAATTGCCGTTTATGTCAACCACAACCAAACATCCTTATGCATGTTAAGCCAGACCTAAAAGTAAATAAATAAATTTCTAAGCACATAAATGCTGAAATGAAATGTCAAATGGTAAGATGCATACCCAAAACTAATCATAATTTAAGTTTAGAATATTAGTGTTATGATTTTCCTGTAAATATATTGCTGAATAGAAAAGTTTCTGGGATAATTTGTTTTATTTATAGTTTCTACCAGTATGGTAGGCAGAAACATTGATTCACATTTGCTTTGTATGAATATTTTAGATAATATTTGTAATTGTCTTGCAGCCGGAGCAACTCAACAAAATTTTTGAGCTTTGTGGATCTCCAGATGAGGGTAATTGGCCAGGGGTGTCTAAGATTCCTTGGTATAACAATTTCAAGCCACCTAGGCCAATGAAGAGACGCTTGCGGGAAGTTTTCAAACAGTAAGCTAAATTCCTCAATTGGGGTATTTGATAATCATTGGAGCTTTCTGAGCTTGAAGATGGCTCATTACTCTTTGAAGTATAAACTTTGTTTACTTATTGCCCTTCTAGAATTATTGTTCATTAATTTTGCACATTGCTCTTCTTAGGCTGCATAATGCATTAGATCTGGTTTTCAGGAAGATTTTTGTCCATTTGGGGGCTGAAGTATATGTTTACAGAAAAAATAAACTTTATTTATTTTTGTGATTATCAGTTTTGATCGACATGCATTGGAACTACTGGAGAAAATGCTGACTCTTGATCCAGCTCAGGTATTACCAACAAATAACATGACAGTTTAGTTTTGCAGCTTTTTGTCTTAAGACCATGGTCAGTTGTAGCTACAGTTTTTTCATGCAGTGGTTATTTGATTTGATTTGGCACATACCTCATTATGAAAAGTATGGAAAATAATGTTTGATACAAAGATATCAGAAAACAAAATGGCTGAAACAAAATATTTATTTAAAAAGGTAATTATTGTAAAAGAAAAGTTTAATAATCAATAAATTGGAGTGCCCCTCCAATATATTGTGAATACATGAGGAAGGGGCTTCACAAACTGTATGATATTTGATTCTACATACTTCAATTCTCTCCAATTTTTTTTTTTTATGGATAAGAAAGCTTGGATTTCAGTGTGGCAATACAAATTATTAAGTGAGAAGTTGTGGTATAGATTTTGAGGACCAAGATTTTATTTGAGATGGAGTTGTAGATAGCCAGTGATTACAGTGCTAATTTTGAGATCCAAATCTGTAATGAAACATGGTTATAAAATCTTTATTATTGTTTCTTTATGCTATGGTCTGTCTATGGAAATATGGTACACAATTTTGTTATTTGAACTGGTTGATTATTTTAATTTTTTTTATTACACACTCACATGCACTGAGATATACACATAGGGACTTGATGATATAGTTTTCACGGAAGATCAGATTGTTCTCAATCCTTTTCTTTCATGGGTATGGATTCTAGCAGGCAATGTTATGTTACATACACAAGCTTGATGATATGATTTTCAAGGGAGGATCAAATTGTTATGTACCCTTTTCTATCATGGATATGGATTCCAGCAGGCATGATACTAGGTTTAGATATATGTATCTGGATTATGCTGTTTAATACCTGGACAAACTGGGTTGGCTGGGATTAGAACCAAGAACCTCCTAAACACCGGTCTAGGTGCTTTACTGAGCATTCTGTCTAAGGTTCAAGATTTGGAGTTCAAGCTTTCATAAGATGAACATTTTAAATTCATAAGCTCTAAGTTACCGGTTTGGGTTTGGGTTCAGGTTCGATGGTTCGGTTTGCAGTTTCAGGCAAATATTTTTTTTGGGGTTTGGTTCGTTAATACAAAAACATATAAAAATAAAAAAAACATATACATATTTGCAGCAGTAATTAATTTCAAAATACGCCACCATATTAATAGTCAAATAACATAGCAAAAATACACGACCACTTTCATAGTCAAATAATAAAATATTAGTGAAACTCGAATGTCATGATATAGATTAAAGTTCAAACATAATAATGTCAAGTGTTTACAATCAGCCATCATTGATCAAATATCATATGGGTCATAAAAAATATCATCATCAACATCCATATTAGATGATGCATGTAGTGGTAAATTAGAAGAACCACAAATAGCATTAGTATCACTCGCACAAGCACCGACACTAGCACTCTCATGCTCACTAGCTGCCTCAAGCTCATAGTCATCATCAATATCAAGTGCAGCAAAGTGGCTTGTGGAAGCATCCAAGTCAAAATGCTTTGGCTTGATATCCCACTTTTTTGTGTCTCCTTCTTTGTAGGAACTTCGTTTTTGTGTAATGAGGTGCAAGTTTGAATGCACATACACCAAGTGCTCTAACTTTTTTGATTGTAGTCTATTGTGCTTTATTGAGTGGATGGAGTATGTGCTCCAATTCCTCTCAGATGAAGATGAACTAGCAACCTATTAAGACCAAATTAAATAGTTAAGAGTTACAAAATTTAACTAATTAAAAATTAAAAATATAAATTAAAATTAAAATTATAAAATATAAAGCTTAAATTTAAAAGATAAAATATTTTGACTATAAACTTACTTGGGATAAAACTTTTATTGCAAGAGGTTGTAGGTATGTGTATTCTTGGCCATGAAAGTACCACCAATTATGAGCATCCACCCTGTACTTGTTTCGAAAGCATCAAGACCACAATCACTGGAGCATGCAAAACCCATGAACTCAACCCTCATTAGATCATGTCGGTAATGATCAGCGAAGAGTTTACGAATTGCTGCCTTGTACCCTTGAGCCACTTTAGCATCTCTATATGGGGCAACTCTTGATGACACAGAAAGTAGCTCAACACTATAGTATTTGGGACTCAATGCAAAAGCAAGATGTAGCGGAGTGGTCGTTTTGTTCCATCTCTCTACAATTATTTGGTGAAGCTCTTTGAAGAACTTTTCTTTTGGATCTTCCTCTTTTGCATTGATGATGATTTTCATCTTCTCAATCATTGAGTCGATGCCATCATATACTTCAGCCAAACAAGGTCTATCCATGTCAGTATAACAGATCATGCTCAATATGGGCTCAGTGAAACTGAGGAGATACTCAACACGATCTCACCAACTGTCATCTAGGATTATTTGCTTAACCTTAGTTGCCCTTGTAGTGCTAGATTGCCTCCGTATGAACCAATTAGGGTTGATGACCATATTAGAGAGTGCCTCACGAACCTTCACTAGTCGTCTCAACACAATTGTCTTGGAGGCAAAACGGGTCTCAACAACTTGTTTGAAAATCAAAATAAAATAAAATTTAAGTTTACAAAAATTAAAAATCAAAATTAAAAATATTACTAAAGTGAAACAAGTTTATTATTTTACTTACCTTCAACAACTCCAATTTCGAGAATTTTAAAAAAATGCCTTGTGACATATGGTGGTTGGTGACAAACATTTGGATGTCTTTGGCCTCAACATAGACTTGTTTGATCCACTCTATTTTGTTTGCAATTTTTTGTAGCATTAGATGTCCAAAAAATGTGTGAATACCTCTCCTCAACCAATAACCCAACAACCCTACAATTTTTTGCATTGTTTGTTACAACTTGCTCAACATTTTGAGGGCCCACTTCATCAGTAGCTTGACAAAGGATGTTAGCAATAAATGCACCATCCTTCAATTCCTCCTCTCAATAATTCACCACCAAAACACGGCTCCCTTGAGGGACACCGAACGACGACTAACCATACTTTTTTTAGACCTTCCATTCACCGAACCATTTGCCTCTGTTTCAATCACGAATCCATGGGTCATGAGTCCCTACATATTTTCAATCTCTTTATTTATTAAGGTGCTGCTAATAATCTTCTCAAACCAAAATGCTATACCCCTTGAGCCCCACGAATAGATTTCATTTTTGCCACCATGGTAAGTATGAACTATGAAATGCCAACCATTTGTATAGACATTATCCTCACTAAGGTCTTGATTGGCAATCCTCTAGCCTCAGCCCCGAAGCTCTCCAAATACCCTTTGATCTCTTATGTGTAGAGGAAACGCTTTGCTCTTTTGAGGTATGGGATTTACAAACGACAGTCTCGCATGGTGTCGAGGAAGGGCGCAGAGGACTGTCCTGAGGATCCCTTCTTTAATATCAAAGGATGACTGACTAATGCACCCACCGCCGGTCCGCCTTTCTGCTCTTCGGCATGCCAATACTTGGGTTTTTGGAATGCTGTTATTATCTCCTCAACCGACAAGATTTGATACCTAGTTCAGGGATTTCCGGCACAACGCCCTTTCACCTCGAATCATCAAGGAGCTCAATTATCTTAATCTCGGTGTTGAATTACAAATCCAAACATACCCTCCACGACTGCAGCGTCTGCCGAACCACGTCACTAAAGGAGAGTTTTGTTTTGCTTCTTTGAAAGTCCTAGATTGGTTCGAGAGCTGTGAACTGGACGCTGCCTTCAGGTACCTGAAAACTTATCAACATGACTCAATATTGATTCAAAAACTCTGGTAAAGTATTGAAACTAAATAACTTAATTCATTTCAAAAAATTAAACATGTGTTATAGATACTTAGAAGAATGAAAACGAAACAAAAACTTAAAAACAAAACAATAGAGTTCATTTGTAAAACAAAATGTAGGAAAAAAAACCAAAAAATTTCAAAAAACCTACCTCTTTTGAAGAAATCTTCCTCTACGATCTTCTTGGCAACAAATGAACACTTGCAAATGCTTAGGAATAGCACAACAACCAGCTACTAATGGTCAATGATCAATCTTCAACTTTTATGTAAAAATGCAATTTTTAGTTGTCATTAATATCTTCCATATATTTTAAGGCTGTTTTCCAGTTGGATTTTAAATTCATTTCTGTTTTATGCATAATTATTTGGTCAAAGGGTAGAGGAGTGTAATTAACTGAAACGATTAAAGGAAAATGTGATTACCATTATGTACATGCATGAGAAGATACTCAGAAGCGTGAGAAACATGATGTCAAAGTGTGATATGTGAACAATCAAATTTTAAAAATTGAATCTTATGAGTTATATAAATAGAAATAGAAATTTAGTAAGAGTAAAAACTTATTGGAAGAGGAGCTGTTAAAAAGTATGCCAAATAACAGCTTAGGAAATTAAACAATTTCCACAATCTGAAGAAAATGTGCCATTTGCAAATTCATAGCGAATGCAAGAAAGGAATTATCAACAAGTCAATTGAAGTTAAGTTAGTGTTGTGAATTAGTTGTTTAGAATTTGGTGAGCAACTGCTATTTTTGTATTTTATTTCCTGTTAGTTTTCATTAGTAATTGTGAAAAGAATATATCAAACTATGTTTTAACTATTACGTAAAGTGAAAAATATGAGATATATATTTGTGATTTATTTGGCAGAAAGGATTTTAAGTTTGTTATTGCAACTAATTTTGCAAAGTTCTGATTGAATTAATCACCTTTCTTGCAGAGGATCACGGCAAAGGATGCTCTTGATGCAGAATACTTTTGGAATGATCCTTTACCATGTGATCCTAAGAGGTTTTTATGCACTTCAGCATTGTATACTTGTGACATTTATTAGCTGTTGTAGAAACTGGGGTGGTTCCATTTTACTCTGATACCTTGACTTTGTTAATGCTCTATTTGTTTTCATGTACAGTTTGCCAAAGTATGAATCTTCACATGAATTTCAGACAAAGAAAAAACGCCAACAACAGCGACAACATGAAGAGATGGCGAAAAGACAAAAACTACAGCATCCCCAGCAGCACGTCCGTGTTCCCAATAATCAACAAACTGTACAGGGTCATCTACCACTCAGAGCTGCTCCTAATCAACCAATGCACAATCCCCCCCCTGCAGCTGCAGCTGGACCTAGTCAGCATTTTGGTAAACCTAGGGGACCTGCAGGTCAGAATAGGTATCCTCAGGGTGGAAATCAAGGAGGATATAATGTAAATCGAGGAAACCAGGCTGGTGGCTATGGTGCCCCTTATCCGCCTCAAGGTAGAGGTGGGGGATATCCTGCAGCTGGTATGCCTGGTCAAGGACCAAGAGGAGGAGGTGGAAATTATGGGGTTGGTGGTCCTGGTTATCCACAAGGAGGTTCTTATGGTGGAACTGGTGGAGGGCGAGGTCCAATGGGAGGGAATCGTGGCCAGCAGTTTGGGTGGCAGCAGTAAACATGTTGTGTTGTGATATTGCTGACAGACCAGTTGCTTTTGGGAAATTGAAATTTGCAAGCAAAATTTCATGTTTTACATGTTCAACCAGCTTTATATGTTACTTGTACGCTGAAAGGTTAATAACTTATTACCATGGTAATACAGCATGAATTTGTTTCTTATTTAGTTCTTAAGAAATATGTGCAAATATGCAACATATATGCATGAACATATCCTGTGACCAATTTATTTGCACCTGCATTGTGTTTTGATATTTCTGTCAGTATCACATGGTTGCATTGTCACGGCAGTTGTAGAGGCCCACTTAAAAGATGTTCTTGGTTTTTGCAGCAAATGCAGTATATTGATGTTGATGGAACATATGCTCGCTTATCAAACTCTGGCACGTATTGGTTTTCTCCACTGTACTTGTAGATGAATTGCTGGTTGGCAGTTGCAAAATTTTTCAGTCAACATGACCTTAGAGTATTGTGTAATTT
>VDFB02000007.1:215386497-215412870 GCA_007258455.2 Sequoia sempervirens
AAAATTCATTGCCTAGGGAATAGGCTCGGGTTTTCTTTGGTTTTTGGTTAGGAGATACCAATCCTAAAAAGTCAACACAAAAAGCGTGTTTAACAGCTTACTTTATTTTTCCGGACTTCGCCCATGTGGCTGACGACTTTATTTTTAGCCAAAATTGATAAAATGAAAAGGGTTTGTAGAGGAGATTCTCAGCTTTTTGCCAATATAAATTATGTTTTATTTTGAATTTAATAGATTATTATTATTTATTTTCTACTAGAATTATGACAAAAGTCCTGATTGATAGGCTGATTGTAAAACATTTATAACTTTCAAGCGGTATCATATTTTTTGAATCAAAACATCGTCACATTCTATGCTTTGCATACTATAGGATTAAAAAAAAAATTGAATTTCATGAAATTTTGACCAAGTTAAGGTGGTGGACATCGAGTTTTATATTTTTAAAAAGTTGTAATAAAAATTCATAATTAATTATTTACATGGAAAAAAATTACAAAAAATATCGTCACACATCAGGACACATGGACATGAGTCCTCTACTTACATCTAAAATCTCATAAAAAAATATTATCATTTTATTATGTTAGGGTGGTCAGACAAACACCTACTTCTTAATTTTTTCCTGAAATTTAAGTAATACTGCATTGAAATTTTAAATTTTCACCAAATAGATTTTGTTTTAAAAAAAATAAACCTAGTAGTTTAGAAACTACATTCAATTTCCCACATAATCTATTCTTACATGTTTTTGAAATAATATAGATAACTTATTCAAATTTTTACATCAAGTTGCCTAACTCTAATTGTTCTAAATTTTCATTGCCACTTAATGGCTTGTTTGGCATACCATGATCCTGCACATACCCCTATACGGGTATTTTTATATATCAATCAAGGAATTGAGTACATATCTAGATATGTGCATATGTATCTGTCTATCTGCCAGGGCACTCAATACAATTTTCCTCTTTGTGTGTGATATTTATTATCAAGCAAGTGTTGTTTTAATACCTGTTATATAATTCCTCTATTTGTTTTCAATATGTACTATGAAATAATGTAGCTTGAATCTTATATCAATATGTTTCATGATATCCTTTTCCCCTCATTTGTTTCAAGCTTTACAGATACTACACGATTAAATGCTCTCTTCTTAGGAAATAGCAACTTCAAACAAGTAGCCTAACGCCTAAAGATATAAAGTTCAATAGATAAGAGACAATGCAACTATTGTTATCTTTTGCAGTTAAAGCTGCAAATGCATTTAGTCAACCGTTACATATATTACTTTTGTTGTGTGAATATGTTTTATTATTTTCTTTCCTTTATTATCCATTCTTCTATATATTCCACTTACCAATATTGTTCTAACCGTCTTCAAATCATATTAAATGATTTTTCTTTACTAGGATATCTCTTCTCTGTGTACTTCTTAACCCACAAAAAATGGTACAATGTTATAGAGTTTGGTTCAAAACACCCATCTTTCTACACATTCTAGTCACTGCACATATATATCAAGACGACCATGGGTTTAGTGCTTTTTTATTTTATCATTGTATATTTGTTGATGCTTATATATACATAGACACACAAATTGTCACACACACTTGCCCATCAAAAAAACATACTCTATTCTATTCATTCTATTTTTCATTGTTTCCACAACTCTCTTTTCAACATTTTTAGTGCATTACTTATACATGTAGTTGTTTGCCAGTATCCCATGTATTCAAAATCTCCCATTTTATCTCTTTCTATTTACAACAAAGAATGCTAACCTATTTTATTCTATGTGAATATTTTTCCCTTTCTAATGTTGCACAAAAGCAATACGCATTGATCTATGTGGCTATGAATAGCAACCAAACATCGCTATCATATGCTTCTGAGCGAACAAACAAACTGTTCATAGCATCACACTGTTTATCCCCGGAAGCACATGGGAGTGGTGTCTGTTGTTCCATTCCACTAAAGCAAGCAATTTTTACAATACTCTGCTATTGGCCCAGCACTACACCACCGACAACCCACATTCTTGCCATGCTCCACGTTGCCATTAAAGAACGTAGGTCAAGTCACTGCCAATATAAGTCGACAAGGACAAGATTTAACTATGATAAAACCATGCATAGAGAATGATTATGTCTTTGAAGTCTCCAAAATGGGTATAACGGAAAACATACAAACAAATAACAATGAAGATTTCTTTCACACAAATGTTCGCCAACATGCCATTTATTCAAAATGTTCCATTTTATCTCTTTATTTTTTTAACAAATATTGCTAACCTCTTTTACTCTATATTTATATTATTTACTTTATAATGTTGGACAGATACAATAGACATTCAAGAAAATTAATGTGTTGTAAATTCTCTATTCCACATCCTTCCATGCTACAACTTGGCCCAACCATCTTTTACTTGTGATTCTTAAGTGTTTTTCCAATAGTTGTTTCTAAATGTCTCTACTCTTCTTATTGTGTGATATATGGTAAGAGTCCTTGAGATTTTCCATGGACCTTACCTACTTTTCTTTCTTGGGGGTTTAGCTAGAGCCCATGAGGCTTCATGATGCCAATATGGTAGGGAGGAAAATGATTGTGGGTTTACTGGTTTTGAATTGTATCATCAATATATTTGTTGCTCCTTATATACATGGACAAATAACCCTAACCTATTTTATTTTATATTTATATTTTCCCCTTTCTATTGTTGCACGAATACAATAGACATTGAAGAAAATTATTCTATTGTAAATTGTGTATGTCAAGTTACTTGTGATTCTTAAGTGCTCTTCCAATAGTTGTTTTAAAATTTCTTTGTTTTTGTTTTTTTGTCATATATGCTAAGAGTCTTTGAAATTTTCCATGGACATTACTTGCCTTTTTTCTTGGGGATTTAGCTAGAGCCCATGAGGCTTCATGATGCCACTATGGTAGGGAGTACAATGAGCATGGGTTTAGTGCTTTTGGATTCTATCATCGTATATTTGTTGTTGCTTATATACATAGACACACAAATTCTCACACACACTTGCCCACCAAAAAAACATACTCTATTCTATTCATTGTATTTGTCTTTTTTCCACAACTCTCTTTTCAAAAAATTTAGTAGATTACTTATACACAATTGTTTGTTAGTATCCCATGTATTCAAAATCTCCTATTTTATCTCTTTTTTATTTACAACAAACAATGCTAACCTGTTTTATTCTATGTCTATATCTTTTGCTTTATAATGTTGCACGGAAGCAATAGGAATACAAGGGAATTACTGTATTCTAAATTGTCTATTTCATATTCTTTCCTACTCCAACAAGTTGATCCAATGCTACCCAATCTTGTTGAACACCACCAACATGACATGTAACTACAAAAATTTCCTATTATCAATAAATAGATTTCATTAACCAGCTATAAATATTGTTAATTGTTCTGCTTACTTTTTTTTGCAATGAAATGTGATTCTGCCAAGAATATAACTTTCCACATAGGAAATTAAGTGTACTCAGTGACATGTTATGTGATTAGAAAAAATGAAACTATTCTTTGCTAATGACCATCTTCCTTTTGTAGGTGGAAATCTGCATAATTATAATCATCAGATATGCTCTTCATTGGATAGATATTTGCATAGCACATATTTCATTTAAAATGGTAGATATGAAGAACCAAAAATAGCAATCTTGCCCTGCAAGGTGTGCAGCGAAATGTTATAAAATCCGTGGCATTTTGCATGTCTTTAAAATTCATGATGTTCGTCATGAAATTATAAGTTATGGAATTTTCCATGGGTTTTATAGCATTTCAGACTACATACCCTGTAGGCCAAAAGTGCACTGGTGTGTACATGCCAGATTTTCCACATGGTGATTCTTTCAATTCAATGCTACGTATACATTCGCTTCAACACAGGTGCTCCACAAAAAAAAAAATTCCTCTCCCAACTATATAATGCTAGCATGTCAGTAAATAGATTCATGATGGGCCAAAAAAGTGGAAATATGATGGATATGTGTAGGGTATGTGGCTAACAACTTTTTTTACCCAAAATTGATGAAACGAAAAGGGTTTTTAAAGGATATTCTCAGCTTTCCACCAATATAAATTATGTTGATTGAAAAAAATCTATTTGAATTACAACTAAAGTCCTGATTGATACGGTGATTGAAAAAAATCTATAGATTTCAAATGGTATTACATTTTTTGAATCTGAAACATGTGTCACATTCTATGCTTCACATACTATAGGATAAAAAAAAAAATTGAATTTCATGAAGTTTTAACCAAGTTAAGGTGGTTAGACATACGATTTTTTATATTTTTAAAAGTTGTAATAAAAATTCATAATTAATTATTTACTTGGAAAAAATTACAAAAAAATATGCATCACATCCTAACATGAGTCCTCTACTTATATCTAAAATATTATATCTAAAATATTATAAAAAATATTATCATTTTATTGTGGTTAGGGTGGTTAGACAGACACCTACTTATTTTTCCCTTAAATTTAAGTACTACTATATTGAAATTTCAAATTTTCACCAAATAGATTTTTTTTTTTAAATAAACCTAGTAGTTTAGAACTACATTCAATTTTCTACATATTCTATTCTTACATATTTTTGAAATAATATAGATAACTTATTCAAATTTTTACGTCAAGTTTCCTAACTCTGATTTTTTTGAATTTTTTGCCACTTAAGGGCCTGCTTTTTCCATGATGATCTTGCAGATACCCTTGATTAATTTATTGTTTCTTTTGATACCAAGTTGAAGGGGTTTAACACTGATGCATTGCAAAATGTGTGAGAAAGTATATTTATTAAGTTGTATTATCGAGAGAGCCATTGTGGTGTTGGTTTGATAGCACATTATTTATTGTTCATGCCTTTCGTTCAGTGCTTATTGTTCCTATTGATAGCACATTGCAGGGTTTTATATTGATTAAGATGCATTGTGTAAATAGCAAGTGCGGTGTTGCTTAAGCAACAAACCATTGTTAGAATCATCACGTTCTGCTCTAGTGTCCCATTTCAAAATCATTCAATTTTTCCTTACATGCATATATGTATATGCAAAAACTCTTGTATAGATTTACTATTGTGTTTTCCATATTGCCTCAAAACAAGGCCTGTGTTGTCATTCAATTAAAATAATAATGAATGCTAAATTTCCACGGTATCTCCCATGCAAGTTTCATTCTTCTCTTGCTTAGGGCTCTCGAGAAGATAAAAAAGCATGGATTTTGTAGTTCTACATTTAACACCATACACTTGTTCTTACATATATATATATATATATATATATATATATGTCTAGACAAATTGTTGAATACATTTAGTGACATCTTTCTAATGTTCCCTGCAAACAATGTGTAGCTTCTAATTCAATTAAAATGCCTTGACAAAGTATGCATGTTGTTCGAGTCCTAGAATTATGGAGTTGGTACTAATTATAACATCTTCACTTTTTACAAAAGCCACTTCTGATGTCCATTACAACTAAACTAATGGAATCACTTTTCCAAAAGACATAACTATACTAATTGAATCACTTTTTCAAAAGCATACTTGTTAATTTGATCTTAGGAAGATAACACATAATGTACAATTTGGTAGCCACTTTGTAACTGGTAAATCCTATTCCCGAACACAAGAACCATCTTCCCATTTTAACGAATCAAACAATTGATTTAGCTATACAAAAACATCAAATATACACTCTATTAACACAAAATATATAATACCTTAAATTTTGGACAAAGATTGTAATTATTAAGAAAACTAATGCTTTACAAATTTCAATTGTATTCAATTGAGAAAATGTGATTTATAAAGAAAAAAATTATTTAAAAATCATTTTCCTAATATTACTTAAGAAAACTAATACTTTACAAATTCCAATTGTATTCAATTGAGAAAATATGATTTATAAAGAAAAAAGAAACAATAAATAGACAACAAAACACATGAACAATAAATTACTAGTTTTGGAAAAATACCCATTGAGAATGACTTACATATTGTGTAGCACAATAGTTTTACAACCCTCTAGTTTGCTAAAAAACAAAGCCGAGGCCGACAATTTTTACAATGGTTTGGTGTCAAACCCACACCACAATGGCTCTTTCAACAATACAACTTAATCAAATTATGCCACACAAAATGGTAGGTGTTTGCTGATATGCACATTGAGCATATTCATTGTTCTAATATAATGATGTCAATTGTTTTGGTTGCCTTCTGAAATGAGAAACTCTCGTGTTTATGTTATTTAATCCACAAATTCAATTTTTCCATGTATTAGTATTCATATCTACCTTACGATAATTAAATCATAATCAATCAATTGATTCATCAGCTAGACAAAAATATCAAATATAAATGTGCATCTAGGCCTAACAACTATTAAAGTATAATAGATATAAAATTATATGATAGCTTACATTTTTGACAAAAATGATTATTAGTAACAAAACTAATTATTTAAAAATTTAAATTCTATTTAATTTTCCAAAACTAATTTATTAAGAAAGTTTTTATTGAAAAATCATTCTCCTAAGATTATTTTCATAATCAATTTACAACTAAGAAATATTGATGTATAAATCCAAAGATCAATTTCTCGCACTAGACTGCATTATTTAAAGATAATTAAATAATAATCAAACAATTTACTAATTAATATAGAAAAGCATATCAAACATAAATTTCCTCTTTTATGCAAATCGTTCTTAGTCTTCGAATGCATTGCCTTATCTTAAGAAAATTAAATAATAATTAATCAATTGATTGATTAGCCTAAAGAAAAATGTTAAATATACATGTGCATCTATGCCTACCAACTATTAAACTAAAATACACATAAAATTATATCATATTTTAAATTTTAGAGAGAACTTATTATTACTAGGAAAACTAATTATTTGAAAATTTGAATTGTATTTAATTTACCAAATGTAATTAAATAAAATCACTTTAAGAGAATTATTGTAATTAAAAATATTCATGATTAATTGCTTCAGATTCAAAAAATCTTATCATCATTCAACTCCTCTTATTCCATATTCAATTATTAACATGCTTTCCTTTTTTGACTTTCTCTAATAATTGCAAATATTAACAACTTCCTTCCTTGCTCCCCACTCATTACCAATTCGTGGTAGACCCCTATCGGTTGATTGTCGAATGTCTGTGCATTTGACTACTAGTAAATAAGTAGTGCAAACTATTTCAATTACTGTCTAAAAAAAATATTATATAAAATAATAAATAAGCAATGCAAAATATTTCAATTAGTGTCTGAAAAAGGTATTATATAAAATAATAAACTAGTAGTTGTGTGTGGTGACATGCAATGATGAGATGATAGGTAGAGGGACATACAAATGGTAGGAATGCAATATGAGAGAGAGCAAAGGGTGTGTGCATATCTAGATGTAGCAAATGGCACTATATATTGTAAGTGTTAGTTGGAACATTGATTTTTTCCTGTTATATCTTATTACCCCTATGTGGAGATATGTATGTACATGTTATAGCACATTCAAACAAAATTGATACATACCAAGAGAGATAAAGTGACCACATTTAAGAATCCTTATGGCATCATTAATAACCCTTTTATAATACCTTTACACTAAAATGGTAGGGCACAGATAAAGGTATTAATACATGTAGGTTATGTCAAAAGCATAATAGAATTATCTGAAAGCTTATAATATTATTGATTTGTAATAGGACATACAATTGTCAAATAAGTATATTTGCATAATTGATGGACAACCATAACAATAAAGAGATAATTGCATCCATAGGATTCTGTTGATGTTAATGGAAAAGTAGATTGGTACAGAAAATTTGAACTGCATTTTTTTTATTTTGTTTGGGAATCTGACTTTACATGTGATTGGAATATATCTCGAAATATTACATGTAAACTTTGTGTGCACAAGATTTAAAAATAGAGATTGTTGTCTCAATGTAATCAATGCTCAAAAAAATCATTAATATTACACTTAATATATAGCCTATGAAACATATGAATCTTGTCTGAATCTTATGTCAGAAACATAGAGATTTGCACATAGGAAATATAAAATGAAACACAACAAAATGAGGCCTACTCTCCACCCTACCATATTGGGTCATGGAGCCTCGTGGTCTCTCACCAAACCCCCAAGCAAGAACATACATCGTCCACCACTCTCGTCAATGGTGAAATCAATGTTCATTATTACACTTAATATAGATTCTATGAGGATCTAATTGTTTATTTGACCATTGCGACTGATTTTGTAGTCACTATAATTATTCTGAAAGGTCGTTTATAACACATTACTTCATCAAAATCCCCATTATGGCTAGAGTATGCTCTACAAGAATAATAAAAAACTGTGAAGTTTAGTGCAGTGATCATCTGTCATTAGTAGGCAATATATCTAAATCAGGAAATATAAAGAGTTCTATAATTTATAATAGATAATATGCAATGCACCTATAATAGAAGGGATGAAATAAATAAAATATAGGCACTCCTTGTGCACATGGAGAAATGTAGTATAAAGACAAGAAAAGAAGGCTTGCTCTCCACCCTACCATATTGGGTCATGGAGTGTCATGCACTCTCACCAAACCCCTGAGCAAAGAAATAAATTGTCCACCACTTTGATCAATGGTGAAAGTAATTTTTTGGCCCCTACTAACTTTATACAAGATCTAATGGCATCAAAACATCCACGAGGGGGGATTTTTTGGCTTGAGTATGATCTGCAAACATGAAAGGATAATGTGAAGTTTAGTGCAATAAACACATGCCATTGCTAGACAATAAATAAATTAGGAAATATAAATACTTGTATAATTTATAACAAATAATATGCAATGCAGCTATAATAGAACACAACAATTGAATAAAATGTAGGCATACCTTGTGCACACAATGGATTGCAGTATGAACACAAATAAAGAAGGCCTGCTCTTCACCCTACCATATTGCCTCATGGAGCCTCATGGGCTCTCACCAAACCCCCGAGCAAAAAAATTAATTGTCCACCACTTTGATCAATGGTAAAAACAATGCTTTGGCACCTAAGAAAATTAGTTGAGTTCAAATCTATGCTATATATTTTTAATAAATTGAGATGCAGTTGTGAAATAAGAGATGGAATAAAAGATATATAGCATTGCGTTGTATACAGATAGAATGTAGGCGAAGGCCATACACCATGAAAACGTACGATCGTAAAGCTATTTAGCATTTTGGAGATCTGTACACCTTGTATATAAATTGAATGTAGTTGCAATCTAAAATGGTTTGACTCATATATAGGTACACACAAGGAAAATGTGAACTTTAGTGAGGTGAACATGTTTCGTTGGTAACCAATATCTAAATTATGAAATTTAAACAGTTCTATAATTTATAAGGGAAAAATATGCAATACCATGATTACATCTTCCATATAAAAAATGATAAGGAAGCAAATTTAGAAATGGTGGAAATTCTATATGCATGGAAATGAAGAGGGAAAGAGAAGTAGTATGTAATGCCCATAATTTTACACTAGAAAAACTCAAATAATTTGATTTTTTTTCTGATTCAAATCATGGTTAAATACATACTACGAATTCTCTATGCAAGGTTAAGGTCATTCTCGATACCAAAACTACTTCCAATACAATTGTCATCCTCACTCTTAGAAAACAATTTAATATCAACACTAATATCATTCACAACATTAATATTATGGATATATATAATGAGCATGGGGACTATAAATTCCAATAGCTAATCCAAGTCTCCTAAATAATTTTCCCAGTAACTACTTGATCGCTTGACATTAAAATTAGTACTACTTTTGTTACTCTTAACGCTTCAAATAAAGTGATTGTTGATATTAATGTTCCTTTAAACTCAAAAGATGGGATTTATTATTATTGTTAAATCTATTTGGATAATTGTCAACTATTGGAATTCATATCCACAATATAATAAATAGTTAATTTCTTTACACATATATATTTCATTTCCCTTATGACGTAATTTAAAATTATTATAAATAAATCATTATTATAATAATTTAAAATTATCATAATAATAATGATTACTTTTTTCAATTAAGTAAATTATTTCCTATATATATATTTTATATATATTATTTAAAGAAAAATAAAAGAATATTCTTTTTTTTCCTTTTAAAAGTATGGTAAAAATACTGAACCCTTACTTACCCTTAAAAGAATATATTTTACATACCCTTACTTTATTCTAAATTAATATGAGTGGGGATATATTCTCTTATTCTTTAAAGGGATTATTTAAACGTGAAGATTAGAGAAGACTTTTAAGAGTTGAAATGAATGGAGTAGATGTGGAGCTCTAAACATGGAAATTTCTAAACTTGCCACAGGAAAAAATTTCTTTCGTAGTTTTTTTTTTTTTTTTTAATAATGATTAACTTTTTCTTCTACACTAACTACGTTATAAAGATATTATTGTTACGAATTTCCCAAGTCACTAATGTGTGAACAAAATTTATGAATGCTTAGCAGAAAAGGGCTAAGATCCATCCCTCTAGAAAGTGATACTAATGCAAACACGTATAACATTGCTAATTCTATGTTTATCAATAATTTAGGATTCAAATTTAATATAGTTATCCCTGAGGCAGATATACCCGCTATGATTCCTAATGAAAATGATGTTAATCCATTCTTTCACATTTATAATTGATGAATACCATTTACGTACAGGATGGTGTAGAAACTTAAATAAACTTTCCAATACCACTGGAAGTTGTCATAGCTCACTTGAATATGGAACCTTCTAAGCTTAAATAATTTTCTGGTACCTTTCTACAGTCTGTTAAAGCTATGACACTTGCATACGAGTGTAAAATCCTAAATAGCCTATGTGGTATTGTATCCGGTTTAGAGTTTATAAAACATCAAGAAACATAAAAAAATAAAAACAATTGTACACACATATGTGTACGTATATACATACATACATACACACTCATATATACACACAGACATACATGCAATCCACAGAGCAATAGTGCAAAACTAATTAGGTAGGGAAGAAGTCTTCTCTTCATTATATAGGCATTAAAAGCTGCACCTAATTATTGCACGGGCATGAATAATCTGAAATGCAAGGACATATATAAGTGATTTCTTGAAATAAAAGTTTTCTGACTCCATTAATCTCCATACACGGAAACCCAAAATAGGATGTGAAATGGCTAGCCTACAGGTTTGCTTGTCAGAGTCTCCTTGCAGAGGAAGTATTTATGAATGACTTCATAACTCAAACATATCGATGGAACAAAAATGACAACCACATGAGATGGCCATAGATTCTTGTCAGAGGGAGTAGATTAACCAACAGTTTTAAATTCAACGACCTCCAGTTAACATTTTCCCATACTTACCAATTAATTCTACTATCAAACCTGATGGAAAATCTGCTGTTACAGCAGGCGGGTTCGTGACCAACAATATACGGTATGAAAAGAAAGAAGAAGGAAGCTTTCCGGCTAACCATGAAAGACAAAATAACAAAAGTGATCTTAAATTCTAACCATTCTTAGTGCACCCAAAAGACCAGAGGAGATTTTCTCTTTTTTCATCATGAAATCTACCAAATATCCTATGAATTAACAAAGAGAGGAAGGCTGCATGGTTACTGCTCCAAGAATTCTTCAGTTGTCGTTTATCATATGTCATTTCTGGCTTCTCAATTTACCCTGCTGTGATCTTACGTCCTCTTCAGTTCGAGTTGGGTGAAATAGTTTATGATTTATGACTGGGCTTTAAATACTCCCTCAACTCAGTCTGACATGGGTCGAAATGACTCAGAGATTTCACGCAAGGAGCAACTATGAGTAGGAGCTAGCTACGCAGCCTACAAAACCGAATGTTGTCGTGTCATACCATGCCATGCCATGCCATGCCCTGCCTGCCTTTAATTTATTTATATGTTGACTAAAGTATTACATTCCTAACTTGATTATTTAAATGTTTAATAATTTTGGAAAAATAATTTAAATTTAGTCACATATTACATTCCTAACTAAATTATTTATATGCTTACTATAAGATGATTTCTCCTCTTAATAATTTTTAAAAGTGACATAAAATTGGTTATATAAACTATTTTGATTTACTTTTGAGTGCTTATACTACTCTTTAAATTATTATTTTATTTGTTATTTTAGGAGCTTGTGTCTTTATTTAAATTATTTATATGTTTAATAATTTATAAAAAAAATATTTAAAGAAAATATAATTTTTTAATAGACATAAAAATAATTTAAAGATATTAACATTTTTAAAATAATATTATTAACTACAAATACAAATACACATTCAAATCAAAATTATAAAAATAATATTAATATAAAAAATAATTTAAAAATTAAATCTAAATACAATTCAAATAACTTAAACTATCAAATAATTTAAATCATTTTCAATTTTTTAAAAATGTTCATAAGGCACAACACTTGCTGAAGGTTTTGCAAATGGGGTTGCAAGGTAAGTGGGCTTAACCTTGGGGGAAAACTTTGTGGTTAAGCGCGCTTGTGGAAATACACTGAGAGTTATCATTATCGAGGCACCTATTATAACCCTAACCTCAAGCTTAATCATAGAATAGTAACCCAAAACCTAACCCTAATTATAAACTTAAGTGAACTATAACCCTAATTGAATTGTAACCTTAACCCTAGTTCAATCATAAACCTAATTCAACCCTAACCCTACCCCTAACCCAAATTGTACCCTAACCGTAACCGTAATAGTAAACCTAATTGAACTATATACCAAACCCTAATCAAACCCTAATTATAATCGTAATTGAACCCTAATCCTAATTGTATCATCAACCTAATTGACTTGCAACTCTAGTTGGACCATAACCCTAATTGTAAATTTTAATTGAATTGTAATTGTAATTGAACCCTAACACTAATCATAGTCCAAACCCTTATCATAATTCAATCGTAAGCCTAATTAGGCCCCAACCATAACCTCAATTTAAACCTACTTATTCAAATGTTTGTGAGATCATATATTTATTTAATATTTCTTATTCATTTATATTTTAAATATTTTCTTTTTCTTTTTCATTGATTTATCTTTCTCATCAAATCTCTCATTTATCTTTGATTTGTCTTTTTGATTAAATCTTATTATTTATTTGATCTTTTAATTAGGGTTAGGATTAGATTTATCTTATGTACCTTTGATTTATTTATCTGAACTATCTTTGTGATATATCTATCATTTATCTTTGAAAACTGGATATTTTTATTTAATTATTTGATCTTTTAATTTTTATTTATTTATTTGATCTTTTAGTTTGTTCATATATCTAATTAATCTTTTATCTTTGATTTATTTATTTAATGTTTTAATTTATTTACAATACACATTTTCATTTGATTTACTTACTACAACTCATGAGTTATTTGGTTTTGTTCCTCAAAAATTATGAGCATTGAAAATTAGGTGAGTTATAGAGGTAACTATTACGACATTTTCAACCACTTCTTAATATAATATCTTATTTTCTATTTATAATGAGTCAATAATATCTAAATATTTGGATAAGGAAGGGTTCTCCATTGGAAATATATCTTCCTCAAGCCATGTTAAATCCTTGGGTAGATATTTGAGTGATCTTGGTTAATAATATTTAAACTCATGTGAATGGAATTGTGGTCATCCTTGAATTGATATTTATTTTGATCTTCTCAAGTACTTAGTGTTATTAGAAGGATAAGTTGGTGTTTGTGATTTATCTTTGATTTTTTCAAACAAATCTCTTTAATTTATTTGTTATGGTCTTTTAAATTTATTTATTTGTCTTTAGTTTGTTTATTTCATCTTTTAATTTATTTTTTATCTTTGATTTTTTTATTTATTTTTCTTTGACTTGTTTATTTCATCTTTTAATTTATCTTTTATCTTTGATTTATTTATTTGATCTTTTAGTTTTTTTTTTTAATCATTGCTTTATTTATTTGATTTTTTAATTTATTTTTTATCTTTGATTTTTTTATTTGATCTTTTTTGATATTTTGATTTATTTCTAATAAATATTTTCAAATCTTTGTAATTTATCTCTAATAATTATTGGTTTTTTCTCTTAAGATAAATTACAGATTTAGATTTTATCATATGTGAACTCATTATTACAAAATTCCAAAATCAAAGTTAAGTATATAAAAAAAAAATTATTACAAAATATCAAAATATATATTAAAATAATTATTATTATAATGAAAGATAAATCAATTTATTTTTTTGTGGTATTCTTGCCCATGCAATCTGATTTCATGATTTTTATTATTTGTTTGTAAATTATCTTGTCCATATTATAAATTTGTAATAAACATACAAATAATTTAAAGATATTATTAATATTTTAAAAATATTATTATAAACTGTAAATACAAATACATTTTCAAATTAAAATTATAAAAATAATATTAAAAATAAAAAATAATTAAAAAATTAAATTTAAATACAATTCAAATAATTTAAATCATTTTCAAAATTATTAAACATAAAAATATTCTTTTATTTTATATATAAATAAAAAAATAAAAAATATATACATTATAAAAAAATCAAATTTAAATAACTTCTAAATAGTAATATCAGTCTCCAAAACATAATACTATTCCTTAAGTTCAAAAACCCTTACCAAATATTTATACAAATATAGTTATCCGTTGGTTGTACGAATCTGCTCTTTTGAGAATAAAAGAAAAATGGAGGCTGTCAGTACGTTTAAATGGTATGCTATGCCATGTAGCATGGAGTGGCACATCCATTCCCTGGTGCATTCTTGGGGTTGGATAGCCGTTGCCGAGTAAATGCGTCTAGCAATAGGGAGAGGTTAGGAATTAATTAAATTGCAGATTCTTGAAATCACAGTTTCACATTTAAATGGTATGCTATGCAATGCAGCATGGAGCGAGAGAGGTTAGGAATTAATTAAATTGCAGATTCTTGAAATCACAGTTTCACATTTAAATGGTATGCTATGCAATGCAGCATGGAGCGACACATCCATGCTCTGGTGCATTCTTGGGGCTGGATAGCCACTGCTGAGTAAATGCGTCTAGCAATAGGGAGAGGTTAGGAATTAATTAAATTGTAGATTCTTGAAATCACAATTTCATGTTCACACTTCCTATTACTGTTTTGATTTAGAGCCCCAGCTCCAACTTCTCAAATGTAAATGATTTTGACGTCTATGCAGGGAAAAGAGAAAGAAAAATAAGTAAAAACATCAAACAATCAGTCTATCCTTGCCAATTATACAGGTCCAGGTCAACCTGGTGCCCACGAATATATACAAATATAAAGAAGACATATTGCAGTATACAATGCAAACAAGGTCTACTTTCTGTAACACATCATAGGTGTGAGGATTTAGAATATATATATATATATATATATATATATATATTTAAATCATATATCCTTTTTTTATATATTTATTGCTTAGCATCTATTATATCTTCATTAGGTTAACACCCATTTTTTTGATTTCTCATGAATGGTTTCTCAACAATAGTGAATTAGTGGAGTGAATCTGTGCTTTCTGTGACATGGTTGAATGTCATTAGTAGATTGAAGCCAAGCATAAATAAAAAGGATGAGTTGGATTAATCGGGAGATCGAGACATATCCCTATAGTCAGGATCTTCTCGCAGTGTTGAGCTCTTTACACTTTCTTCCCATTTGTATGACAAATTGATATCTTAGTTGATTGCAAACATGCATATCTCACATTTTATAACTAATCCAATATAACTTTTCTATTTTCCCTTTTCTATGTTGGATTTTTAATATATACCTAAACATTTTAAATGGTTACAAAATAGTATTACTGCTGAATTTGACTAAGGTTTATACTATTTGGTTTCTAAATATGGATGGATGCCCCTCAATACCATACATTTATTTGGTTGCAGCCTTACCTTATGTCTATTGGAGTTATTGGTTACCATTTTACAGTGAGTGGGATTTGAACATGGGTTACGCTCTTATAACTTGGCTCCACTTCATTATTGTACCAAACCTCAGTAATGCCAAAATAACCCTTGTGTTTGTGGGTTGTTAAAGCTCAACTTACTCCTGAACTAACCCAAGAGATCGAATTCATGAAGTATACAAATTCAACATGTACAGTAAATTTTTTTGTAAAGTGAAATGACCAGACGAGTATTATTTGAAGTAGTTTAGATTAATGTTGATATCACTCATCAAGGATTATTTCCTTCATACTTAAATAGATCCATTCTTGATAGTGCAAGCACCAGAGTCCTTCTCCTAATACAATACACAACTAAACATATGAAGACATGCAAAAATTCCTTCCTTCACAAAGAAAATATTTTTATATATCCTATCCATTTTCCGAGTATAGCTTCATAGAATATATCCTTCTTTTATGATCACAAGATACCATTCTCATTACTCAAACTTTCAACATTGCTAATCAACATAGAAATGAAACAATCATGCCAATGACTAAGGATCTTCTTTCCATTCTTCAATATTTTTGTTTTTACAAGAGACATATTCTACAATATTACAACATTATTTAGCACACAATAAGGAACACACAAATTAGCATGGCTTGCTCTCCACCCTACTGTAATGGCATCATGGAGCTTTGTGAGCTCTAGCCATACCCCCGAGCAAGAATTATTTTGACCCCAAGAAGATGAATGGAGTCTTATCAAACTTTTATGAAAGGGATGAAAATAGCACAACATTCACATTTCTTACATGCATACTTTTCACTCATCATATTCAACAAAGATCCACACAAACATCTCTCTCCTACAACAAGTAAACAAGGAAAAATGGGAATATCAAGACTTATCTCTTTGCTTTAGGCGTTGGATTTTTACTCTTTTATCCTTCTTTTCCCTCCAACCAAGCCATCTTGAACACTCTCTCTCCAACATGACTCCACTCATCTTCTCAACCTTCCTACCATCCTCACTAAAGTTCTCGAAAAGGAGAAACTATGGGTAACACCCCACTCCTTCTTCCTCTCCAAATATATAGAAGTTTCATCAATTGCAACTCTTGGATGGGAAGGTGTTGAGTGTACCTCCCCCATCAATGAAGTTCCTCTCCCCCTTAATGATAACATGCATTTGGACAACCACTCAATCTTTCCACCCCATCCTCTTCTCAAAATTCGTCACTCTCCATTATGAGAGCTTTTCAGGGGTCAAATCATGATGTAGGGGCACTATTATATGCCCACTTGACCCCTACCACTATGGTATAGACCCTAGGGGTTTATTTTTGCACCCTAACCCAAAATTTTGACCAACAACTCTTGTTAAAATCCCACTCAAGGTTCCATATGAGTTTCAAACTTAGCTAGGGTTTCCAAGACTTGAATCCCCACTTACATCTTACATGAATCACAACTAAATGCCCTTGCAACCTTAGTCTTCCAATACATTAAATCTACTTGTTTCTAGGCCCCAAATGGGGTCAAATTTATATCCTCATAAAGAAGTCTTTTGATTTTCTCTTGATGGTTCTCCGATCCTAACACCATTTCCTTCCTGCACATTGCCAACACGATCGTAAGTATCAATTATGTATCACATTAATCTGTTAGCTGGATGTTTTAAGTTTTAACTATATAACAATCCATTTAGAATCTCAATTTGCATTCTATGGTATACAAGTGAATTCCACCTTCATGGTAATGACAATAAAACATAATGTACAAATGATATGCAAGAATATTGTCAAATAATCACACTACTAATCATCCACAATACATCTTACCATTTATTTAGAAATCTGAACATAAAATAAATTAGGGTTTTATTAATCACATGCAAGATGGGGTCTTACAACTTATACTTAAATGTTTATTTCATGTATATAGTTTCATTGGCAGAGAAAGAGAAAATCAAAGAGTTTAGAGAAATGCATTCCAAAAGTCATGAATTGCATTTGGCAATGGCCAAATGAAGCAACCCATTTGGCACACACCAAATTTGGCGAGCACCAAATAGGTTGCATTGGGAAGTACCAACCCAATGGGTTGGATTTTGCATTGGGCATCCGACCCAAAGGTTTGGACAACCCTTTCATGCAAAAGACGTGATTTTCTGAAAGGGTGCCAAATTTCCTCATATTTTTATCTGTGCTCCCTGTCTCATTTGCATGTCTTTCAATGCAAGTTTATAAAAAAACCGTGATAGTGTTAACCTCTCTCTTAGCTCTCTAAATATATAATTCTTTTTTCATTTTGATTTAGTTAAGGTTTTGATCCACAACTTCTATTATAAATGCCTCTATTTTTGGTCAAAACCAACATGTGCTAGTTTTAGGATAGATTTTTACTCATTCATCGAAACGTGAAATAAATTACATTTTTGAAACTAGACTCCATTCTACACATGATGAAAAAAAAATCAATTTTCGATTAGTTTTCAAAAAATTTAGGGGGGAGCACACTCA
This sequence comes from Sequoia sempervirens, assembly GCA_007258455.2. Taxonomy (NCBI): domain Eukaryota; kingdom Viridiplantae; phylum Streptophyta; class Pinopsida; order Cupressales; family Cupressaceae; genus Sequoia; species Sequoia sempervirens. The sequence continues at coordinate 215,405,037 of VDFB02000007.1, forward strand.
AATTTTAGCTTTTCAGGATGTGTCCACTTTGAAAATTCATAAAATATTATATATTCATTAAAAAAATTATCCGAAAGAATGAGGATAAACTACATGGTGTTAGCTAATTTCTCACCATTAGGATTTTTGAAATTCTAAAAAGTTAATCAAAAGGGGAGCCTCTGTGCTTTGTTGTTTTTTTTAATAAAACAAGACTGTTTGCCCCCACTTTGAGACCCTTAATCTTCATTATTTTCAAAAAGAATTAGTAGCTTAGAAACTATACTTAGAGAACTTCAACTTTTGTCCTTGCTATATACCTTGAAATTTTGAGCGTAACTATCTTCATTTTCTTGTACAAATCAGATTTTGCTGATTTCAAAAAAAAAACTGGCATCTTAAGAGCCAAAATTGTGTCACAGATCCATACACTTACCCTACTGTGATGAAAGTTCCAAAGACAGACTTTTAGTCAATTAAAGAATTCAAAGTCAATTTTTTCTCTCCTTTTTCTAGTCACTATGAGTTGAGTAAACTACAAATTGTGACAAATTATTGACCAAGGTAATAGTTTTAAAGACTAGTCCTAATTGGAAATGCATCATATAAGAAATCATAGGACATTCTTAGAAGAAACATCTAAAGTCTAATATTTTGGAGGATAAAAGAAATCTAGTATTTTTTACTTCATAACACATCATCCTAGGTCTATTGTACACTTCTTTGTCGTCTAGAATATTCACTCAAAGTAAAAGCTAGCCTATTTGGGGGTTTAACTAAGGATAATCTTACCCTCGTGATCTAACAAATTCTCCAATGTGTTTAATGTTGTTGGTCATTACAAGCATTCACACATCAAGAAAGTGAGATGAACATGTTATAGCAAATCATGGAATCTTAGATCATTTTCATGAGTCACAAGGTCACTTCCATGTAGTAGATAAGTTCTATGTGTGCAAGGATCACCTTTGTAATCACAAATTTGATCCCAAACAATAGTAGATGGATTCTCAAGATAGATAAAATTATGAAGCACTAGTCAATGGATCCTTGGCTTTTAGACATACATTTTTGCATCAAAGTCAAACCTAAGCACTACCACTTGTATTTATTCAACTCCCACATTTATTTACACTTGTGGAAATGATAAATCCAAATCCTAATTAATTCTTCTAGGTTAAGTATTCAGTTATTATTTGCATTTGATTTAATTAGCCTAATTTTATGTAAAAGGGATTTTATTTCTTTACATTTGTCATGAGCCTTACATTCCTACACAACTTAGGGTTTTTCCTTAGAGTTTCTTCTACCTTCTATTAGGATTTCAAATTTGATTTTTTATTGTATTATTTTACATCAAATTTGATTAGGGTTCAAAACACTTTGTTTTTCACTGGTTAGGTTCTTGCCTTAAGGTTTTTAATATATTGTGTGATCTTGCTTTTTCTCACCCCACCCAACTTGTATTCCCCTTTAGGGTTTTTATTTTTTGATTATTGTTAGATTAATTATTCACTAATTTATGTAAAGTAAAATTTAACATATATTTTCATCCTTTTGACCTTAAAGGGCTTGATTCTTTCATTATCTCATATCTAATTCATCTTACCTAAGCACCCTTGAAGTGTCATTGTTTATCATGGATTTACATATGAGATGTTCCTCTCATTTGTGACACACAATCCGTATGTCCTTTTATGCTACGAGTAGGGATGCATTATCTATGAAGGTATTATTCTATTGTATAGTTTTTTATCCCTCTTGAATATCCTTATTTCATCTATCCACAAGCTTCATGTTGAACCCATTTATCTTATGCCTTGTGATAGTGATGAGCATGCACATAGTGAGGTTATACCTTGTGATACACCTTATATGATCAATATCAATGATGTGATACCTATTTTATCCCTTCATGACATTATTGCAACTTATGATGATCTTTCTTTTACATGTCATGATGATACCATATCTTTCCTAATGGATTTAGCCCATCTTGTAAAAATGATGCATCTTGTGACAATAATTCTCCTATATCTCATGTAAGGTTCTATGGGTGACTATTCCATTCTTTTATCTAATGGCATATCCCATAATGATATCATATTTTATGATGGTACTAAACTTTAGCTCTTCATGAGGATGTTTGTGAGTCTCATTTACCTACATGTTCATTACATCATGATATTATTATGCTTAGTGAGGATTGTTACATGATGATTTTGATGGTTATACAAATGCTTCTTTACATGTTAAATCTTTCTTTCTTACTAAGTATGCATATTTAGATGATGGTATCTTGTTAATTAGTGAGTTTAGCCTTCATTTGATTGATAGAGAATTATAGTAGTTTGAATCATCTTAGTTATGCTATAATTCATTATTATTTGGTTCATTTTTTTTATTATTCATTTTTCTAGGCTTAGTGCCCATGAGGATACTATGGTCCTAGTGATACCTTATCATTAATTATCTTTGAATGCTTGCTCACACACTACCCAAATCGCTTATGTGTCTAAACATCCTACATTTCATGCTCTACCATCCTCATATTCTAAAGATATCCCTACTTTTCATGTTGTAGATGTCTTACAAAGTTATCATATATTTGGAAATACACACCAAAGTTTGGCTAGAGCCCAAGATGTTCCATTGTGATAACCAACTCTACCACTTCATACAATTGATCTACCTTCTTCACCTAAAATTACATATGAAACTAACAAAGGGAATTTTGATATCCTTCAACAACTTCAATATACACAAGCTAAGATTCCTTTGGGATGTCTTATGTCCATCACCTTCATATAAGGATTTCATGAAAAAAGCTTTAGAGAAGATTCATAATAATCTTTATTCTACCCCACAATGAGTAACCTCCTTGATAAAATTTATTGGTCACAAGGAACCTCATTCTATTTCATTCAATGATGAAGAGCTCCCATACAAGTCAATTTTTAATGAAGATTTACCTCTAGACATTATGGTGGGGTATTGTAAATTGAATATAAAATATTGTTTAGTTAATAGTGAAACTAGATTGAACATATGCATTAAGGCCTTCTTGAAACAACTAAAGGGAGATCCATCAAAATTATAGTCATTCAAAATTATCGATGGAGGATTTGATAATGTGGGTAGAGGTTGTGTAGAAATAATTACTTTTCCCATCATAGCTCATCCATGTACATTGGACACATTGCTCAATATGACCTTGGGAAAATTGTCTAACAATGTTCGTTTAGGGCTTCCACAGTTTTATGTTATGAGGTTCACACCATCTTATATTGGTGTATAAAATTTTGGTATAAGGGTAAGAAGTGTCATATATATTTCATCCCTCAACCAATTAACCTTTTCTAAATGATGGTTGGTTCTAAGAATTCTATTACAAGGTAAAAATACAAACTTGTGTTACACTTCTATTAAAGAAATGACCAACAAAAATAAAAAAATTCAACTTTGACCACATAAAAGTGGCCTTTATATCTTGAAATTCAAAATGATATAAACTAATGAAATTTAGAACTCTTAGTGAAGTTGATGATTGTAATTTAAAAAAACATTAAACTTTTTTGATATTTTTAATAAATTTAAGAGTAGATTTTGAATTGTTGAAAATTTTAGAACAAAGTAAGGTTGATGGGATGTCACAAAAAAAGAGAAAACAATTTGTTTCCTTGATTTTTTTCTCCAAATAGCTAACTTCAATATTTAGTGCATGAAAAAATATTAATTAATTTTCATTGAATATTTTTTATTGTAATAATGTTTTAAAGTCAAACTTGACAAGAATGTCGTAGTTTTATGGGATGCCAAATTTTGTCTATTTTTTCTTATTATTCTTTTAAAAAATACCCTTTTGGAGAGGATTCTCTCATCTAGTGGATCATATATTTTTCAAAAAAATTAATATGTTTTAATATATTTTTTAATTTCTAATCAGCCTCATGTTTGATTATAGAAACCTACTTACAATAAATTTTTAAAAAATCATAATAAAACTAATCAATATATCATTTTTTTTTGGAATTTAGATTTTGAATTCTACAAAAAATTATTTTCAAATTTTCATGAAAGTGTTGCTAGTTGGAGAAATTCAAAGTTGAAGTTGAAGCTTTTATGAATTTTCCCCAAAAGAGGGGTTAATCTACCACATATGTAGCCACATGGATAGTTTCAATCGAGAGGGTTTTTAGTGAAAACATGCACATAAATTCAACCATGATTCAAATTTTCAATGAAAAAATATTTTATAGTTTCAACCGAAAGCGTTTTTCTTGAAATTGTATTTTCCACATATATGCTATGTGATTTTGGATGAAACAATTTCCCTCAAAACTGTTTGATTAGAAACTATTTTGTTGGTTGAAAGTGTGACACAACTCTACAATTTTACCCTATAAAAAATTGTCCATGGGATAAAAATGGCATCACATGTCACCTTCTACTTAATGATAGCTTGTTATTCTATGATGATTGGGGACCTCTAGATTTTACACCTTATGGTGTTAGTGATTACCATGTGGATCAAAACTATTATAAAATTCTCTCTTTATATGGATGGACATCTATGGAAAAATACCTAAATCATATAATGCCAATAATCAAGCATGTGTATGATAGTGATTTTGAGGGTAGTGCAATTGAACCATCTTATTCCCCACCTTCACTCAAGATTGCTAGAATTTTTAGCAACTCATGTGAACAAGGTAGGAACCACCTAATAGCCTTCCAATAGAATAGACAACATTGCGATATTTGTTAGCAACTTGAAGATATGACACATTGGTTGGAAGAAATATAAAGAGAAACATTGTGATATCTCTAGTTTCATGATATATTTTTATTTATTTAGTGATGTAGACATATATTCAAAGGGTCCAATTAAGGATTATTCAACCACAAAGCCAATACATAAATGTACACAACATAACTTAATTGATACAAAAAAAATGGAAACATACCTACTGATTCATAAACATAAATTACAATATGCCACAATGAGCTTATGACTTGAGATCTCAACCTTTAAAGAAACATGGACAATGTTCCTCAATATATTATTGAGCTTCCAGAAAGATATTGTAATCACTTTTTTGTGTCTATAACTAAATTTCACTATCTTTTAATGATCATGAGTGATTCTTAGCCTTAGGAATGATTTGCATTGGCGAAAAGGTGATGTAAACCATGATGCTAAATGAAACACGTATTATGGTAATGCGTATTTGGGAAGCTTATGGAATGAAAGTGATAAATTATATGCATTATATCATAATTTGGTTCATAAGAAAACCTCTCTTGGATTGATGAGCATAGAAATATAGCCAAATGTTTCTACAAAGCTCATAAAATTGTTGCATGTTTCAAATAGTGATTTATAATATGCATGTGGTTGAATCTGAAAATTTGATATCCCTTTGTGGTGAGAACCACAAGTTGCATTTGCCATATTGTGACTAGTAAATTATTACAAACATGTAAATAAACATAAATGGATTTTTTTTTAGTGAAGCAAGATTACTCTTGCACCTTGAATGCTCTTGCATTAGAAACTTAGGGTATTTTGAAAATTAAGTCCCTCCATTTCTGATGGCTAAAGGGAAACCAAAATGGTTCACCTCAACCTTGTAAATCCAATACAAGTCTTCAATAAACCATCCCTTCCATTCCACCAAATACTCTTCATATTACTTGTTTCTTGTGCTTTTTCAATTCTATCTCCTCTTTTTGTTGTTGTGGTCTCTATTTTTCCTAAATTATGAGTATCGATTGTCTCCCAATTCTTCTTCATGATAAATAATAAATATCTAATATATTAAGCACTATTGCTATATCCAAACCTTTAGAAAAGTCTACTTCATACTCATCCCAAATTTCATCATCTTCAAATTCTTGTATGTTTGAATTAAAAATATTTCTTTTTTGACATACACCATCACTTAATCTCCTATTACAAACTTGTTATATCTTTTTTTCTCATCAAAATTATCCTTACATTTGAAATTCATTATTTTAATTGATTTTATACTTCCTCATGTATTGTTTTCAATTCTCTACAAATTCCTTTTCCTTTCCTCTCCTTATCTATTCATTACTAGTTCATCTCAAGTATGAAACATTAATTAGACTACTTCCATTTACTATCACAAATAGTTCTTTTATTATACTCCTATTCACTCAATTGTTATATATGTAAACTTGCACTAATACCAATTTTCAACTCTCACCTTCTCTAATGCTAAACATCTCAACAAATTTCCTAAAATTATTTTCATATATTTTGCTTGTCCATGTATCTATGTATGGTATGATGAAATAAATTGGAACTCTATCTTCACCTTCTTCCATATTTTTTTTCTGACATTTTTCAACAAACTTAATATCTTTTTTTCTAAAAGTATACTACTTAGAAATTCATGCAATCTCACAATTTCTTTGAAAAAAAGTTAACTATATGTATGAAATCACTTGTCTTCTTACATGCTATGAAAATTTTCATCCTATAAAATATGTCATAAACTACAAAAATATAATCATAACCTCTTCAAGTTCTTGGAAATCCTAACATAACATGCATACTAATGTCTTCCAAATGATTTTTCAAAAATGGTAGTGGTTTGTATAAGCTACCATTCTAGCTACTCCTTTTTGATATTTTATAAACCCTACAAATTTGGAACATATTTTTGATATCCTTATACAATTGTGGTAAAATTAGTATTAATTCTCCAATGCCACTATCTTATCTACTACAAGTATCTTACAATCAACCACTATCCTTCTCCTTGATAAAATTTTTCCACTCATTGAACTTCTTAGAATGCACAATTAACTACCCTTGAACAACATATATTATGAATCAAATAAGCAAGCCACTTAATTCAATCCATACATATTGGTTTTACATGTTTCCATGTTTTAAAATTGAGATCAACTTCATATAAATGCTTCAATCCATCAATCCTACTACTAATCTCATCCATGTTAGAAAATTCTATCTTCTACTCAACAGATCTACAACCTTATTTTACTTATCACTCTTATGTTTAAATACAAAAGTATAACTTTACATGAACTCTACCCATCTCACATGCTCTTAATAACTTACATTGGTTGTTCAAATATTGTAATGATTTGTATACAACACAAATTATTTTGATAAAATTAATATATCCATTTCTTCAAAGCTTGAATTATAGTGATAAAACTATTGATCATACAATAAGTATCCCTGGCATCATTTAAATTCTTAATGAAATGAGTTGTTAGTTTACTTTTTGACTCAATAGTAATTGTATTGCATTTCAATTTGCATAACAATTAACTTGAGATACTTTGTTAAAATATGATAATGCTAGCAATGTTTTCATGCCACCTTATGTATTAGTAAACCAAATTTTATATAGTCTTGATGTTCATGATTTCTTTTAGTCCTCTCATAGTCTCAATTATTGGTGCACACATGCCACAAAATTTTATAAATTAGATAACCTATGAAGATCATGCCTCTCTAACATGTATTAGTGTGGGCCAATCTATGTAATTTATTTTTTACCCTTTTTGGATCCATCTTCAAAATTTTCATTAAAATTATAAATCCCAAATACGTCATCTCTAACTTCATGAAACTATATTTCTTCACATTGATCAATAAATTCTCTTTTCTTAATCTTCACAACACTAATATAATATTCTCTAGGTTCCCGAGTCATTATTCTTACTAAAAGTTAAAATATATTTGAATTAATCAATCACAAACTTACCCAAACGTTGATTCATTCATCAACTTCATAAATGTGTTAGGTGTGTTAGTCAACTAATAGGGCATGACCAACCACTCACACAATCC
>VDFB02000007.1:215412970-215428621 GCA_007258455.2 Sequoia sempervirens
ATATTTACAAAGGGGAGAGTTTGAGTTTGTTTTGAAACGAGATTGGTTCGAGGAGCTAGAACTGGTTGCCATTGTAATACCTGAGGCACCCGCACAACACATTCCATTTCTTCAAAATTTCAAAGTATTGAAACTAAATAACTTAATTCATTTCAAAAAATTAAACATGTGTTATAGATACTTAGAAGAATGAAAACGAAACAAAAACTTAAAAACAAAACAATAGAGTTCATTTGTAAAACAAAATGTAGGAAAAAAAACCAAAAAATTTCAAAAAACCTACCTCTTTTGAAGAAATCTTCCTCTACGATCTTCTTGGCAACAAATGAACACTTGCAAATGCTTAGGAATAGCACAACAACCAGCTACTAATGGTCAATGATCAATCTTCAACTTTTATGTAAAAATGCAATTTTTAGTTGTCATTAATATCTTCCATATATTTTAAGGCTGTTTTCCAGTTGGATTTTAAATTCATTTCTGTTTTATGCATAATTATTTGGTCAAAGGGTAGAGGAGTGTAATTAACTGAAACGATTAAAGGAAAATGTGATTACCATTATGTACATGCATGAGAAGATACTCAGAAGCGTGAGAAACATGATGTCAAAGTGTGATATGTGAACAATCAAATTTTAAAAATTGAATCTTATGAGTTATATAAATAGAAATAGAAATTTAGTAAGAGTAAAAACTTATTGGAAGAGGAGCTGTTAAAAAGTATGCCAAATAACAGCTTAGGAAATTAAACAATTTCCACAATCTGAAGAAAATGTGCCATTTGCAAATTCATAGCGAATGCAAGAAAGGAATTATCAACAAGTCAATTGAAGTTAAGTTAGTGTTGTGAATTAGTTGTTTAGAATTTGGTGAGCAACTGCTATTTTTGTATTTTATTTCCTGTTAGTTTTCATTAGTAATTGTGAAAAGAATATATCAAACTATGTTTTAACTATTACGTAAAGTGAAAAATATGAGATATATATTTGTGATTTATTTGGCAGAAAGGATTTTAAGTTTGTTATTGCAACTAATTTTGCAAAGTTCTGATTGAATTAATCACCTTTCTTGCAGAGGATCACGGCAAAGGATGCTCTTGATGCAGAATACTTTTGGAATGATCCTTTACCATGTGATCCTAAGAGGTTTTTATGCACTTCAGCATTGTATACTTGTGACATTTATTAGCTGTTGTAGAAACTGGGGTGGTTCCATTTTACTCTGATACCTTGACTTTGTTAATGCTCTATTTGTTTTCATGTACAGTTTGCCAAAGTATGAATCTTCACATGAATTTCAGACAAAGAAAAAACGCCAACAACAGCGACAACATGAAGAGATGGCGAAAAGACAAAAACTACAGCATCCCCAGCAGCACGTCCGTGTTCCCAATAATCAACAAACTGTACAGGGTCATCTACCACTCAGAGCTGCTCCTAATCAACCAATGCACAATCCCCCCCCTGCAGCTGCAGCTGGACCTAGTCAGCATTTTGGTAAACCTAGGGGACCTGCAGGTCAGAATAGGTATCCTCAGGGTGGAAATCAAGGAGGATATAATGTAAATCGAGGAAACCAGGCTGGTGGCTATGGTGCCCCTTATCCGCCTCAAGGTAGAGGTGGGGGATATCCTGCAGCTGGTATGCCTGGTCAAGGACCAAGAGGAGGAGGTGGAAATTATGGGGTTGGTGGTCCTGGTTATCCACAAGGAGGTTCTTATGGTGGAACTGGTGGAGGGCGAGGTCCAATGGGAGGGAATCGTGGCCAGCAGTTTGGGTGGCAGCAGTAAACATGTTGTGTTGTGATATTGCTGACAGACCAGTTGCTTTTGGGAAATTGAAATTTGCAAGCAAAATTTCATGTTTTACATGTTCAACCAGCTTTATATGTTACTTGTACGCTGAAAGGTTAATAACTTATTACCATGGTAATACAGCATGCATTTGTTTCTTATTTAGTTCTTAAGAAATATGTGCAAATATGCAACATATATGCATGAACATATCCTGTGACCAATTTATTTGCACCTGCATTGTGTTTTGATATTTCTGTCAGTATCACATGGTTGCATTGTCACGGCAGTTGTAGAGGCCCACTTAAAAGATGTTCTTGGTTTTTGCAGCAAATGCAGTATATTGATGTTGATGGAACATATGCTCGCTTATCAAACTCTGGCACGTATTGGTTTTCTCCACTGTACTTGTAGATGAATTGCTGGTTGGCAGTTGCAAAATTTTTCAGTCAACATGACCTTAGAGTATTGTGTAATTTTTCAAGGAATAGAATCTTAATTCTGTCTTTATTTAATCTGCCTACAGAAGAATGGCAAATAACATTTTGTTCTCAATTGGACTTGTGTGAGCTTCTCATTCCTGTCCACAATTTATATCCTTAATTTGTGACGTACATTTCCAAGGTATAGAGCTTTTCATTTTATACATCCATATCTTCTTTTTTTCCAGATGTAAAGGCTGGCAAATGACATTGCTATAAATTGTGTTGCAAGTATTAATTAATCAGCAATAGGAGATTTTCCTTCTTGCTGATATGTGTGTTCTACATTGTGCTAGCAAAATTTGAGTTGCATTCTAGTTTCTCTCACATGCAATACTTTCAGTCATGTAAGATTGACAATATAGTCGCCAGCCGGCGTGTTCCCTTTCTATTTTTTAATTAGGTGTATGTAACATTTATATGCCAAAATAGACAATATTCTGGTCTGAATAAAGAAAAGGAAAGATGCTTCTAAGCTGGTTCTTATATAAAAATTGCAGCATAGCTGTTTATGATTCACTCGGACATCTGATTCACATCCATCATCGATAATGTCTAGTTTTGAGTTTTGTACTCTGCAACAATTCCTCGTCTGTCTGAATTTTTTGCATTTAGAAAAACATGTGATTATGTCAGACTCTCGAGTTGTTTGCTATGAGGGAGACGAGATTGGCCTTGCTATGAAGAAACAAATACATCCTATTTAAAATTATTAAAACTTTCTGAATTTCTTGCATATCGAAAAACTTTAATTTAGCTGCAGTATATTAAGTCAATGCTGATTTGTCATGTATACTAAAAACGTGTAGTTGCATATGGCCAAGTCTAGAGCTATTGTGCAACTTAAGTGCTCCAGATTCATTATATTTTATTCTTCTTGAATGTCTTGTCAAAATTTTAATGTACCTTCAATAAAAATATGAAACAAAGATTCTATTTATATTTAAAAAAATTGAAGAAATCAAATCATAAATATTTTAAGCAGAATTTTCCACACATGGATTTGTATGTTCAATTACCACTGTTAACGGACATCCTTCCTACTTACATTGTTGACGACCATCTTGATCTATATAGCAGGACCATCTTTTTATCCATCACTTTATTAACTTACTTGATTACCCTATTTCAACTTTTTTTTGCATGGATTCATGGTTTCTGATGCGTGAGGAGCATCTGTGGTTGCCAGCCATCTTGCATCAACAATTTTGATCAATTTTGGAATGAATTGTTTTTGATTAATATTTTGGTGCTTTTAAATGATTTTAATGTCCAAAAATCAAATTTAATAAATTGGACAATTTTGGTTTGTAATTTGCATTGGGAAGCATGTCAGAAATTGCATTTTAAGTATTAAAATGCCAAAAATCAGATTGGGGGTGGGATTCTTGGAGGTTATGAAGTTTGAATTTTCATTTAATTTGCTATAATGCTTCAGGCAAGAATGGGACACCCATGTGGTGTTTGACTGGAAATTTAGAATTTGAATTTCAAATTGGAGAATGAGAGTATAATGGTGCCGGCTAGTGTAGGCCTGCCTGGCTAGAAGTGGTGCAAGCATGCACTGGAGAGTTAGAAACTTGTAATTGATGCAATTAATTGATTTTTCCAGGTAGGGGCGTGGAGTTGGAGGTTTCTCAGCTGCTGGAGTTAGTGGTTGCAGAGAAGTTTTCATTCTTGAATTTGTTTTGTTTTGATTTTTGGGTCAGGTTTTGGGAGTTGCAAGTTTGGGGCGCAACTTTTCTTGTGAGAGAGTTTCAGATGTGTTTTTGCAGGTGGAAGGTGAAATTCAGCAGGAAACACCTTGGTGAATGCTTAGGAGTTTTGTGTTCTTGATTTCCAGAATACTGTTGCAGGTGAAGAAGGAAGAATTGCAAGAAGTTGGAGAAACAAGGAGACATACCTGTAGATGATGTTGCCTGCAACAAATCATTCTATTTGAGTTTTTATATATTTCTTCAGTCTCCAAGGCTGCAATTATAATCCTTTCAGTTTGAGTGTAATTTACATGTGTTGCAGGAGCCATTGAGCAATAAAAATCCAGTGTGTTGCTGATTTTTGGTGTTAAGTTTATTTAATTTCTCAAATTGCTTGTTGTGTGTTTGGATTTGCTAAGAGTTGTAGGAACTCTCTTGCATCAGTTCCACAAATCTAATCTGTCATTGTTGGAGTTTAGAAATGATATTTGCAATAAGTGTGTTGATTTATTCTCCCAACCATTTTTTCCAACAATATACAGAGGTTTTGTAAACACATTTGACAAGATGGCTTGCTAAGGAGTTAAAAAAACATATCAATTGGGCAACACCTTAACAATAAACACATGAACAAAATGAAGATGAGCCTATAATTACTTAGCATTGAATTTTTATCACTTGATCCCTTCAATTATTGCGAAGATAGAGAGGATGTGCATGATGTAATTGTAATTCACCAAACTGCTTCACATGCCTCTAAACTACCATAAATCCAACTAAAACTACTGATATTTATATCGCTTATGGCTGGGCATGGCATACAAGACAATATGTAGACTTGCTAGCAAGTAGATCTATATAACTAACCAATAAGTCATAATTGAAGAATCAATGGAAGTATAAATAGTAGGAATATTATTACATATTCAGTGAGAGCAATAATAGCTCTTCTATTACCCTTGAACGCGGAATAATGTACATGATTACCTGTTGGGCTTTAGAAGCAATGATATATGTTCTCATTGTCTTAGTTCCAAGAGGAATTATGTGATGTAAGGAGGCAAGAACACTATTTAAAAGGACAATGGATAATTAGGACAGGGAGATACATTAGGAAGTATTATTAGTGTAAAAGACAATTGGATCTTTTTGTTAGTCAGTGAGTTAGTCTTGTGTATCAATACTTGATTTTTGTTATGAAGTATTAGGTAGCATCCAAGAATTGTAGATGCTTCTTGAAAGGTCTTATGGGACATACTATTCAACTTTCTAGATTTGTCATATAGTGCATGGAGAGCACACAACATTGGAATATGGTTTGCAATGGATTACGAAGTAGTGTGCCTTGAATAATTGATGATCAAGTTGTACTCAATTATGTTGACTTGACAATGGATTGAGAATTCCATATGCCATACCTTGATGCAATTGAACAATTCATCTATTTTAAAGAGTAATCATATAAATTTGTTTGGTCATTGTTGAAGTGTGATTACTTTGTACTCAATTATGTTGACTTGACAATGGATTGAGAATTCCATATGCCATACCTTGATGCAATTGAACAATTCATCTATTTTAAAGAGTAATCATAGAAATTTGTTTGGTCATTGTTGAAGTGTGATTTCTTTAATTGCATAATTCCTTACCTTGGGAATTCGAACTAGCAAACAATTGGCTTTGCTAGTTTAAATAGTATTGTTTTAATTAGTTGGTCTTTCTTTGATGAATCTTGTGTTAATGAGTTACTCTTTCTATTGTGAATATGGCGTGCTAGATCTAAATGTGTTAGATGGATTAATGCTTGTTCAAGTAGATCTTTCTCTTATGAATTTGGAATACTAGATCCAAATGTGTTGGATGTTCAACTAATGTTTGTTCAAGTAGAGTTGGTGCATATAACTTCAATAACTTACTATTGAATAAAAGGATGTATTTGCAAGGATGACACTCTTTGTACTTTTGTTATTGAAAAGTAAGATTTGGAAACTTGGTAATACACTTTTTTGATTTATTGCAAAAGATTTATTGTTTTGTAAAATACTCGTCTTGCATAGTTAATTTGGGCATTGTGTGTGGTTACAAATGGATATATGTCATGTTAGCCCTTGGCCAAGATTATTGAAGGAAGAAACAATCTTTCAAGCATTATCAAAGAATAACTACATAAGAGGGAGAGGAAGTGGAGAGAAGCCCTACCTTTGCAATTCGTAATAAATAATGATTGTCACAAGAAGGATTGGTGTCTCATAGGAAATGAGGCCATGCATTGAAAAATTCTTGACAAGCCAAAATCACAATTGTAGTATTTGAAATACGCACCAACATTCCTATTGATCTTGACTTGGAGAAACCAACCACATTGAGGAAACAAAATGTGTATCTTGCATTGAAAGTTATTCACCAATCTCAATCTGCTTTGGTTCTCCAATAGATCATTTGTTAGTTGCATTTTTGATAATCTAGAGAACTTTTCCTTGACACTTGCCATTGCCACTTCAAAATCTAGAGTAGTTTCCTTCATATCTTGTCACTTTCACTTTAAACTTTTAGTTGTTTCTCTAATTGGTTGTTGCTATGTACTTTAGAAAAAACTTAAGCCATAGCTAATTTATGGGATCACACCTACATTGATTACATCTATTGAAAGTTTGAGTGCAAATTTATCAATTTGTCACCCCAAAAGTCAATATCACAATTGAATGATTGAACATAAAAAAAGAACAAATTTTATGTAGACCTATTAATGTACATGTAAAAGTTGACATGGAAGCAAGTGAAGGTAATCCTTTGAAGTGAAGACACAATATTTAAGAAAGTGCAAACCTTGTCAACATTTAGACATGTGTAGGGTTCATCAACATATCAAAATCAACAAATAAATTTTGAGAATTTAATATTATCACCATTATAGCATGGGCAATGATCATTAGATAGTCTACAACATCAATTGTTGACATCATAGAACTAATCTTGTCAATATCTCACCAATGTGAGAAACAACAAATGATATCTTAAAATATTTGTCATTTAAATGCAATTTCATGTCTAGGGCTAAAGACAACAAGAGGTTGCATAACTATCCATAGCAGATGAGATGACCTAGGAAAATAAAAAGGTTATCTCTAGAATAGGAGACTTAATTCCAGCACCAAAAATCCCATTGAGTATGTAGAATCAAGCATATGATGACCATGTGCATTAAGTAAGCTTAAGTGGAAAAGTAGAGCAACACTAGTGATCGCATAAAGGCTTTGCTATCAATGATATGCACATGTATGCAACTAAACACAAAATGAAAGTTTTTTATGTTTGATCATGGATCCATTTGAAACTAACCATGTGATAGTTATTGATCTCTTTCAATTCCATTATATCTCCTAACACCTTGAATGCTGTATTGAGACTAAGAATGCCTCCTCTCTCCATAATTTGGCCTAGGTCACTTCATATTTGTTGTATGCAAGATCTTAATGAAGATTAATCATGCTTGACTTTCAAGTATGATTTAATCTTTTCATGTAAAGCCACAATTGGTGTGGACTATTATGGAGGAATAAAATTTGTAGTGTGCATATTTGAAATGGGGTTGTCACCATTCTCTCATTAGGTAGAAAAATAAGTTGAACTAAATAAATAATTTCTTGGTCTTTCCTACCATTTCCTCTTGCATATCCCACCCAACAAAGTGAAAGTAAGCAACTAGCTAAAGAAGAAAAATATTTTGAATGTCAATGAATTTCCTTACTTTGAGGGTTTGAAGAAGATGACTAGGTTTTTACTCAATCAAATCCATGAAGAAACTTTGTACATGAAGAAAGTGTGAATTGCACTCAATTCAATGATCTATGCAATTGCAAGCTTGAAGGAATTATAGTTTCTTTGTAGGATATGAAAAATATATCAACCACAAGGAAACCTATAGTGCATTGAATATAAAAAGGGATCTACAAATAAAAGTAAATCAATGATTTTTAGGACTATAGAGTAGACATGGCAAAAAGATCATGCTCACTTTCTTAGTGAGGTATCTATGTTATACATTAACCATTGTAGCATTCATTGACACACTGTAGTATACATATACTATATCAAACATTTTTGGGGATTTGAGCAAGGTTTGGATCTAAATTGTGAACTTTACATGTTAGGAAAATTGAAGACCATATTGAAATGGCGCTCATTGTTTATATATATGTATATATATATGTATGTGTATATATATGTATATGTATATGTATACACACACACACATATATATATGTATATGTATACATATACATATATATATATACATATATATATGTATATGTACACATATATATATATATATATATATATATATATATATATACATATATATATATATATATATATATATATATATATATATATATATATATATATGTATATAATATATATATATATACATACATATGGTCCCCCTTCTCAACTATGGCATAATACATACATACATACATATGGTCCCCCTTCTCAACTATGGCATACCATCCAACTACTACAAAATTAAGAGAAAAATAAAATTCAATTAACAACCCTTACCAAGGCATATCAATAACAACTATAAGCAATATGAAAAACTGCTATTCAAGATATTAAAGAATGGAACCCAAGCACAACATAGACATATGAATGAACATATTTATTATCACTATAATCTACTCCACCTCCCATATAACCAACATTCCATCACTCATATGCCTTGTTCTAGAAACCTTTGATACTAGAACCAACTCCACTTTTGCTTCAACTGAATTCCTTGCCGTCTTTGATAGGGCATGAATTTTGGAACTATGCACTATAGAATCTTGTGAACAACCAAGTCAATAGACCTTGATCTCGAAATGACATAAAATAATCACTAGCTATTTCCACAACGCCCTTATGCACTAACACTATTGTATTTGACATGATAATAATCATATCCTACATGAAATGTTCTAGAACATCCACACAAATATGCATCTCATTCATATCTACCCTCAACCTTTGTTACCAATGCTCCACTTTTGTGTAATTCATATTTTTATTTTCCTTATTCAAATTTATCTCTTCAATCTCAATTTGGTTTCCATATATCTTCTTCCATATCCATCCCACTAGGAACTAGAAGTGCTGTAATGTAGACAAGAAGCTCCACTATAAAAATATGGGAATCAAAGCAATCCACATGAAATTTTCATTAACATGGCACACAACTGAAGTAGACCATAATTTTCTAAATCCTCTTGCCTTAATATGGACTTCACCATCCCAATATTAATTAAGGTGTTGCAATAAAAAATACCATACACTCTCCCATCTAATATTATACCCCACCTCAAAGGACCTTATGATTTGAAACCATATGCCATCACAACACATATAACAATACCAAAGCACCAAAGAGACAAACTTGAGACTCTCTAGTCGACTCCATTTGATCATCCCTATAACAAAAATATTAATATTTAATACATTGAGTTCATATTGGAGTAAACAAAAACATCTCCAAATATAAAATGCATAGTGTACGAAGAGTACACTATACATAGAGCCACCACTAACCACTACCACTCACAATCCACATTCCTTATAATGATTCCCTATCTTTGATTATAGTATAAGCTAGAGATTGCCAATTATACTCATCCATACTTTATAAGAGAGAAATAAGATTACACTACACCAATTTTGGCTAAAAGGTCAATTATGCTATTTTGTTATTGATAACAATTAGAAATTCTATAGGATTAATTTCTCTTTCCATATTAAGATTTCTTCTAGTAATAATTTAAGCCAATAGTTTGGACCAAATCCTTTGTTGACCACTTTTATAATTATATGCAAATCTCCTTTTATTTCTATATCTCTATATCCTACCTCTCAAAGTCTTGGATCCCTACACATAAGTGCTAGCCGCTCTGTAAAGTTTTTAACTTTATTACCAAGGGTTGAGAAAAGTTGAGAGCCTCCTAAAGAAAAAATTCCATTTATGTCTTTTACTTTAAAGCATGTCCATACATTACTTGGATTACCTTTTTGTTACACCATTGAAATTAAGTTTTATGACTATCAAAAGTTTTAACCAGTTAAGAAACTTAAAGTTTTTCTTTACTTCTCTAACCCCTTTAATGGGATGAAATGGAATCTATTGTTGATGACAAACAAATCCAATAATTTCATTTTATTTTAAGAAAAAAATTGAAAGATATGCCCCCAAAAAAACAATTGTCAATTATTTCACATTGACTATGTAAGAGTTGGCTATGGAGATAGCCACCCAAGATATAGAGGGAAAATAGAAAGCACAATGAAAAGAGAAGATCAATATGACCAGAATAAATTGTATTCCTATCAATGAATACAAAAATAGAATGAATATACAATGTATGAGAGACCCTTGATTATGTAGCCAAGGTGAGACATAGAATTATACAAGATCATGACAAATGTCTTAATTCTATGTTATGAGATAAATAATATTAAATGACCTAGGACATAAGCATTAAATGTAAAAAAGATAATATCTAATGCCAACTAGGACTTCTAGAAAGATTCCTAGGACCAAAGTAAATTTAACATGTGAATAATACCTACTAGGTAAACTAGTTAGGTAAATTACCTTATTCACACCAAAACCCCCCCTTAAGTGCAACTTAGGGAGGAGGAAACTAATATGAATGATGCAAAGACGATGATGGGTCTTGAATACTAGGCCATGTTAGGTACCCATGAACAAATGCAATCTCTCACAAATGAAGAAAAGGAGAAAAATCAGTGGGACAAAACTCCTCCCCAAAAGAGAAATGAAAACAAAATTCTCACTAAAGAATGAGGACATAATGCCATACGCGAAAAAAAATTACCCCCATACGAGAGCAAAACAAGAGAGACTATGCAACTTCTCCTCAATGTATAGTCACCTACAATGATGGTATATGCTCGAAAATGAATACTAAATATGATCTAAGAATGGATACAAGAAATGAATACGAGCGAAGAAGAATGCTGTGATGCCATTGAATTATGCTCAAGTGTCTCCATGTTGATGCCAAAAGATAACACACTCCAAACAGGAGTTCTAGACCATATTGATGAATATGAAAATTTAGAATCTCCTGGAAACGATTCTAGAACATAATCCAAAGACAAAGATATCTCCTCTAAAGAAGCATCCTATAAATGTTGCTCAAAAGTATCTACACTCATGTTAAACTGTAAAAATTGATCATGTAGAGAATGAACAAGAGAGTCAGAGTGTTCCATCACAACAATTGAAGAAGGATCATCTCCATTAAAGAGAAGATGAATGGAATCAATGGTGTATCCAAAATTTAAAATGTGGGACTCACAAAAAAACCTATAATGTTTGTCAAGGAGTCATCCAAAGTATCCATATTTGGAAGAGAATGCATACCTGCTGCATTGAATCACAAGAAGCCAAGACTGTGGCAAACCAAGAATCATCAAATGCAGCAATAAATGGAGGAGATGGAATGCAAGGTTCAAGAATAGGATCACATGTGAGAACACCCAAGTTCAAGTAACCAAAATTATCCTCAAAACCATAGTCCACACTAGAAGTGTGATCATCATCCAAAGGATCAAAGCTATCATTAGGAACAAAGTCTAAAAAAGTGCATAGTCGAGATGTATGATCAACCATCCTAATAGCAATGACCTTTCTATTCTCCAAGTCTCTAATGATAACTGAATCAACAGCGAATTCCACGTTCCTCCTTGCTCCAACATGAGTGATTTGATACATATAAAGGAGATTATTTTTCAAATGAGGTACACACAAGACATCATTGAAAGTGCCATCCCCAATATTAATAGATCCCCTCCTAATTACATTCACATAAGTATGATTTCCCATCAAAATAGGTGGCATGACACAAGTCTCAAAAGAAGAGAACATAGAATGTGAAGATGCCATATGATGAGAAGCTCTTGAATATATAAAATACCTCCTTGATCCATGACCTATAGAAGCACAAAGAGCTTATCCTTTGTTCTTACTTGTACCAATAGCATGACTCTTTTCCTTATCAAGTTTTGTGTGTTTGGAAGAAGATGAAGTAGACATTCTAGAAGGTAAATTGATTATTTTTTTCATAAGATGTTTTAGTTCATCAAGGTCTTTCTTATAACAACAATTTTCTTCATGTCCATCCTTTTTGTAATATACACAAGTAAGCTTCTCCTTCTTAGACGATTCCTCCTTAGAAAATGATTTTTTATGTTCTTTATAGAATTAGATGTGGATTGTGTGTTCTTCTTAGGCTTGTTCTTTTTTCTTCTCTTTTCCACCTGAACACTATTAGATTTGTGAAAAACACACAAGACACAAGATCAAACAACAAATGAGAACACCTTCCATGCATGAGAGTTGCAAATAATGATTTGCTATTTACTCAAAAAGAAAGAACTTACAGAATGAACCTCAAGAGAGATAATGCAATGAAGGAGAGTGCTTATAAGAGCAACCCCTAAATGAGAAAGGGATTAGATCATGAAAAGTGTCAACATCACATGCGATGAGACAAAATGATCTAATAATAACTCAAACTAAAATAATAAAAAAACCACTCCTAAGTTTAGCTTAAGTACATAAAGTGAAATTAGCATACTAATCAATTAACAATTAATTAATTAATTATTAGCTAATGAATGATTACTCTAACACCCCACTTAAGTGAAACTTATGGAGTAACTAAAAACCCTAAAAGTGAATGCATAAAAAGAAAATAATGCATGAATGGGTACTGAAAATAAGGCTTGACAAGGTACCCATGTACTTGAATAATCTGATCTCTCACAATTGGAGAAAATGAGAAAAACTCATGGGAAAAACCCCTCTCCAAAGAGAGAAAGGAAAATTAAATACTAAGAAACCTCCAAAATAATGTTCCAAAAATAATAGGAACATGAAGAACATTGCTGAAGCATGAAGAAGCTGTAGAAAACTATCAAATGATGATTGGTATAATGTTGAAATGAAGAACCTCCTCTAAAATAAATGATGACCAGGATCAAGAAGACAATAATTTGCATGAGTGCCCCCAACAACAATACTTGAACAATGATCATATGGAAAACAAAGGCAAAAATTTGATGATCAAAAATACAAATGGCACATGGATATGCATGAGTGACCCCAATGACACTACTCAAGCATGCAAAATGCAAGTCAAAAGTACAAGTACCAATTGATGAGGGCGCAACCCGAGACTTAGAAAATAACCCACAAACAAGAGAATAATTTTATTATTCAGAAAATGAAGCTTCTTACATGCAGAGGATCTCAAATCCCCAAGTTCTACAACACATGCAAGTTACAGAAAGCTACATAATCACCCTTTCGCAATATGCGAGCTTGTCCCCAAAAAGTTACCCAAAAATTAGAAACCCTCCCATAAATAGAGCTCCTCTTTAGTTTGGAGCCAAAACAACATTCAAATTTGAGTTTAGGCGGTTTGGCGCCGAACAAACTTGAAGTTCAAATTTCAAAAGAACATTTGCAATTATATCTTCTAGAAAGTGCGCCAACTTCCCGGGGCCATAACTTTTTGACTTCTTGGAAGGTCTGTTGCGCTCAAAATTTTCTATGCCGATTTCGGCAAGTTTCGGGGCCGTTCCGGGAACTCTAAGTGCCTCAAATCTAACTCAGAAGATTTTCAGGTGCAAATATGGGAAACTAAAACTGCAATATTTTTCAACCTAGGAATAGAAAATAAAAACCGTAAATTGGGAATTTCATTATGACGAAAAGGGTATCCAAAAATGTAAAACATCTAAAAACTGAGAAACTTGAAATTTAACTATTTTTGGGTGATGCAAGATTGCCCTTACACCATTGGATGCTCCTGCATCAGACACCCAGGGTAATTTGAGAAGTGACCCATCACGTCTCAGATGGTTGAGGAAAACCCAACCGGTCAACCTCTGCCTTAGATAGCCAGGATGAATTTTCCACAGGCCTTCCTCTCCATTTCACCAGATATTCTTCATACTGCCTATTTCTAGTACTCCTTCCCACATGACTATCCAAGATTGCTTCAATCTCCTCCCTTTCTAAAGTAGGTGCTGGAATGTCATATTGCCCTATTGCTGGTGCTTCCTCCGTTCCACCTTCATGATACTCTATCAAATCTGAAATGTTGAACATAGGGGAAATGTTGATTCCATTAGGCAACTCTACCTCATATGCATTTCCTGAATCATGCTTCTTCAAAATCTTACAGGGACCGAATTTCTTCATCTTCAATTTGTTATAGGTTCCCACGGGAAGCCTTTCAAGTGGACCATTACTTCATCACCAGTCTGAAACTCCTTATTCCTCCTTTTCTGATCTGCCTTAGCCTTATATTGCATATTCATCTTATTAATGTGTTCTCATACTTTCTCATGTATATTCTTGATGTGCTCTGCAAAATATTTAGCTTCAACACTTATTTTCTTCTCTTGGTCCATCTTCCTCAATTCTGGAGCTGTTATGGGGCTACCTCCATACACAATCTAACGGTGATCTACCAGTGCTTCTGTTGACAAAATTGTTGTAAGAAAATTCTGCCTGGGGTAAGATCAAGTTCCATCCCTTGGGTTTATCTCCTACCAAACATCTCAGTAGGTTACCCAGACTCCTGTTAACAACCTCTGTCTGCCCATCTGTTTATGGATGGTGTGCAGAACTAAACTTCAACTCTGTCTTCAGCTTCTTCCACAAGGTCCTCCAAAAGTACCCCACAAATTTGGTGTCACGATCTGAAACAATACTCTTTGAAGAACAAGTCAACAATGTGGACTGCATCATGGGTCTTCCGACATGGAATGAAATGTGCCATCTTCGAAAACCTGTCAACTACCACAAATACTGAATCATTCCCTCTTTGCGTCCTTCACAAACCAAGAACAAAGTCCATACTTATATCCTCCCAAGGCCTCTTTGGTATAGGTAAGTATCATATAATCCCGTATTCTCGCTCACCTCTTTAGCCATCCGGACATACCCGTGAACTTTGTACAAACTTCTTCTACATCCTCGTGACAATCGAGGCCAATAATGTCGAATGATAATGGTACGGTTCCTGTCCCACCAAAATGTCCCGCCATTCCTCCACTATGCTTCTCCTTTATCAGGTCCTCTCTCATGGAACTCCTTGAGATACACAATTGACTTCCATTAAATAACATGCCATCCTGGATTATGAAATCCATCCACCTTGTCCTATCCACTGTAACAGGTTCCTTGCAATCTTTCCAAGCCTTTGCAAAATCAGGATCTTGTGCATACATTGTCTTAAGTTCATTGAACCCAATCACTTCAATTTGCATCTTTGTCATCAATGTATGCCTCCTACTTAAGGCATCTGCAACCCTATTTGACTTCCCACTCTTATGTTTCAAAACAAAGGTATAACTTTGCAAAAACTCTACCCATTTCATATGCCTCTGATTTAATTTTCCCTAACTATTTAGGTACTGCAAGGCTTGATGATCAATATATAGAACAAATTCCTTCAGCAACAAATAATGTCTCCATTTATTTAATGCTTGAACTATTGCATAAAATTCTTGATCATATACATAATACTTTTTCTTGGCATCATTTAACTTTTCACTGAAATAAGCAATGGGCTTACCTTCTTGGCTCAACACTGCTCCAATGGTACAA
>VDFB02000007.1:215428721-215473420 GCA_007258455.2 Sequoia sempervirens
ATTTTGAATTTTATTATTTTATTATTAAATTATTTACCTCCTATATTTACCTAAATTGTGTTAGTTCAAAATATTATTAATATATTATATTTTATGTTATTATCTGTTGATAATTCCTAGATGATTACATTATCTTTACACATTGTACTACTTTTATTTTATTTAGAATAGATGTTCTTAAAACTTGTTTTTCCCTTTTCATTCTTTAGTATTAGGTATAGTGTCTAAATTTGTTGATCGAATCTATTTGTCAAGCAAAATTTTCATGATGGTTATCTATTCAAACTTTCTCTTCAAATACTAAGATACATCCTATTATAAAAAAATAGATATTTAAAATAAATACACTTATCAAAATGATTCAATAGAAAATTTGATGGTCTACCTAAAATCTCCCCTTTCATATAATAAAATTTGATGGTCTACCTAAATTTGATTTTATTTTAAGACCAAAATAATTAAATATAACCATATAACTATTAGATTTAGACCTTGCTTAAATAGAGTTATATTAGCACACTTGACTTAAATCTAAATATTGTTCTAGGATTGGAACACCTAGAAATTTTTGTTGTCACAATCTAACTATGAGTACAAATAAACACATAGTTGGAAGCATCAATTATTTATCACACTTTTAGTGGTTGATAGTTTTGCAAAAAATTACAAGAAACCTACACAACTTCACTAAAAGGAAATCACACCTAGATATAGTGAAGTCTTGGAAATTTTTTCTAATGGAGCTATATATTTGGCAAGTCATTTAGTGACTATTTCAAAATTTATTTTGTAGAATTAGAGTCATTTTTTTGGTTATGTAGATCAAATTTCTTATGAGAATGATTTCAATAAAGGGATACAATTGAAAGTTGATCTTGGTTGTCACATAGCTTTTTTATGATGGTTATCCATTACATATTTCCATATATATACAACTATATTCTAATATAAAATTTGATGATTTGATTGAAGTTTCCTCTTTCATGTGATATAATCTTCATAATTTTTTTGAGTATTTTACAAAAAATATTTGAATAGTGATTAAATTTAATTCTTGACCAATGAGATCCATTGTGAAGAATAACCATAATGAAATTAATATTAGCTTCACATAGCTATCACCAGTTAGGAGTTGAACTCTCGATTATAAAGTTTATTCTTTGTCTTCTATAAGAATAATTTCCCCAGTACCTACCTTTAATATTTTGAGAAGCATAATGAAAGCTCAAAGAATTGAACCATTTGTTGCGTAGGACTCTCCTAAACCTCTAAATTTACAATAATTAAATGATATAAAATCTAAATAATTTTTCATATTTTTACAAGAAATGGTTTCACCAATCTTATTGATCATGTATAAGGTATAACTAATCTATGTGTAATATACCACATTGTAGCTCCTAATGTTTCCCTTATCACTTACTATATTTTTCAAAGGCATGGCATTTGAATAGAGTTTATAAATCTATCACTTTCATATGTATTTAATTGGGATGAGCTTGGTAGTTTTATTTTAAATAATTCAATAAAAAGGGAGACACTATATCATCAGTGGAGAAGCTTACTAGAATCAAGAGAGCCCCTGTGGAATGTATTATAGACTTAAATATTATATTTATGAATCCTTGGGAGAGAATACAAAAAAATTCATTCCCTTCTCAGCATGTATTTTTAAATATATTTTCTCATAGCTTTCAACCCTAAAAATTTACATGACTCAATAAAAGGGTGGTAGGAACTTACCATATGCTTATGAAACTGCAATAGACGATAAGAATAGCCTTATTCATCTTTGTCAGATTTATCCTATAACTGTAATGCCTCTTTTTGTATAAATATCCATCCCTAAAAAAATAAAACATATTCTCTACCTACAATTATCAACATACCATCAAATATTCCTACTATATAGTAGATGTAAATGATCAACCAAGGTACAACTATTAACAACTTGAATTACTAAGTACTAATGAACTAGATGAGATTAAGAATATGATGATGGTTTTATTCATTGATTTGGTGGATTTGAAAAGAAAAATTACCATTAACTATAATAGGTTATAAAATTTCAATAGCTAGAATAAGGGGTACCGACCCAAACATGACATGCCACCATTAAGTTGTAATATGGATTTGAATAGATATAATCGTTCTCCCTAAAGACCATAGACCATTATTGTACCACTAAAAATTATTTAGGGCATTTCCTATACTAGGCTCATAATGAAGTATCTTGACAATCTTAAGCCATAGTGATTGCATTACTAATATAGAATAATATAGTATAGGAATAAATTTTTTCGTGTTTGTATTGTAAGGATATCAAATGATTGTAAAAAATATATGGTTGATTAGGAATACGTATTTGTAACCAAACCATATTATACTATTTTGTTGGAGAGGTAAAGGAAGCTCATAATTTGTGAACAAATGCTAAAAATGATGTCATGACTTATTAGAGGTTAGATTTGTATTGTAAATGAAGTCTCACTAGTTAATGATACCTTAAGTAAAGCTTGATTATTTTACAAGGGATAAGAAGAGATATTTATGTTGGCAATGGTTGTCATTGATGTCAAAACCTAAGGAGATTGTTACATATGCTTGGAGTAAAAGCACAAAGTTGTATCACACTTTATAAAGGAAACGACCAACATTGATTCAACTTTTAAATTTGAATCACTAAAAAGTGGCATATATGTTTTGAATTTTGAAATGATGTAAACTAGTAAAATATGTATTTTTTAGTATATTTTATGTTTGTATTTTAAAAAAAAAATTAAATTAATTTTTAATAAATTAACACTATAATTTTGCAGTCATGAGGACAACCCCAAGCGTATGGTTGATGGCTTTGATCGCCATGAAAATATTTAGAAGGTCTGGCAAAGTTTGGCTGCGCAGGTGGAAGAAGGATGGATTACAGTCAAGGGTAAAAAAGATAAATCTTCATGGCCTTCTTTCGACATGACTCTTTGCTCCCACAAGAAAAGTGCTAATTGTAAATCTTGATGAGTTTTGTTTGGGTGCTGGCTTTTTGTTGGCTGCAGGCTGTCTTTTTTGCAGCCTGACCTTTCTTGTTGTAAAGGGTTTTGGATCCCTTCAAAATCCGCTTATCCCCAAATATCAAAAACACTATAATTTAGTTCTTGATAAAATGCTGAAAAATAAAGTTGTATGAGACGTCAAACCTTTTATAGTAATTTTTTTTTCTTTCAAATTTTTTATGTGTATTTATAACTTGAAACTTTAGTGCATGGATATATTTTTTTCCAATTTTGATAAATATATATTTTTTAAATAAATATTAAAATGTGCATGAATCAAAAAATAGTTGTTTCTACTGGACGTCAACTTTCATATTAAATATTTATCTAAAATGGAAATTTTTTTATACCATCTTGAAATAGATTCTTTTATCTAGTTCATCATATTTTTAAATTTTTTTTTTAATAAGTTTTAGTATTTTTCCTTGGCATGGTAATCAACCTAATATTTTGTGTTGATAATCCACTTTTAGTAAAAATAAAAAATAAAAAATAAATAATAATTAAACTATTAAAATAAATATATTTTAGAAAACTACTCTTATGAATCTACAAAAGGGTATTTTTATATTTTAAAAAAAATGATATTTACATTAGTAGGAGTTATTGAAACTTCAAGTTTTTCAAATAATTTTAATTTTTTGGTAAATTGGACTCAAAGTGGTGCTCCATATATTTTTAGCTGACAATTTTAGTTGAAAAAGTTCTGGAAGTATAAGTTAGCTAAAATGAATCTTACTAACTCATATGTTTGACCAAAATTGATTTTTAGTAGAAATACTTAAATTCAGTTGTGCTGATAAGTTGGCTGAAAGTGTGACACAATTTTGTGCTTTTAACCCTTCAAAGATGGTTGCATTATTGGTTGGCATTGGTTATCATTGTTGATGATGGTTTGTTGTTGAAGTTCATGGTTGGATGTCATGTAAAGAAGTATTATGTATTGTTTCTATTAGTAGAGTTGTTTGCATGATGATATATTAAGATGAGGACTAGAAGTGATGTTGATGGTGGAGAGATGTTGTTGATGATCTACAGTATGTTGTATACTCTCTCCTGATGTTCCCGATGAAACATATGTTGTTGAAAGAAAGTTCTAGCCTTTGCAAGTTGTTGAAAGTTTCTATTCTTGAAAGTTGTTGATAAGACTATTTTGGAGAATGTTTTGCATTCCTCCACAGTTGTAGATATGGTCTTGTGATTTGGGATTCGACATTTGTGCTCTATGGATATTGCACTCCTATCTTTTCAATTCACTAGTGTTGTTGAGGAGGTTTTTGTTAATTGCAGAAGGTTGGTAGTGTTGTTTGTCTGGAATGGTCCAGAAAATGCTCCACATTTCTTGTATTGATGTTTCTACTCTAGTGGCTTGGTGAATGTGCTCCCAATGTTTGTGTACTGTCTCATTTAAAATTTCATGTGTTGAAGTGGTCGACAAATTGATCTGCTAATGTTATATCTCATGGTTGTGTAGTGTCTCATTTAAAATATCTTGATCAAACTTCAGCATTATACACATTTTTTCCCAAAATAAATTAGAAAATACTTTTATTTAGGACAAATTATGTTGGTCATACATGTGCATGTTTTGGCTCATAACATAAGACTTTGTAAAAATAATTTTTGTACATCCAATAAAAATAACTTTTATCATCTAGATATTATAATTAATTACATATTTGAAAACAAAACATAAAATCTTATATTTCATATTGCTATCTACCATGTTAATATTTTTTTTGATAAAAGGAAAAAAGCCCGTAGTATTATTAATAGTATAAAAGTTTTGAAATTACATATATATAGCATAAAAGCTTATAGAGTAAAGATGCTCAGGAGACCAAAAAAATGCCCCATATACTAGTTCCTTTATGCATGGAGGCCAATATAGAACAAAATCCTCATATCGGAAAGTGAGAGAAAAGCACAGAGAAAGCATATTTTATGTAGGAGATTAAGTGGACTCCTCACAACACTTCAGGGGTGGCATCAAAATCCATTATCCATTGGAGATTAGACATAGGATCCAAATTGTTTACTTTCTTTGAGAAACAACTACCCATGCGTGCTAGAACTTTGTATTGCATTAGTGATACCGTGCAAAAATTCCCAATGGAAACCATTCCACCTCAATGCCCTCCTCACGTATGCTTTGGATGTCCCGTTGCCTCAGGATTCCAACCCCATGCGTAACGACATCTAGGGTTACCTCGAGTCCATGTAGGTTGTGCTTCTTAAACAATTTTGTCATCAGTTCCCCCACCAACTCCTTTTTCTTTCCAAAATCCAAGAGGGAAGCCACAAAATGTGGTGTGAAATCTATGTTTACCCTATAATTCTTAGCATCCCCTAGGAAATTGATGCCAAGTATCATCTCCACCAATTTTAAATCCCTGTCAATGGGTTGTTTCATTAGCACCTTCAACTGGTGGTCTATGATAGTCCCTGCAAAGGCCATATGATGACACAAGCATGTGAGACATATGGTAGTGTCCATTCTCAACATGAACTCTGGGCAACTTGAGAAGAATAGAATAGCAAGGATATCACCCTTCCACTTTAAATAGAGCAATCTACTTCATTCTCCTATGTTTCAAGTGGGAGGAAATAATTTCTTGAATTACTCCCTGTTAGGAGAGGTACTGAAGCAAATTCAAAGTGCTTTATTACCACCACTAAAGTACTATGCAACCACCTTGTCATTAATGACAAATCCATTAAGCAACGGGCGATTAGATGGGGCTTGTGCCGAAATGCATCCAAATGATCGACCATACTGAAAAATGCCAGATAGTGATGTCTTCAGATTGATTAACATTATTAAATGCACATCTCCTCAGCGAGATTGTAAAAATGTGCTAATTTTTACTTTTGAATGGAAAGCACATAACCCGATGCCAACATTGCCGCATATCAAATTTATGCAAGTCAAGGAAACCCATGCTTTGGAAGGGCACTCGAGAGAGCACATTGGCACAAGTGTTTATGTGTCGAGACAATGAGAGCATTATCTAAGTTTATCACCAGCTTTAGAAATACTTAGAAACTTGCAAGGAACCGGGCTTACCAAAGACAAGCCTTTGTCCTTTGAAGAGTGCATGGATGCACCTCGTAGCCTCGACCTTTTTACCACATGGTGGACCCACCAAAAGTCCCGACCAATCGCGTAACAATGGTTATTGGAAATACTTAGATACTTTCACTACCTGTGCTAACACAACACATGGGTTGATGCGGAGGCAATCGTTTGGTGAAACAAAAGACATCACTTACCTTTTTTGGTGGCACGCAAGGCCACCACATAGCACCTCAATACTTCCTGCTATGAACGATGTCTTCTAGGGTGGAAATTGCTCATTTTTTACAGGCTTCAAAACATAAATGAAAAGAGGTTCGTGGGTGAAAGCAAATGCTTGACACCACACCAGTGATTCTAGCCAATCTCACACCAAGAGTTGTTTGCAATACTTAAGGGCTTCACCAGATTGCGCCAATTTGACACGCGGCATTGGTACGAGGGTGGGGTATGTCCAAGCATGACCATAAATACGAGGACACCATGTGTCACTTTAGCACTTTGAATTTTGCATATAAACCTTCTTGATAGGAACTACGCAACTACAACTGATGCAAACTTTACTATAGGAACTAGCCTTTTTATTTGTTCCATCTGGTAATTTTAATGCGAGGGCACCAGTAATCTTGCTTGCCTGGTTCCTTAATACACAACCAACAATAGATGTACTTGGGTTCTCTTGAGAGGCCCCATCAAAATTAAGTTTTGTCACACCCATTGGAGGTGGAGTCTATACTACACTATTGCGATTGGGCTTAGTTTTTGGTAACCATGTTCTTGGGTTTTGGGAATGGATCAACTCTCATTGTGAAGATATTTTTGCATCCCAATTTGAGTAGATTTTTCCTAATCCATTTGGTTTATACACACTAGACATTACTAACTCAAAAATTATTCTTTTGATTTTACATATTACTTCTTCCACTATATGGTGCTCCTTATGAAATATTCTTTTGTTCATTTCCCACCATATTGAGTGGAATAAAGAGTCTTCATTCATTATTGGCCACAAGGGAAAAACTACTAATAGAGATTCTTGAAGGGGTGTAACCTAATTGTTGGTATGTGGCGACTGATCATGCTATACTGTGTAGCCCATGGTATACTGTACACCCCGACCCCTATCCTTGCCGGGGTCCGAGGCCGGGCCGGGGTTCGGGGGCGGTAGCCCTCGAGAAAAAATTTCTTCCTACTTTTTCGCGGCATTACCGAAAAAGGGAAAAATCAATGAAAAAGGAAAAATCCGATTTTGTAGAACCCAAAAATTTGGAAGCTTCTAAGCTTGTTAAAAAGGGGTTCGGATGGGTATTACTGTATGATGAAAAACACGATTATTCGCAAGATTGTAATAGGTTTTATATTGGATAATAAAAGTATTGGATGGCTGCGGTTTGGTGGATGTAGCCCGGATTGGGTGAACCACGTTAAATCTTTGTGTTATGATTTATTCTGTGTGTGTTTTAGTTTCTCTGTTTATTATATAGATCTGCATTTAATTGTTAGATATCTGCCATCTCTAACCCTAACACTAATTTAGTTTGTTTTGGAGCCATGTCCAACATTGTTGTGAGAATTTGCAAGTTAAGAGAAGATGGTCTACATCCTCTTCTTGTTGGCCACACAATAGACAATTGAAAGGGGCAGATATTCCTAGCTTGACCAATCTCTCACAAGTAAGGATTTGCTTGTTTAATGCCAACCATGCAAATGACTTAGCTTTTGGAAGAATTGTAGAGTTTCAACATAATTTATGGGGCCAATTTGTTGATTTGGTCTTTCCTTATTGGATGATTGATGAGTAGCCTAGGTTGAATTTATATTTTCCTAACTTGGAAGGAGACCAAATGAGCCTATCAGGGTCCCTACAAAAAAAATGTCTCTGCTAAAGAATTTTTGACAGTTGAGACTTTTGGTTTGCTAGGAAGTTACAACCAATGAAGTTTTTCCATTTTTCATTTGAGAGAAGATTCTCTTCTACCTTGAGGTATTCTTTTACTTTTTCTCCCCAATAATGCTTTAAGTATATTCTCTCTTTTTGTAATCCTTCAATTTTGGACAGTGGTGGGAAGTCATTCCAAGAGTCATCTCAGGACAACACTTTTTCTCCATTACTTATAGACCAGGTTAAATCTGGGATGATAAATTCCTTGCAAGTTATGATAAAATTTCAAATTTTAGAGCCCTTTGGTGGGTTTTCTATTGTAAATATTCGCTTAGGAATTGTGAAGTTCATATATTTTCTTTGCATGATTTTGGCCCATTTGGGAGAAGGTTTTTTAAAAACATTCCATGCTAGTTTGGTTCACAACGCCAGATTCCTTGCTTCTAGGTTATGTAAACCATCTCCTCTGTATTTTTTATCTTCACAAATTTTATTCCATGAAACTAGTGGTATCTTACTCTTTTTCTTACTATCAAGGTTCCCATGTTAGAGGAACTTTCTAATGCATTGCTCTAAATTCAGTTGCACTACTTTTGGTAGCTTAAGGACTGACATAATATAGTTGGGAATAGTTGAAAGGATTGCTCTGGTTAGTGTGAGCTTTCTTGCCATTGTTATCCATCTTCTTTTCCATGATGCTATTCTATTTTGAATTTGGGTCACAATTTTGTTCCATTGTTTGGCCTTGAAAAGAATGGGATACCCAAGTATTGACTTGGCATTTGATCATATTTGAAATCAAGAATGGATAGGATATGTGCTAACACCATTAGGGGGGTGTTTAGAAAGAAAATAATTGATTAAATGAATTATAGGGGAGAGGGCCCTATAGTGGAGCAGGGTCCTATAATGGGTATAGGAGTTGACCAAAGTGGGGCTGGTTGTAATTTTTTAAATAAAAAAGATTAAAATTATTCTTGAAAATTGCACAAATATGCATCAATCATTGTTTAGAGAATACTTTATTTTTTATTAGTATTTATTTGTTCAAAATAGGTGACAAAGAGAAGAGTCTTACAAATCTTCTAAGAAAATATAGCACTAACACAAATTGTACACACATACTCTATTGATAAGATTTGGAGCCTATAAAATTTAATATTCAACCTATAAATTAAAAAGATAGAGTTTAATTTCCAGTAGTGGCAAAGTGTGATGGTTAAGTTGTGGTTTTGTTGTTCTTGACATCAAGGTTCAAACCTTATTGGGGTGTTATTGTTTAATGCTTATATTGGGGACAAGGTCTCCCATTTGTGACCTCACCAGTTCATAGCTTTAGGTCAAAAGCATTTACCCCCCAAAAAAGAGAGTTTAATTCTCCTAACTACATATGCAATTACTACCCATAATAAAATATTATTTTTTAAATACAAAATCCTTTGTAAAAAAATGCGTGCCCCAAGTGTCCTATCATACAAACATATATGTCCATAATAAAATATTGGTTTCCATATATAAAATCCTTTGTAAATAAAATGCATGGACAAGTGTCCCAACAAAAAAACTAATGTGTCCAACTATTGGTCACTTCCTCCATGAATACCTACAAGCAACACACTTGAAGGTGTAAGTCTCACCAATCAAGCCCTCAAAACAAGAGGACATAAATTAAAGAATTCTAACCAAAAAAGTATTCAACCAAATCAATCAACTCTCAAACTTATTACCAAATTCACATTTTTGAATGCCTAAAATCAACACAATCAAATTTGTAAGGCTCATCAATCAAGAGAAGATGATAAAAATTTAAGACTTTATACCAAACAAGCTTTTGAAACTAGATCAATCACCTCTCATTAATATTACCAAATTCAATTTTTTAAACATCCATGAAATCTATTTGTTTATCTCAAATAAATCAATCCACATTTCTTTTGTATTGTGTTGTGTCTTTCTCTCTTCTATTTTTTTGTGGTCTTATTCCTAGTGGCAACAAAGGAAGAGGATGCACCATCAGAGGATTGCGAAAAAGAAAATTCTTCTTCTTCAAGGTTAGTGTCTATTGATTTTGTATGATGTAAATGGTGTAGCCACTACACTATAATTGCATAAATATGTCATTTTTTAATTATACTATAAGTTCTTATCAATTCTATATGATGTCAATATTGTACCCACTATACACAAAGTGTATATGTCATTTTTAGTTATACTATAAATATCTATCTATTCTATACGATGTAAATGCTATAACCACTATATAGTGCATAAATGTCATTTTTAGTTATGTTGTAAATTTCTATAAATTTTATGTAATGTAAATGTTATAACCACTATAGTGTAAATGCATATATATATACACTGTAAATTTCTATATGCTCTATATGATGTAAATTTTATATCCACAATACTATAAGTGCATATATTCTATTTTTAGTTATTTTCTTATAGTGGTTGGTACAATGTCTAGTTGAATTTTTAAGGCTATTTGTTTTGTTAACTTTCTACTTAAATTATTCTAAAGATTCTAAATTTCAAAACTAGTGTTCATGCGTGTTCCAATGTGTTCAATGATTTTTCTAATTGTTAATGTTCCTATTTTGTATCTCTATAGATGAAGTAAAAAGATAAAATATAGACCTAGTATGGAACAAAGAGATTGAGGACAACACTACCTCCAAATAAAATAGGAGTTAGATTCCCATGAGATGAAGTGATGCAAGTGCCATGTGTCTTGCCTATTACTCACCAAATTCTTAACAACAAAAAACAACTTAGTTTTATTTGATTTCAAATTAGTTCAATACAAATATTTTGATCTGCAATACAAATTTTACAAACCAATTACCATCCAATTGTGATCAAAATTTCTTCCCCTACTACACACACATCTCTGCCTAATGCTTCCACAGTCTTTACTTGACCGACATTCACCTCATTTCCTTGCTGCGCCTGGCATTACTTCCTCCTACGCACACACTTACCATAACAACTCTTTTTCTTTCTACAATTGCGCCTCTAACTCACTGCCGCGTCCTCCCAATCTTCTCTTAGTGCCTCCTTTATAGGTTGAATTTGTAAGGGAAATAAGGGCATCTCAGAGTAACATCCAAGAACTGTAGTGCCTTCAATAACTTTCATTTCGATTAGATTGCCTAAAAAAAACACTACAACTATGTCCTAAAGCGGAAACAGACACAGTTCATTTCCCACATTAATCCTTCTGAGAGAAGCACATGCAAATTCAACAACATACTTTAACAACAAACATGAAAGACGAGACAGAAAACAGAACACAAATATTTACATGGGGAAAATCCTTTCGGATAAAAAACCCCACTCTCCAAAGATCGAGCCATTGTATTATTCAGCAACAAACGTTACAATACAGTTTCAAGCTCTTAGCCTTTTCAGAGATTACATCTTGATCATTCTAGAAACAACCTAGTAGCAGACTCTCCTCTTTAGAATTTCCTGATCAACCTCTCAGCCAAACAATCTTTCCACTGTTGCAATACCCTCACACAGTATACAGTGCAGATCATTAAGAGAAATCAACCATGTCGTTTGATCAGGAGAGATCTCAAGTAGCACAACCCTGCCTTTCACTTCTCTATTCCAACCTCATGGCCCCGGCCTTTCGGCCAGCCTCTCAGCCTTCACACAGCTCGCATGCTCTAACTCTTTCAGCCAAACTTTCAGAATGTCCAATGCATTCGTATACATCCATTCATACAGCCTCAGTGAAACGGTTCGAACAACTGTCAATCATTTTCCCAACTTAGACGTTTCCATTCCTCCGCATAGAAATATTCCTCATTCGTCCTCCATGCAGAAATGGTTACAAACAACACTGCAGTCGATTCATATTCCCCTATGCCATTCTGATTGGTCCAAGAGAATCCACATAAGATAGTCTCCCAATCGGTCAAGAGAGATCAACAGTCCAACATGTCGGTGAGACACTCATTGTGTCTCCCCGATGCCACAGTATTTGAATATCCCACATTGGCAAGGAATAAAGACACCCTACAGTTCATAAGTAAATGCTCGAAGACACTAAGTATCCGCGAGCCAACCTTTTACCAGCCGCATAGACCAACGCTATCGGTAAGAGTTCACAGCTAGATCACCAAGTCACAGTGACATCAACACTCCCATCGGCGAGACAACCAAATGTCGGCAAGACCTCACAATGAGTTCCAAAGGTCATAGCGAAGATACACACTGAACCCACCTGTTCACCAAGACTCCCAATAGTCGCCAAGATAGCATAGCGAGCACTCCGCAGTCACCCCGAGCACACTTCACACTCGTCGGCCAGACTCATCCTATCGGTAAGATCTCCAAAGGTCACACCGAAGTCCCTCCGATCACACCGAAGTCGGCGAGAAATCACATGGTCGAAAAGACGCTACACCGAAGACCCTCCGCTACGCCGAAGTCATTGTCGCCAAGAGTCATACCGACGACAGCACAAATGAAACCATTAGTAGGACAAGCTGCTCGCCAAGAGGTTACACCGAGAATTCTGATGTCATAGCGAAGTATCCACCAGTCGGCCAGACACTAACACATCACCAGGACCACATTTCGAAAGAAGGAGGTCATACCGAAAGCTACATCGGCCAGAAAAACTTCCATCGCCGAGACATCATTCCAACAGTCCAAAGGTTACAACGAAGACACTATCGGCCAGAGATCTCCACTCGGTAAGAGGTCACAACGAAAGCTCCATGTCACAGCGATAGACACCGGGAGAAGCTTCATCGGCCAGACAGAGGCGAAGTCACACCGATATCGGCTAGACTTTCCACTGTCGCCGAAACATCATTCTGACAATTCAGGGTTACACTGAGAGTATCAACACTGTCGATCACCAAGACAAACACAGAGTCACAGCGACCAGTTGAGAAACCACTAGTAGATTGGCCAGACTTCTTATCAGTCTCAACAAGAATGCTCACAAGAGGTTTCAGCCTATGGGATTGAGGCACACAACTCCAACAATCTCCCACTTGACAAAGATCACATAGGCACCTCCAAAGCACTCAGAGACAAAGACCACACTAGCCCCACCAGTTCAGACCCTGCAACACACTGTCCAAAGAAGCAACCGAAAAGCAACTGATCATAGCCTAACAGGAAACCACATAGACCTCAAACATGCTCTCATGCTCCATCAAGACCTCTGCAACAACATCCTTAGATGTCCACCCATCAGGCAACAATAGTCCCTATCATCTTCCAACAAGCCACATGTGGAAGAAAGAACACAAGCCAAGGTGAATAAGCACCAGTCCAACGAACACAAGCAAAAGATCCCAGTGATATCAACAACGAGATACTGCTACCACTCTCCTGTGCTCAAATGCTATATAGAAGCAAAAACAACTTCAAAGCCTTAAACATAACACAACCATGAAATTATCCTCCAGAAACA
Organism: Sequoia sempervirens; assembly: GCA_007258455.2. Classification (NCBI taxonomy): domain Eukaryota; kingdom Viridiplantae; phylum Streptophyta; class Pinopsida; order Cupressales; family Cupressaceae; genus Sequoia; species Sequoia sempervirens. The sequence goes on from VDFB02000007.1 coordinate 215,442,170, forward strand.
AGATAAAAAACACCAGCTAGAACAACAATCAGACAGACTGTTTCCATCCAACTGATAAACCCACGCGACTGAAAATAGCACCCACGGCTCGTGCTATTCCATCCAATCTTACATACCTAAAAGGTATCCACATTAGTAAACTTATGCCACTTCCAGAAACAATCCACCATCAGCAAATGCAAGCTCCAAGTGCCAACCAGTCGAAGAAGACAAAACACAACAGGAACTCCCACTGCACAGGTAATAACAAATTTGAAAGATCAAAGGCATCACAAGTCTACCAATTATAGCATATAGAAATGTAATCATGTAGTACCGAGGACACATCCACAATGATATGCACAACCTGCAAAACAAACATCTGCAAGATACATTTCTTTCACCACAAGTCTTCACAGTTCTCCCAAGTTCTCCACATGCAACAAAGGAAAACTAATAATAACCTCCATGTCATCACCCACGAACATGAGTGAAAACACATGATCACAAGCCAGTGACCACTACAACTCCAACCAAACCTCAAACCAATGTAATGTGAAACCGAACATCCAGGAAAACAACCCAGACCAAAGAGAGAAACTCTGCACATCATATTCCTGTAGAACAACCCTCTACATACACTTCTAACAGCCAGCTGTGTCAAGAATGATCTCCCAAAAGAAAAAACCTTAACAACATCCAAATGTTCAATCACCAAGATCAAATCAACATGTAACAACATGGACGTAAGCTTCTCAAAGAAGATCAAACTACTACATTCCCCATTTCAGGAAATCAGCCCATACAACATCTCCTACCAATTCTCATTAGTAAATAACATAAAAGCTCAAGGAGTTAAAGTAAACTGTACAACTTCCACTATGAATCCTCCAGAATCATCAAAACAAAACTTCAAGATCCATATCATGAAAGTGAACATAAAATACATTTGAAAAATATAATGGGCCAAATACCTCTAAGATAAACTACCGAGTAGACCAAGAGTGGGAATGAGAATACTCCTTCAAGATATACAAGCCACCATGGCTAATCCAAGAGCAATCTCCTCATAGGTCTCTATTGAACTCACATTCAACCAAGGTGTAGGCTTCTCGGACTTTCTGTTGAAAAGCTCAACAAGAGTAACAATAATTATTCTCATAAGAGAGAAAACAACCTCACCTTATTCTTCATGTACCCATGAGTACTAGCAACCGATCATCTCATGCTACACTCCAACTGCATCACTGCACCAACATGAAGTATCAAGCAAATAATCAAAGCACCCAATACACAAAGAATTACCAGACCACTGTCAAAGCTCGAATCATCGGAATCAGGAACTTATCATGACATCATGATCTACACATCCCCCTTAGGAGATACCATGCTTCAAGTGATAACACCATGGTTTCAAGTATAAAGCACAATGCCAAAACTCCAGTGCACAAGCAAGAGCTCATCATGACATAAAGCAAAACAAACTCAAAACCATCATCACCTATCAAGCACCACCAACACCTTAGCCAAAAACTCAAAGCGTTCTCCATGGTTCCAAGATGTTGCACATCTTCAAATAATGTCCATGCAAAAGTGAAAGAACCCTTCTGCAACACTAAAGAAGACCATTCACCACAAAGTGATGAATCCACGATCACTGCTAAAGCTCCCACTGAAACATGAAAATTATCCAAGCATCATGACCACATGCTACAGATCCCCATATAACGACTATTCAGGTACTCAGCCATATCCATCCTCTCATCTCAGAGCAAATGCACCAATGCACAAGTGACCACAGACAAGGCCAGCTAACAAGTCTGCACAAACACTGCATCAACCTCGTGGATATAGACAATCCACATCCAAGTTATCTCACTGTAGCCAATGGGTAGCTAATCCATCAACCACATAACTTGAAGATCAATCACAATAACCATGCAAACCCATCATTGCATTGGAAAAAAAAAACTGAGATATCAAAGAGAATAACTATGTAGACAACATGACTCAAACACCAGATTATGCCAAACCTGATTTTCCAATCATGTCCACAACGAGCACCATAATCCAGGAATCCATAAAAACCACCACAAGAATGCTGAGTGACAAATCACATATCAACACTCCCATGCAGAGAAGAAATCAACACCTCCTCAAACCATCCACCAAGCATGCATGCAGAACTGCAACTATCTCATCCAGCAACACCCCAAAAGCCAGGGTCTAGAAAATATCTTAACATCAACTCCACATAACCACAAGTTTTCTTAACCGTGTAAAACCTGCAAAACCATAGAGCCATGCAAGCACAAAACATCCTTTAAAAGGAAAACAATAGTTCAGGAAATCCAGACCCCTTTCAGACCATAACTAAACCACCACATGTACATGCATCCGAGAAGGAGAGAAAGGCTATTTCAGAGGCTTGCAAATCATCTAATGATCAACTCCATAGTCTTCAAGCATTCGAGGTTAATAGGAAACAGTGCCTTCCAACACCAGGAACCACCACCTAGCATAAGCACTCTCTTCCATGACTAAGAAACAATCTAGGCTTCTCCATATGACGCAGGAGCCTGTCACACAAACACCAATATGAAAGCTTTACTGCTACACAACCATAGAGCAAAGAACATCCACCTCATACTCCAAAGTTATACCTCTACCAGCCAGGAGACATAAATCACAACATGATCAACTCCCTTTTTCGTCTTGACCATCCTTCAAGCTACATGCTGTCTCAGAATACCACAAGGCTTCCACTCATCAAAGGATCAATACATCAGTCCATTCCTCCATATTTCCTCCAACCAATCAAACTGAGAAATCTTCATAGGAGAAATACCCAAAACCAGCAACCAAAAGAAGGCTTTGATACCACTTGTAAGGGAAATAAGGGCATCTCAGAGTAACATCCAAGAACTGTAGTGCCTTCGGTAACTTTCATTTTGATTAGATTGCCTAAAAAAAAACACTACAACTATGTCCTAAAGCGGAAATAGACACAGTTCATTTCCCACATTAATCCTTCTGAGAGAAGCACATGTAAATTCATCAACATACTTTAACAACAAACATGAAAGATGAGACAGAAAATAGAACACAAAGATTTACGCGGGGAAAATCCTTTCAGATAAAAAACCCCACTCTCCAAAGATCGAGCCATTGTATTATTTAGCAACAAACGTTACAATACAGTTTCAGGCTCTTAGCCTTTTCAGAGATTACATCTTGATCATTCTGGAAACAACCTGGTAGCAGACTCTCCTCTTTAGACTTTCCTAATCAACCTCTCAGCCAAACAATCTTTCCACTGTTGCAATACCCTCACACAATATACAGTGTAGATCATTAAGAGAAATCAACCATGTCGTTTGATCAGGAGAGATCTCAAGTAGCACAACCCTGCCTTTCGCTTCTCTATTCCAGCCTCATGGCCCCGGCCTTTCAGCCAGCCTCTCAGCCTTCACACAGCTCACATGCTCTAACTCTTTCAGCCAAACTTTCAGAATGTCCAATGCATTCATATACGTCCATTCATACAGCCTCAGTGAAACGGTTCGAACAACTATCGGTCGTTTTCCCAACTTAGACATTTCCATTCCTCCGCATAGAAAGATTCCTCATTCGTCCTCCATGCAGAAACGGTTACAAACAACACTGCAGTCGATTCATATTCCCCTACGCCATTCTGATTGGTCCAAGAGAATCCACGTAAGATAGTCTCCCAATCGGTCAAGAGAGATCAACAGTCTAGCATGTCGGTGAGACACTCATCGTCTCCCCGATGCCACAGTATTTGAATATCCCACATTGGCAAGGAATAAAGACACCCTATAGTTCATAAGTAAACGCCCGAAGACACTAAGTATCAGCGAGCCAACCTTTTACCAGCCACATAGACCAACACTATCGGCAAGAGTTCACAGCTAGATCACCAAGTCACAGTGACATCAACACTCCCATCGACGAGACAACCAAATGTCAGCAAGACCTCACAACAAGTTCCAAAGGTCACAACGAAGATACACACTGAACCCACCTGTTTGCCAAGACTCCCAATAGTCACCAAGATAGCATAGCGAACACTCCGCAGTCACCCCGAGCACACTTCACACCCGTCGGCCAGACTCATCCTATCGACAAGATCTCCGAAGGTCACACCGAAGTCCCTCCGATCACACCGAAGTTGGCAAGACATCACATGGTCGGAAAGACGCTACACTGAAGACCCTTCGCTACGCCGAAATCATCCTCGCCAAGAGTCATACCGATGACAGCACAAATGAAACCATCAGTAGGACAAGCCGCTCGCCAAGAGGTTACACTGAGAATTCTAATGTCACAACGAAGTATCCACCAGTCGGCCAGACACTAACACATCGCCAGGACCACATTCCGACAGAAGGAGGTCATACCGAAAGCTACATCGGCTAGACAAACTTCCGTCGCCGAGACATCATTCCAACTGTCCAAAGGTTACAACGAAGACACTGTCGGCCAGAGATCTCCACTCGGTAAGAGGTCACAACAAAAGCTCCATGTCACAGCGATAGACACCGGGAGAAGCTTCATCGGCTAGACAGAGGCGAAGTCACACCGATATCAGCCAGACTTTCCACTGTCGCCGAAACATCATTCCGACAATTCAGGGTTACACCGAGAGTATCAACACTGTCGATCACCAAGACAAACACGAAGTCACAACGACTAGTTGAGAAACCACTAGTAGATCGGCCAAACTTCTTATCAGTCTCAACGAGAATGCTCACAAGAGGTTTCAGCCTTTGGGATTGAGGCACACAACTCCAACAAAATTGATCCCTGCTTTCACTCACATGGGTTGTTCTTCCCTCCAACGGCTTTCCCTTCACTCTTTCCTATTGGGCTCCTTTGCTGAAGTCGACTTCCTACTTCTTGCGCAACTAGTTTTCTGAGTTTTTTTTTTTAATGAATGGAAATCTTTACCATACAACCCCCTTGTGACATCGACTTCCCTTGAATATGTCCGTCTTCCCAACTTGTCCCGTTTTCCAAAACCCAAAAGAACAATAACAATCCTTCTTAAGCCGCACCCCTTTGTCTTTCAATGTTTATTGTCCTTTTTGTTTATGGATTCCTTCGTTATTTTGTTTTTGAAGGTGAAGAGCCAGTTCAAGACTTCAATTTCTTTGTTGAATTTCAAAATTATGCATTTTAAATATCAAAACGATGGTCCAATAATTCCACCGTAATAATCTTTGTCATTTATGAGACAAAAATCCAATTACATTTGCTTAGCATCAAATTTAAGAGGTTTAGGTGGATGAAAACCAAACAAAACCAAAATTGAAGAAAATCAAAACAACTATATTTTTGGTGGTGTTGATAGCCCGTTTGCCTGCGTGCTCCTACACCAAACACGCTGGGTAAGTAAAATATTCCTTGAGTTGAGAAACTCAGGAACATTGAAAGGTGCATGGGACAGTAATCCCATGTTTGTTTTTGATCCAACATTGCTCCTTGTCCATGAGAGCCTTCCCTCTTCCAAACTTTAGCTCATCCTCAACATTTGAGCCTCTTTCACTAACATTATCTTGTTCCTCTAAACAACTTCTTACCACTAGACCACCTCTATGCCCACCACACTCTTTTGGGTTGCCACTCTTTGTGCCTTTATTGTGTTGCTACAATAAATTAGAATCCACTTTTCCCTTTCCTCTTGAAACTTGTCCTTTGAATGGCTGTAAACCACCACACTCTCTTCGTTTTTCTTCCTCTACTCGTTGCTTCTCCACATTGCAACAAACAATAGAGCTGGATTCTTTCAGCTACTTCTCCTTCTCTTTTAGAGAATTCAATATATACTGCTTCCCATCTTTCCGGATGGTGTACACATTCTTCCTACCATCATAAATGGCTTCCCTATCAAACTTCCATGGCCTACCCAACAACACATGACAAGTAGTCATGGGCATCACATTGTACAACACCTCATCTCTATATGAACCAATCTGAAAACTTACTAAACATTGTTATCTCACAGTCATTTCGTGCTCCTGTTGCAACCAAAAAACTTTGTATGGACTAGGATGTTCACTCCTTTTCAAACTTAGTTTTTCCACCATTTCTTTTGAAACTAAGTTATTTGTACTACCACTATCAACAATAACCTTACAACACTTACCTCCAGCCTTGCACATAGTTTGAAAGAGATTCCTTCTTTGGGATGGTTCCTCCTCCACCGTCTTTGGATCATCAACACTCTTCTCATCATGAGTGATTTGCCTTCTTCTAGGTCTACTACTTTCGGCGATGCATTACACTCGTCATCTTCTTGTGCCAAATGGTTTCTTGTTGCATTCTTGTTGCTGCCCTCTTGTATTTGATCACACTCAAATGCACAATGACCAACTTCTCCACACTGGTAACATCTAAATTTGGAAACCCTCTGCTACTGCTACCACATCCTCTTGTTGATATCTCCTTTTCTTTGGTGTTTTTTCCCACCTCTTTACTCTACTTGGGCTTGAATTCTTCTTCAACTTGTTTTCCTTTGCTACTGCTTGCTTTCCCCTTTTTAGTTGTAAATCTTCCTCGACTCTTGGAATTGTTTGTTTTTCTTCACATTAATTTCTCCTCAGCCTTCAATGCATATTGGTACGCTTCCTCAATTGTGGTGATTTTTAGCATACTCATTTCATCCTGAATATTGAACTGCAAGCCATTCACATGCCTGGCTACCTTCTCCTGATCGATTTTGTGCCTTCCCGATTGAATAGCCAACTTGTAGAACTCCGTGTAATCTTTTACACTCATATCATTTTTCTTCAAATTTTACAATTTCTTCAATAACTCCATTTCATAATCTCCAGGTATGAATGTCTTCTTCAACCTCATCACCATCTGGTTCCACCTCGTTATCTGGGGATCTCCATTCATTTCTCGTTCTTTCTGCAATCCTTATGCAACATGCCCTTTCAATTTAGTTTGAGCTATCTTCACTTGTTGCGGGTCTTTAATGTCCTCCATTTCGAAGTACTCCTCCAGTTCTCCAATCCAATCGATTAGCTCATTTGGATTTAACATTTCAAAAAAGTTTGACAAATCCATCTTATTGCTCTTCGTCATTCTCGAAAGAGCTCTCAAAAATATTTCTTGTTCGACATCCACTAGTCGTTCCTCCTCCTCCTCCTCTTCCTCTCTTTTGTGTTCTTCACCTTCAATTTCTTCCTCATTCTCACATTCTCTTCCTCTTTCTCTTCTTTCCCTTCTGTTACCAACACCTACTTCCCCCTAGTTTCTGATACCTTCAATCACCATGTCACAAAATATTTCAAGTATAACCTCTAGTCTGGCTCTTCCTCTTCCTATTCGGGGTGGCATCTCTTCTAGTCAACTGTTTCAACTCTCAACTGTTTGGGATTCCACACACACCCACAACAATCTTTTCGAGCTCTACACTTCCATCATTCTCTCCCACGGATCCTGGTGGATACTCTCCATGCTCAAAATCACCTGCTCTGATACCAATTGATGCAAGTGTCTTGTGTCTTGCCTATTACTCACCATATTCTTAGCAACAAAAAACAAGAACTTGAAGTTTTATTTGATTTCAAATTAGTTCAATACAAATATTTTTATCTGCAATACAAATTTCACAAACCAATTACCATCCAATTGTGATCAAAATTTCTTCCCCTACTACACACACACATCTCTGCCTGATGCTTCCATGGCCTTTACTTGACCGACATTCACCTCTTACCCACACACTTTCTTTCCTCCACCTACAGTGCTCCCATTCTCATTTCCCTATTGCGCTTGCAATTACTTCCTCTTGCACACACACTTACCACAACAACTCTTTTTCTTTCTACAACTGCACCTCTAACTCATTGTCGCGTCCTCCCAATCTTCTCTTAGTTCCTCCTTTATAGGCTGAATCGACCCCTGTTTTCACTCACACGGGATGCTCTTCCCTCTAGCGGCCTGCCCTTCACTCTTTCCTATTGGGCTCCTCTGCTAAAGTTGACTTCCTACTTCTTGCACAACTAATTTTCTGAGTTTTTTTTTTTAATGAATGGAAGTCTTTACCATACAACCCCCTTGTGACATCGACTTCCCTTGAATTTGTCTATCTTCCCAAATTGTCATGTTTTCCAAAACCCAAAAGAATAATAACAATCCTTCTTAAGCCGTGCCCCTCTATCTTTCAATGTTTGTTGTCCTTTTGTTTATGGATTCCTTCGTTATTTTGTTTTTGAAGGTAAAGAGCTAGTTCAAAACTTTAATTTCTTTGTTGAATTTCAAAATTATGGATTTTAAATACCAAAATGATGGTCCAATAATTCCACCACAATAATCTTTGTCATTTATGAGACAACATTCCAATTACATTTGCTTAGCATCAAATTTAAGAGGTTTAGGCAGATGAAAACCAAACAAAACCAAAATTGAAGAAAATCAAAACAACTATATTTTTGGTGGTGCTGATAGCCCGTTCGCCCACATCCTCCTGCACCATGAAGAAACTCAAGTTGATAACAAGAGAAATTTGTAACCAATTCAATATAATGCAACTAAAAGAACTAAGACAATTTTGGTAGAATAGGATGACATATTTTTGTTTAGCATACATGATGATGCTTCTATACTAGAGAATATCCTTAGTATTTTCAAATTTGATGCTTCACCGGTAGAAGTGGAAAACACATTGCTATTGGCTCTTGAAAATAATGAATTTTATCCTACAATAGAAGTGTGTGTTGACATGGAAAAAACTCAACATGAACAAATGGGAAATAGATTTAATCTTCCATCTCATACAATCCAACATCATGGTTATTGGAGGGTTAGGAATTGATTTACATTCCCAGGAAGAAGAGGGCACATTTTCCTTCCAATCTCTACCACCCACATTGAATGTACCTAAAATGGTAGACTACTATATTGATTGTGGAGGTTGGGATAATGGAGATAATTCATAATTGAGTTAGGATATTGATCCAATTTGCAATGAAGGTGAACATGCCATTGATGTAGAATTAAATTAGTCATTGTGTTCCCAATTTGATTCAAACATTAGCAACTTTTTTATGATTCCCATTCACATTTTCATAGAATGACCCGCAAATGCTAAGGATAATGGAATTTTGTTGAGTCAACAATCTTAGCTGTTAACAATAAATAATTAACCAAATATATTAATGTAGCAAGTGCAAAGGAAGAAATAACTTTCCAATAGTAGCATAGTGTGATGATTAAATTATGGTGTTGTTCTTGTCATCAAGGTTCAAATCCCATTGGAGTGTTATTGTTGAATATTTATATTGGGGATGAGGTCCCCATTTGTGACCTCACTGATTCATAGCTCCAAGTCAAAAGTGTTTACCCAAAGAAAAAGAGAAAAGGAAAAATAATTAAGGAGGTGAAAGTTTGAAAGAGAAAAAATTGAGGACAAAAAGGCAACATGAGTTGTGGAAAGAGAATTAAAGGAGCAAGAAAACCTTGATAGAGACCTTCTACACTAATAAAGAGCATAATAGAAATTATTATGAAGGTAGGAAAAGGAGTATAAAAATGAGCAAGAGAGAATTTAAGAGGAGCAAGAAATAAATGAAAAATAGCTTGAGGTGGCAAGGAGGGCTTTACAAAGATAGGGGCATTTAAGCAATCAACTAAACCTTCTACTTGAAAATCATGTAACTAGCACTCCAATTCCAACAATAAGGAAGGAGAACATGGTTGGGAAAAAAAACATCAATCTTCCAAGAAAAAAGTTATGTCACATCAAATCCACTTTATTTTCCCTCATGGTTTCAATGAGGTTAGGAGAAAACAATCATTGTACAAAAACATGTTTGAGCCTAGGGGGGAACTTTTTTGTATTTTGTATGTGAATCCTAACAATATGTAACATTATTTTTCTATTTTGGATTATTAATGAAAGGGTATTTTATATTCATGTTTTCCATATATATATTGTAGTGTCAAAACATGTCGTCATTTACATTTTCACACTTAGTTTGGGAATGATTAACATTAAAATGAACCTAATGTCACCTTGATCTAGTATTGTAATATATTTTCTACATTCACATTGGATTTAGGGCCCTCTTAAGCTAAATTGACCTAACTTTGTCTTAATTTAATGTTGTAAAGTGTATTTATTTACACCTTCACATTAAGTTTTGGGCCCTTGTAAACTAAATGAGCTTAATTATGCCTTATTTAGGGTGTTGTAAAGTATTGTACCATACTTTCACATTTATCTAGGGTTTTTATTAATAAATTGGGCTTCTTTATGCCTTAAATGGTCTAATTTTACATCCACAAGCCTTAATTAATGCATCTTTCTGAGGATAATCTCGACATAAATCAACATCCAATCACAATTCAGATTTTTTTAGGTTGTGTGGCCCAGATTTAGTGATCTAAGACTCATACGCCACCTTGGGCGTATGAGTCCCACCTAGGTTGATCTGGATTTTGCATCATTCTAAGCATTTGTGAAAAAAGTGTCCCATAGTTAAGCCTAATGGGACTCATACACCACTTCTGGCGTATGAGTCCCATGTGGCCCAAAATAAAATTTAATTCAAATTCTTGGTGGGATTTTATCCTCCTAGATCCAATGTCGGCTTGTAGTGTTGTAATTTCGAGAAATTTGGTATAAATAAGTATAAATACAAGGATATTTCACTCATTTTTGCCTATGAATTTCAAGAGAGCATTCCTAATAGCAAGTTTATGATTACAAGAGTTTACAAGACTTCACAAGAGAATTCAAGATTATTTATAAGACTTTCAAGGGAATAATTCTTCATCAATTTTTGCAACAATTTATGATCCATCATCATGTCAAGGTTATCAAGCATCAACCATGTTGTTGAGCTAGTGTTGTGATGTTGCATTCAAGATCCAAGATTAAGCATTTTTCTACACTTATTCCAAGATCTAGATCTACATCCTTCATGGCCACTTCATGTTAAATTGTTGAATTTCAATACATCATTCAAGGTATCATTGTTCATGTTTCATGTCCTTATTTCATTATCTCATCATTTGGTTTAATTACCTAAGAGGGGTTTGACCAAGGAAAACCCCTATTCTCTAACAATCAACAATTTTTTCTCTCTCTACATGCGTGATTGCAAATCTGGGTGTCTTAGAGCTTGAAGATCCTTTGAAGATTAGGTTGTGAGGTTGAAGAAATTCATCAAGTCATCACAAGGTTGTCATCTTCACTAAAAGTCACCTACAAGTTGCAAATCAGGGTTTTGAATTCAAAAACAGAGTGTGAAAGAAAGAGCAGAGATAGGAGAGAAAAATCAGGCCTTAACCCTTTGAAAAATATAAGTAGGATTGATACACCACTTTTGGCATATGAGTCCTAGTACAAGGCTTTTCCAAATTTCAGTTGTTTTAGATCATACACTGTCAAATTCCAGTTTTGGTACAAAAACCCTAGTCTCGGACTAAATCGCCCAGTCTGGCATATGAGTCACATACAACATTTCAAGTCTTCATCCAGTCCTCTTTAGGTTTCCAGGTGTACACCTTTCATATCTCAGCTTTCTATTCTAATTTACATGGATTTTTAGGTCATTTAGTGAAGTTTTGCATTACATTAGGTTTAAGCAAATTAGATCTTACATTTCATTAATCATTCCAAGCCCTAGCTTGGTGGTGAACCACTCTTTATTTTATAATCAGACCCTAGGACAACCCTATTGCAAGATCATTTTCCCTCACTCATCCTTGGATTGAGATCTCTAGGGTTTTCCTTGAATGAGAATGAGAGAGTAAGGAAGATTGTTATTCTATCTCCCAAGCATAGAAGCAAACAATTTTCTTCCTTTCATATATATATATTAGGGGTGTTTGACTCATATGCCACATGGAGGTCGAGTAGAGGTTAAGCAAGGTATTTTTCAAGCCATTTTGAAGGCTAGCTAATGGTTGTTCAAGAGGACCCTTGGTCCTAGTCTATGATCCCACAAGTATATGTTGACCATATCATATGGCAAGTAGTTGCAATGCCACATTTTCTAAACATATTAACATTAAATGTTCCCCACCTCATCTTTCCTTCCCAACCAGACACATTAACTCTGCATCCATCCATATTTACTTGTATGGAATAGGTGCTAGATTTCCATTCCATGGAGCCTTCAATGCTTCAATACCTTACATTTATCACTCATCGACATTCCACTATCGAGACTCTTCTTCCCAAAATTTTGTAGTGTTTTGTACCTAAACATGTTCGCTTCAACTCTATATCGGCGATCACTTTCATGAAAGGAATGGTCACTAATGTTAGCTCATTACTAGTTACTTGTCTTTTAATTTCTTGTTTGTATTAGTTCAAACTAATATGGAGCATTTGCATTGGGAAGACTTGGTTATGCTAAATAATTGTTAGTGTTAAAATATGTTGCACTTATCCACGTTAATTTGAAATATATAATGCAACATAGCTTTACCCAAAATGACTTCCAGAAACCAAGTCTCCCCAATGCTACCACCTTATGCTAGCTTAGTTTTATTAATATTTAATTTTAGGTGTTTAATAGGTTTCATCATGTAGTCGTGCTTTATAGTAGAATGTAGTCCTACTTGATATGTTTCTTCATGTTTAACTTCATTTTAGCATGTTTAAAAGAAAGGTCTAAAAATATATACACATAAATTTGAGAGGTTGATTGATTTGGTTGAATGCTAACCTGGTCTGAAGTCTTAACATTTTTGTGCTCTTATTTGGTCTAAATTGAAATTAAATTGTTGGATTGATTCATGTGTGAGATGAAGGAATATATTTGATGGATGTTGAAAATAAATAGAGTGTGTTTCTAGTAATTATTCATGGAGGGACTAACCAATAGAAGGGGAAATATCACTTGAATAAATAAATTTGATGATGAGACATGGGACATATTGGTTTGTTTGATGAGAGACTTGGCTATGCATTTTTCTTACAAAGGAGTTTATATTTTTAAAATAGTATATTATTATGGGTGGTTGCTTCATATGTAGCTAGGACAATTATATTGTATCTTTTGAATATGTAGACTTAATAGTAGAAAATGAGTTTCATATATTTTGAAGAGGGATTGTGTACAACTTATGCCAGTTTCAGATTGGGGAGTGATATTTCTCATGGCCATAGAATTTTTACAACCCAAAATATTAATATTTCAAGCTTACATTGACATAAATTGCAAAACTCCAATGGTAAAATTGTAAACCTTGGATGAATCGATAATCAAGCTCTTATAGTATATATGTGTACTTACAATATAGTGGCTACAACATTTACATCATATATATATGCAGTTGTAGTAGAGTGGCTACAACATTTACTTCCATCATAGGTTGGGGTTTGAAAGAATCCATATTATGGTGTACTCTATGTAAGATATGAAATAAAGATGGATAGATGTAGAAAAAAATATATCTAAAAATTAGAAATGAAACCCTAGAGAAAAGAAAATAGTGAGTTGAAAATCATAGGTTCACCTAAATGTAGAGAAATAAAACACGCTCTAAATTAATTTAAAATTATAATTGAGTGATAAAATAACAAATAATAATCAAGCATAGATTAATAAAAGATAAAATAGATGTGAATAATGATAGAAGGATTATAGGTGCTTATATCTTTGTTAATATGTTGTTTATAATAATGGAGATTTTATAGAGGATAATACTTACTATGAACAATATTTATAAATTTAGATGAGAAATGTGTTAGTTCCTTAGAACGCCTCCAATTATACCAACACCAACTCATACATGCTTAACAAAAAATACCAATTTCATAAACATATATTACAACAAGCATTGATTACCCTTTTCATGAAAAAAGTACATTCAACTTCACAGTTGTGTGAGTTATATTTTTCCATGTTAAATATTAAAGTAAATTTTCTTAAACATAGATTATAACAAGCACAAATTACCTCTTTCATAAAATGATTACATTCAAATTCATATTTGTATAAATTATATTTCCACATGTATTATATAAAGTAAAGTGTTTTTAAACATAGATTACAAGCATAGATTGCCATTTCATCAAATCATGAATACATGCAGCTAAATCTTAAACCTAATCAGGGTGTAATTAATCTATTCAAACATTATTAGGCACAAGATATGTGGGTAAGTACAAGAAGTTGGGTCCACATTCAAGGGAAGTGTCATTTTTCAGCTCTAAAACAGGCACCCATTCATTTTTTAGAATAGGTACCCATTTTAAAATGGGTACTCATTCCAAAAGGTTTGAAACTCACAATACATACTTTTTATTTGGATTTAGGCTTAGAAAAGGCATGGTAACTCAATACTTGGCCTTGGATTTGCAAGTACAATTTCATGGCAATTTAAAGAGAAAAGACCAACTTTGGCAATATAGTTGATGAAGCTTTTCTCAAAATTGTTTTATGAAATTAAAACCCATTATAGATGATAATGTCTAGTTTTCAAATATATATATATATATATATATATATATATATATTTATGATTGTATTATTTTTTATATTTTCTAATTAATTTATGAGGAAATTGGTCCATAAACTTGAAATGTCAGGTTTTCGTATTTTTTTAATAACTTTAAATTTGTTAATTTTATTGTTAAAAAAATTATATGGTATCAATATATAAACAATTCTTTACACAATGAAAAAATAAAATTGAAAAAATGATAACTTTAGGTCAAGTTATGGTGTCCGTACACAAGGGTTTTAAAAACCAACAATTAGGGCCAAAAGAAAATTAATAAATAAAAAAATATTGAGAAATTTTTTTTAAAAAAATCCTCATCAATCTTCATTATAATACACATCTTTCTGAAAAAGGAATTAGAAAATTAGTTTTATTTAGGTTAAATTGTGGTGTCCGTACACATGCATGGAATGGTCTTAAAAAAATGACTTTTAAAATGTTTTTATACATGAGTATTAAAATCATTTTGTATCATCTAGGTATTAGAATAAATTACATATTTGAAAACTAGACTCAAAATACTAAATTTCATATTACTAAACTTTTTAAAGATTCAATGTGTAAGTGCTTCAAATTTTAAGTCTAATTATGAAAAATTCTGAAAATCAAGAAAAACACTTCCACTTTTTGAACATTTTGTGGACCCAACTTCTTGCACCTACCAATGTAGAGTAGGAAATGACCAATGAAGCCAACTTTATAACATTTTTGAAAAGCAATACAACTTTTGATAAACCCATTTCCAAATAAAATATTACTTTAAAATTACTAATTGAAAGAATTGTAAGCTTAAATTTAAAAATTAAATTGGAGCGATCACAGTGATGCTCAAATAGAATATTTGAATTTACATAAAAAATAAGTGTGTTACAAAACACAAAAGATGCCTATGTTGATAAACACCTTCATCACCAATTCTGAAATTTGGAATATTTTGACTCTTTAGTAAAAAGTTTAAAAACAAAAAAATCCTTAAGCATTCAACTAGAAAATTTTCCAACCATTATTGCACCTTTGTTGATTTTTATAATCACAAAGAAAACCAAAAAAAACAATTAAGCCATTTCATTATTGATAAGACCACAAATAAAACCAAAAAAACTAGTTGGGTCACTTCATTAGTGATGGAACCACAAAGAAAATCCAAAAAAACCAATTGGGTCACTTCATTTGTGATACAAACACCAAAAAACCCAAAAATCCTTCCATTTACAACCACAAAGATGAGTAAAGAATAGAAATCCCTTCTAAAATAGTAAAGATTAAAAAATAGATGGAAAAAATAGTATGTGAACCCTTAAACCCCATCTAAAACTATGTTTCAATTTAAAACCATTTAAAAATATTTTTCAATTTAAAACTATGCTTCCATTCAAAATCGGGTGGAGGATTAAGAAGGTTGATAACCCCATGAATAAAAAATAATTAAAACATAGCAAACATATCAAAACACAGAGAATGAAGCAGAAAAAATGAAAATAAAAGAAATGCAACACAATAAACACCTCAAAACACATGCCTTGCTAGTTCATTGCCTTAGTGAGGTGTAGAATCCTCACTTGGGTTGAAGACATCCAAACAACAACCTAGAAGACAAGCAATAAGAAACGATCTAGCATTAGAAACCATTCCTTTCATGGAGGCCAACGCCAATATAGAGCTAAAATGAACATGTTTTGGTGCAAAATGCAATGGAATTTCAAGAAGAGGAGTCTTGATAGTGGGGTGTTGATGAGAAATAAATGCAAGGTATTGAAGCACTAAAGGATCTATGGTGTGGAAATTTGGCATCATCCCATACAAGTATATGTGAATGGACTTGGTGTTAATGTGGTGGGTTGGGAAAGAAAGAGGAGGTGGCGAGCATTTAATGTTATCATGTTTTAAAAAAGGTGGTGTTGTTCCCACTCGCCACATAGCATGTTCAACACATACTAGTGGGATGTTAGACTGGGATTTGAGGTACTTCTAATCCATTGGATTGACCAACCTTCAAAACATATTAGAAAATACCCCACTCCACCTCTCTTCATCTCCACATGGTAGATGAGTTAGACACCCCTCAAAACAAAATATTTGTGTCCAAGCTTACATTGCATAGGTGGAAAAGGATTTATTTTGTCTTTGGTCCACGTGGCGCTCTAGGTGGATCACAAAAGTTAGGGTGCTCCATTATGGGGCCCTCTTCCCTCTATTTATAAACTAGAAGTAAAATGATATATTTTATCTTTTTACACCATATTTATAATATATTTAAAAGTACTTTAAACAATTGACTCAAGTACAAATATCTTAGCTTCTCATGTAAACTATCATTTAGTGTTAGTTATGGCTACCATTAGCTTACACTCATCCTCAATTGCATGGAAATACAACTAGAATTTTCATCTCTTGAAACAAAATTATATGCTTTAGATCTTGAAGATTAAATTCTAACTATTACGTCATTACTCATGTATACTTAGCTTAAAGCTTCAACAACACTTGAATAATCTCTTGTTGATCCCACTACTCTCATCTAGCTCACTTTCTTAGTACTAAAATATCCTTTGATGTCAATGTAGTTTGAATATTCTTATAAACATCTTGTGCTTGTAATATTTAGGCATCTAAGCATATCCTTCAATATATCAAGGTTATAAGTTAGTATATAATTTATTACATAATAGGAAATATTAGTCCACACGTAAGATCCTATGTTGTTGATAATGTAGGGAATATTGATAGTTGAAATGGGGCCTTTAGGTATATTTTTTCTTGGTTTGAGATTGATATATAAGAGGACAAAGAAGCAATATTCTATATCCTTATCTACTACCAAAGCTAATAACTAGAGTGTGAAGGAGGCAACTTGTTATCCCATATGGGTTTAGATTCAATTTCGTAAACTACTTTTTCTCAAATAATGATCATTTTATATGATGCACTATCTAGTTCACCGTCAATGGAAAAACACATCTATATTCATATACACTATATGTCAAATAATTATTTGGAGTATCTTTTAATTAAGTATTTCACTCACATATTTATTAAGGCTCTTCCTAAGAATAAATTCCTTAAGCTTTTATGTTTAGACTGGACTTCACAAGTCTCATTCTAGGGGTTGATGCAAATTAAGGTGATGCATGTAAGCCAACACTCAACCTTAAGGTAGGATATTAGGGTGTAGAATATTGAGTTAGATTTTCCTCCCAGGCAGGTGCATGAAGTTGGGTACCAATTTTCTGGCCACTTATGATTTTTTTTTAAAAATGTGCCCGCATTATAACATGAGCGCGTTATAACGTGCACACGTTATTTCACGTTAAAAAAAAAGAAAAAAGTGAAATTATTTGTTTTGGAATACCAACCCAAAGGCTTGGAGGGAAATTCCCAACAAGGCTAGAGACGTGTTTTTGCAAATTCTACAATTTTTCACATAATCTGGTCTCATGCTCACCATCAAGATTGCATCTAGTTCAATATTGACAAAATCAAAACATGGGTAATGTTAGGTTCTCTTTAACCATCCAACGTATGTAATTTTTTTCACTTTTTGACAATGTTAAGCCTTTCATCCATAATTTCTTTTGTTTGTATGTCTGTTTTTTGCCAAAAAGCAGTGTTTAGTGTTTTTTTTGTTATAAATTAACCGTTCATCAAAATTTCAAATAAATTACATTTTTAGAAACTAGACTCTATTCTACAAATTTTAAAAAAGAAAAGAAAAAAATCAATTATTTTCAAAAATTTGTAGGGGGAGCACGGCCAAAATTCTACTTTTTAGGAAGTGCCCAATTAGAAAATTAGTAAAAAATCAAATATTCATTAAAAAATTATTAGAAAAATTGTGCACCAACTAGATGCTATTACCTAACTTCTGACTGTAGAGATTTTAAAAATACTACAAAAAAGTTCACCGTGCTCAGGTCGTACAAGAGTTGCTATGTTATGTTTTTTTGACAAAAACAACACCAATTTCTGTACAACCCTCTTTTGAACCCCTTAATCTCAACCATTTTCAAAATAAATTAGTAGTTTATAAAGTAGACTCGGAGCACTTCGATCCTTGTTTTTGTTCCATCTCAAAATTTTGAGTGTAACTATTTTCAATTCCACGTCCAAGGTCAGCATTTCCCGATTTCAGAAAAAAGTGGCCACTTAAGCCCCCTTTTTGGGAACCATCTTGGTGCACTTACCCTCCCATGGGGTCTTATCTTTGTGCACTTTATGGTCTAAGCAACCTTGCATACCTTATGCATTGTGTAATCTATATCAAGCCTCTTTATCCCTTTTTTTTTCCTAATGACTCGGATGTGTACACATTACAGTGTAAGATCATTATGTGTATCTCATTCCATTTCATATACTCAAAATGATTCATTTATCCACTGGACATGAATCTAACATTTTGCATTTCTTCTACTTGTATGTCCTACTTGCTTCAAGTTGTTTATTTTGATTTTAGGTTTATGTTGCATTAATTCCTTCCATTATCGAAGTGAATATTTTTCACAATTTTGTATTCTAATATATGTAAAATATCTAGTGATATTTTACATTAATAAGTATTATCATAATTTTATTCCAAACACAATTGTGTTAATTCTAGTTATAAATAGTAAAGTATATATCAAGTAATGAATAGACTATTTGGAACATTTCATTTAAAATGTGTATGTGTGTGTGTGCATGTGTATAATTTTATTCCAAATATAATTGTGTTAATTCGAGTTAAAAATGATAAATTATATTTGAAGTTAATGTACAAACTATTTAGAAATAAATATTGTGTGTGCATGTTTTTCTATGTGTTTTGTTATGATCAAACAAATAACGATTTAATATCAAAAGGCTAAATTTAAATTTTTATGTATGTATGTGTTTGTGTGTGTGTCTCTCTATGTGTGTGATTGTGATCAAACCAATAGCAACAATTTAATATCAAAAGACTAAATTCAATTGTTTGTTTGTGTATATGCTTCTTTGTGTGTATATGGTTATGTTTGTGTATGTCTATGTATGTGTGTTTGTGTACATGTGTCTATGTGTGTATTTGTGTACATTTGTCTATGTGTGAGTTTATCTATCCATTTGCATGTGTATTTAAGTATATGTTTATGTGTGTATATGTGTGTGTCTATGCTTGTGTGTATCTATGTTTGTGATCAAATAAATAGCAACAATATTGTATCAAAAGACTAAATTCAAATGTTTTGCATCATCTATAATATAATATTTATTGTCAATAACTAAACACCTCCAACCTTCTAAATTACTATATTATTTAATAGCACCAATTCTTTTTATCTACATCCACAAATATTATTTTATTTATTATTGATTAAACTTATAAATAAATTTTATAAAGAATATTTTTTTCTCTACAAAGTGAAATATATATAAAATTAATAAAACTTATTATAAAATTATATAATATTAAATGTTTACTCATGTCTAGTTTTAATTTTATTGATTTAAAAGAATCAAATCTTATCACTTTAAAAAAACTATTTATATTTTTGACAATCTATATTATTATCTAAAATATAGTAGAAATGAATTAAATATTTTTATTTTTTAAATTCCTATTCGAAGACTGAATTTAACACCATTATTTTTTGAATTGCACCACATTAAATGAAAAAAGCTAAAGAGATGCATTTTTAACATTTCTCCCACAAAGAACGACCAATGTATTACAATTAACTCCACACTTTCCGCCTACAATGATTTTCAAATGCTTTGTAAAAGTGCCGATAATGTCACCACTAGTTCTTTATGTTCCGCTCTCACACCCAAACCTCTCTCCACTTCCACTTCTCCCTTCTTTGCACTGAAGTCTTTTATTGTGATGGGACCATCCGCAGCGAGCCATTTGGAAGGTTGTGTAAAGACAACTATCATTACCCATCTACCCTCCTCTATCTCCGCTATTTGGATTCCTCTAGGAATACTGTTCCTCAAGTCAATTGTCACTTGTCTAAGACAAACAGAATTTATAATATAGCAGAGCATAATGGCATTGCCATCGGAGGAGTGTTTCTGCAGCAATCCCGGTTCGGAGAAAATATCCTTGTTAGAGAAGGAGTCAAAGGCAGAGAAATTAGGTGAGAGTATTAAGGAGTCTACAACTGAGCACGCCTCAGGCACCGCCCGCGTACATATTATTGTTTCATTTGGCCATTTCTGCAAATTCCTTGCACAACATTCAGTCAATGCACAATTTCATGAAGATAATTATTAAAATATTTTATTCCTAGAAACTACTATTTCACCTGTATCGTTTGAATGCAACATTCAATAGTTGATCCCTTGTTTGCTCTGAGTTTCACCGTCCTCAATTTCTCCATCTGCTCCAAACTTTCTATACCCGGCACCTCCCAGCAGACCTTTAGATGCAAAAATTCCAATCTTGTGCAATATTTTAAACCTTCAATTTTCTTAATTCGGTCGCAATCAACTACTACTAAATCTTTGAGAGAAGTTAACCGTGCAATGCTGGGAAGCTCGTCCAACTTCGGACACCGCTGTAATGCCAGACATTCAAGGTTTGCTGGCAGTGCTTCGATCTCCGTTAAATGATTATTATTCATAAGAAATAGATTCTCAAGGCGGGGATAACGGTCTTCAGAAATTGAAATCCTGCACACTTCTGTATTTATTAGTGTAATCCTCTTCAGGTTGCTCAATGCAAAAGATGAAGACGCAAAATCTACCTGGCTGATTGGGCACCACTCTATTGTTAAATGCTCTAAGAGATTAAGACGCCCGACAGAGGATGGTAAACATTTCAGCTTTGGACAACCACCAATTGAAAGCATAGTCAAAGTGAACAAATCTCCAAGAGAGGTCGGCAAGGATTCCAGGTTGCTACAATAATGAATTGAAAGATAAGTCAAGGAGGACAAATCTCCGATAGAGTTTGGCAAACTTACCAACGAGTGACCTCTTATACTCATCTTTCGCAGCTTGCTTAGTTGACCGATATTAATTGGTAGCTCCCTTAACCTCACAACACCATCTAAATCGAGCTCTCTCAAGGCTGCTTGATTTGTGATGTGACGAGGCAACTCTTCCAATTGCTTGCACTCATAAAGACTCAAATACTCTAGCTTTGTTATGTTTTGGAAATCATCTGGCATAAGTATGAGCTCTTGACACCACCTTAAATTGAGATATTGCAGGAGCATCAACTTCTTAAAAGAAAAAGGTAACCCCCTCAAGTTACTACACCCGGACAAAACTAGATATTGAAGACTTATCAAATCACCGAAACTGCTGGGTAGTGATGATAGCATTCCACATGACACTAACTCGAGGTGCTCCAACAATTGCAGACGGCAAATTTCTTCTGGCAGACTCCTAACATCATTGGCATAACCTGTGATTACTATCTTTTTCAACTCCTTGAGACACCCTATTGAATTTGGAAGTCTATGGAATTTGTGACAACCAGAAATAACCAACTCTCTTAACTGCACGGGAGCCTGCATCATATTTCCAATGAAACAAAAATAAAAATACTGTAGTTTTTAAATAAATTGAAATATAGACTTAATAGAGAAGAAACGGAAGACCACTTACGTCGCTTTCAGCCTTCCACAGCCCTTCTAAGCGACTTCCCTCATCATTATCATCGTGTAGTTCTAAAACCCTCAAATTTTTCAATGAAAGCCATGCCGGAAGATTTCTGTGGCCAATTTGGAACCAGCGAAGCCAGACCACTTCCCTTGATACGCCACCGATTACTTGATTAAAGTAATCTCCTCTAATCACTAAAAGCTTTAGTCCAACTAAAGAGGGTGCAGACAACAAAATTCTTCCTCTTCTATTAGGTGTGAATTCCTCCTCCGAGCACCAACCGCGAAATAGGGGCAAACATGCACCATATGACCTTCGCTTTAAGACTTCAATTGGGACTCCCTTAATTCCTCGAATGACATTTACTTTCTGAAAAAACAAAAAAGAGATAAATTCATTGGATTTTCAAATACATAGAGAGTAAATAAGTAAGTTGTTAAGTCGATTTAATTAAAAAAGGGCTAGCGAGACTATCCTTTTAAACAGCTGTTTAAAGTGTAAGATCAATAAAAATTTTAGACAGAAGGTGTTTCTGCTCACACAATAAAAGAAACTATTATTCTTACTTCAGTTAGTTTGTCGGCATTAATAATTTGCTGGGGCGACCAAAATCGGTAAGGTGAGTGCAGATTTGCAATTTCCTTTCCAAGATCTCTTAAGTGATCATGCATTCTTATGCAATTGTTATAGTCAAGTTCAACCATACACTTATTCAAAAGTCTTTCCCAACTATGCAGACCACTCCATCCTGATCCCTCCCAAACTTCAATTGCCAAACTATTCTTTTCTCCAATAAAAAAACAAGCAATGTCAAGGAATGCCTCTTTTTCTTCATCATCAAGGCCATCATAACTTACTCTGAGTCTCTCTTTTATATCATTAGGTAATATTCTTGAGATTTTATGAAACACAGTCTCCCAATATTGTTTGCTGTACTTTCCATATAGCTGTCCTCCAAATACCTTGAGAGACAGGGGCAATCCATAGCAAACCCCTACAAACTTTTTAACAAGCTCGTCAAATCCATCAAGAGGAGAGGATTGTAAAAAAGCATGCCAACAAAACAGTTTTTGGGCATTAAATTGATCCAATCCTTTCATTTTATATATGAGAGATAACACCCCAAGATGTAAGAACTTCACATTCCCGTGTTGTAATAATGATGAGACTCCCCCTGGCAAGGCTTTCTCTTACAGGTATCAGAGCATCCAATTGGTCAGCATGATCCACATCATCCATAACAATGAGCACCCTAAAAGATCTCAAATGCCTTGCTAGAATTGCCTTGCCTTGCTCTACATTGTCAAATGTTTCATTTATACCAAGGCCTTTGAGGAGTTGAATCTGCTTGTTCTGCAACACATCTTTGGCTTCTCTGATATCAAAAATAAAACTAGACCTCTCCATAGACGAAGATTTTTTGTTGTATAATTCTTTGGCAAGAGTGGTCTTCCCCGAACCACCCATACCCCAAATACCCACAATTTGTACACCCTGATCACCCTGGGCAAGTTGGAATGTATTGTGAAAGTCTTCTACTGATTCGTTGAGTCCTACAGGATGTTTTGCAACTACTAATGGCACATTGCTTATTTCTTTCACTACAATGTTCACAATATTCTTCAACAGCCTCGCCTCATCACTGAACAAGTAAAAACATTGAGAAATCAAACTACTAACAAGCGTTTATGCCTAAGTTAAATTACATGGATATGAAAAAGAACACATATTTGTTAGGATAGGGAGGTTGAATGTGTGGTACTTACTCATTATCTTTGATGATTTCGCCACTGTAAAATGAGACCTTGTGGAGTGCATCTTCCCACTCCTTAAGCTTTTCTGGGCTATATCTACCTTTCTTTTTGTACCTCTCAAAGGCATCAAAGTACACTCCTTTGGCTACATATCTGAGATCATTAGGCTCTACAAAGTAGAAAACGGGAATGATTTTGGCGCCGCTTTTTAGCATACATGAGAGCTCTGCCAAACACCAAGGGGATTCAGCATATCTCTTTGAAAAAATTGCTATTTGAAGGGTAGCACCGCGGATTGCTGCTTCTATTGTTGTAGGCAAGAAATCGCCATAATCAAGCTCCTCTGAATCTAAAAAAGTTGTAACCTTCATTTGAGCAAGAACATTATAGATCCTGCTAGCTAACGTTTTTTTGACATCTGGTCCACAATGATTAATGAAAACATCGAAAGACGGCTTTTGGATAAGTGTTGAGGTTGTATCCGAAGTAGATGGTGCGATTTCATGAAAAGCAGCCATAACCTCATTCTCTGGGATACAAGTGTTTGTAGAAGTAGACGCCATGAGAGTGGATTCAATTGAACACAGAGAAGCAATGAGAGAAAACCAATGAAATCAGGCTGGCAAGCAGTGAACACGAGTAAGGAAAGAGTAAGCAAGGGATGAAAATAAAAAGAGCCTGGATATGCAAGAAGAAACGTGAAATCCTGAATCAAGGAAACCGTGTGGAAGACAGCAGGATGATGTGAAAGTAACGCGGAATCGTACATGAAAGCATGTGGAAAACTGCAAAAAGCTTCACCAATTCGGACAATGATCGGGCGCTGGCTATCCAGCGCCAGGAACGCACCAGCATAGATGCATGGGTATGGATGCTGCCTCTCTTCTTTTTATCGCTGTCCGTATTTTTCTGCCTCCCGTATGTAATAGTAATTGTGCATTGTACGTGTTTAGTGGTAACTGTGCATTGTACGTGCATTTTATTAGTGGCAATCTATGCGCTGCGCATACTTTCCCGTGGGTTATGTTTTTTTCAATCTTTTTTATCTTCTTTAAATTTAAATTTTTTTAACATTTAGTTTGACTGATTAGGCTAATTAATAATTGAAGATTTACCTAATGTTAATTTTTTTATAATAGTTTTTTTTTTTAATAATGTTTTAGATTTTATTTTGTATATAAAAAATAATATAAATTGTAGAAATATCTTAATCATTTTATTTATTATATATAATTTACATAATTTTTAATCTTTTAAATTATTTTATTTTATCTAAAAAGTATTTTTATTTATTTAAAAGTTATTTTATTTTTGTTATTTTATATTTTTTAAAGAATTATTTTCATTTATTTTATTTTATTTGTTTTAATTCTTACGTAAATGTTAAAATTAAGATATCTATTTTTAAGAAAAAAATATGTAAAAGAGGTTTGATATTTTAAAATAATTTCTTTTAAATGTGTATGAAAATTATTTATTTCTTTTCTAGAAACAATAAAATAAAATCACTATATTATAATTTTTGTACCATTAAAAAAAATAATGTAGGAATATTTAATTGAATTTATCCTTTTATTTTATAAATCTAATTATAATAGTTTTATATTACTATTATAATTAATGTTTAATATATTACTAATATAAATAAAAATATAATTTATTATATGCAATACATAAATTTTAATCTTTTAAATTATTTTATTTTATTTAAAGAGTTATTTTTATTTATTTAACCTACCTATTTTGAATGGTAGAGATAATACCTAATGTGAGACATTCCCATCATGCAAAGTCTAATAACCTAAGTATAACATTCAACATGCTATTTCACATTATTAGAGTATTATTTCAACAAGAGGTTATTCAACATTAGAGTACTTAAACTAATTCTTACATTATACTACTAGACTAAAATTATCATGTATAATTTTATAATTTTATAAATGTATCATGCAATAATTATAAATTAGAATTATACTAGATTATGGATTTAAAGAACTATTTTTATTTATTTAAAAGGTGATATAAGAAAATATTAGAAATGAAAGATATATTTATTCTCTAATGTAGGTATATTTATAATGCTTTAGACTATAAAAGTATATGTATAATAGAATGAAGGTACTATCTATGCTTAATGTGAAATAAAATAGATATTTAAAAAGATACATATACCTCTATAACCTATTTCTAGATAAATAAGATATCTTAGTTTTAACATTTACCTTAGAACTAATAGATGCATTGGACATCCATGTATCATCCATGAATAGTACATATAGTAATTATTATCTAAGAACTAATTTTAGATAAAATATATAATATATTTTTATATAATACAAATTAAATTAATATATATAAATATAATGCAACATATAATTACTATATGTATTATTATGTATTGCATTATATTAATATATTAATTTAATTTGTATTATATAAAAATATACTATTTATTAATTATAATAATTTTATATTTGTATTTAATAATTTTAATATAAACTATAATATATATTTTTTATTAATTATTTAAATTACATTTTTATTTAATAATTTGTAATATAAAATATAATGTATAAAAAGTATAATAATAATAACGTTTTAAAATTTTAATTTACATTATATGGAATTTTGTGATTTTCGGCGGCGTCTAACGTTTCTCGGTCTTTTGGTGCTCGTTGGCGACTGGCTACTGCCCTCCCCCGGTCACGGGGTTTGCATAGGTGTGAGCGTTCTTTTCCTCTCTTTCTTTATTATGCATTAAATGTTGAATGCTTCCGCCTCTTCACTCCTCTGCCGTTCGGCAGAGGCCGTACCCCCTAATTCATCTGCGACAGCTCCTAGGGCTTCGATGGACTCCGGATCCCCGCATCTAGATAGTTCCGACTCTATCCCGTTGCATCCGAAACCTAAATCTTTTTCCGAAGCGATGGCTTGCACTGGTAACCCTATCAACGCGAGCGCGAGGTTTTCTTTGTCAAACTCCAATGAAGCCGCCGATTCCGGTAAGGTCACTGGTGTTGCTCCGTTATCATTTTCCATTTCTCCCAATCCAGAAATGCTAGATGAAATTAGCAAGGAGAAGAATAGATTAAGGAATTTTTCCATTTTCTTTTCTGCTGTTGAAGTGGACAAATGTCCTCCTAGGAAATTTCTTGACGACTGGTTCCATAATTACTGGAACCTGAAACTTGGCTATCATATTTCCTTTTGTCGTCAGATTCAGAAGGGGCTTTTTATTATATTCTTTAATAAACATGAAGCTCAAACTGAAGTTCTAAAAAGACAATATTGGTCTGTTGGTTCTACCTCCTTTCGGGTCTTGGCTTGGTCGCCTGAGGCCATACACGAGGAGGTCCTTGCCCTCTCGGCCCCTTGCTGGATTCTGGTTAAACAATTACCGCCTTTCCTATGGCATTTTCTCCCACAAATGCTTGAACCACTTGGAAAGGTCATCTGTATGGATGACTCTGTCTGGTTGGTCCCTCATATGGATGCTAGAATACTCATCTCACTGAATCCGGGATTAGAAATTCCTTCTGTGATCAACATTTGCATTTCGGAAGACAACTTCTCTTGCCCTATTGAAATTCTCGAGCGGCTAAACGCTTGTTTCCTCTGTAGAAGAGAAGGCCATTTGAGAAAAGACTGCCCCATCGTTAAGAAGAAACCCTCGCAGCCTAAACCCACGGATATCCGCGTTACGCCGGATCCTGGAAAGCATAGTGCGAATTCCTCTTCGACTGACTCTTCCCTTGCTGTTGCTCCCTCTAAACCCTCCCCGACCCCTCCTCCCCCTGTTCCCTCCTCTGCATCCCTCCAGACTGACTCTCTGCCCCTGGTGAGTTCTGATACTAACCTAGGGCCCCTTTCATTGACCGAAATCTCCAATAAGCGCAGGTGAAAATCTAATAAGCAACCCTTGTTGTCTGCAGAGAACCCCCTTTCCCTCTGCCCTCAACCCTCCTCGTTTCCAGCCCTCCCCGGCGAAGCTTCAGAATTTGAAACCCCTTTTGTCACCCGCCCTTCGCATATTGCCCTCATGGAACTCTCAGCTTGTTGCTCTGACCATCCGCCTCCTCAGAGCCTCCCCCCTAAAGTCTTCCGCGAACTAGGTGAGGACTGCCTGCTCGAGATTATTCCTGCTAGCATATTCCCCTCTGTCCCTGATACCCACACTGAAAAGATTAGCATGGATATGAATTTTTTGTCTCCGGATGAATCTGACAATGGAGAAGAGTTTAAAGATGCTTGCACCCTGACCAAACACAGAGGCAGGAAACTTGGCTCCAAGAATAAAAACCCCTCCAAGAAAGTGCTAAGAGACGTTCATAACAATGTCCCGGCCCAAATTCAAGGACCCACCGGAAACTCCTCTCCGATTGTTTCTTCATGAACTGCATTTCATGGAACATTAGGGGTCTGGAGTCCCCGGACAGACGGTGGATCATTAAACGTTATCTTGACACCTGCAAGCCCATGGACTTCCTTATGCTGCAAGAAATTATGTCTACTGGTTACACTCTGGACTCTAACCTTAATTTCCTTTGGAAAGATGCAATTAAAATCCATACTAACCATCAGAGGGGTACGGGTGGGGTTGCCCTCCCAGATGGGAGAATCTCATTTCTAGCTATGGGATTTCCCCCTGTAACAGAGCGGTGTGGGTTATCTTGAATAACAACAATCATACCTTTGGCGTTTGCTCTGTCTATGCCTCGAATGACTTCAGGGAGCGTGCGAATCTTTGGGACTGGTGTGCTACCCTTCCTAATATCCCCTGGCTCATGGGGGGGGACTTCAACATGGTCGAGTCCCAAGAGGACAAACTTGGTGGCCTCCCTTTTGCTTGGAAAGACCTGGAGAAACTGCACTGGAATAGAATGTTAAATACTAAACACCTTTTTGATCCCTTGGCCGGCACCAAGGATACTAACCCTGGGATTTGGCATACCTGGTGTAATTTCCAATAGGGTCACTCCAGAATCTACTCCAGGCTCGACCGCTTCTACGCTAACAAAAATTTCTTCTCTTTTCTGCCTGATATAAACGGTAATGTTGTCCTCGTTACCCCCGCCTCTCTCTCCGATCACCATCCCATATCTGCCTGCATTAGAATGAACATATCTCCTTCCCGATGCAAGAGCTCTGCCCCTAAATTTTCTCTCAACACTAGCCTCCTGAAAGATGAAGACACTCTTACTGCCATCCACCTCATTAAGCTTATTAACAGAAATACCTTTCCCTCCTGCTCTCATCTGGATAGATGGGACAAAAAGCTCCTCACTTGGCAGAAGCTTTTGAAGACCATCGGGCAAAAAAGAGCTAAAGACTATAGATTTACCGAAAAATGTCTCTCCTCTGCTCTTCAATTAGCCGAGACCAACATTCAAGCCAACCCTTCGGACTGTGACCTCGTTTCCCAGGTTGTCAATGCTAAAGATGCCCTTAGGCAGCACCAACAGATTAAAGTCAATGGTGCTAGGGTCAGATCCCGCGCGCACTGGCTGCAATTTGGTGATAGGGGATCTAAGTTCTTCTTTAACCTCCTTAAGAGCAAACATGCTAACAAAAACATCGAAAGAATTGTTGTTGATAACACTGAGTTAACTGACATAGACAACATCAAAGAAGCCCTTGTTAAATTTTACCAAAATCTTTTTGCTTCTGAAGATTCGGAGGATGCCTCATCCCTCAGACAACAAGTTTGTTCCCTCGTCTCTAACAAGATTTCCACTGATGAAGCCAATTAGCTTTCCAAAGATTTCTCTCTGGAGGAAATTGAAAAAGCTATTAATTCTCTTAGCAATGACAAGGCCCCGGGTCCGGACGGTCTCCCGGCGGAGTTCTATAAGGCCAACATTGGATGGATCTGCCAAGATCTTCTTGATCTGTACTCGGAAGCCCTCGTTAGAGGATCCTTGGGATGCCCCATCAATAAGGGTATTATTAAGCTGATCCCCAAGGATGGGGATAAAGCCCTCATCAAAAACTGGAGACCGATTACCCTCCTTAATGTCTCTTACAAAATCTTTGCTAAGCTCCTGGCGCTGAGAATTGAGAAAATTCTCCCCAAGTTTATTTGTGCTACCCAGACTGGTTTTATCAAAGGAAGGTTTATTCTGGAGAACCTGATCACTAGTTGGGAAGCCATG
Organism: Sequoia sempervirens; assembly: GCA_007258455.2. Classification (NCBI taxonomy): domain Eukaryota; kingdom Viridiplantae; phylum Streptophyta; class Pinopsida; order Cupressales; family Cupressaceae; genus Sequoia; species Sequoia sempervirens. Next base: position 215,472,120 of record VDFB02000007.1, read on the forward strand.
TGCTGGTCCAACTACTCTCAGCAAAACTCTGCCATGTTCCTTCTTGATTTCGAAAAAACCTATGACAGGGTGGAATGGAATTTTATCACTATGATGCTTGAGGCCTTCAGTTTTCCTAGGGATTTCTGTAAATTTGTCAAGATTCTTCTAAAAGATGCCTCAGCCCAGATTGATGTTAACGAATCTCTCTCTGCTTCTTTCCCCCTCGGTAGATCCATCAGACAAGGCTGCCCCTTGGCCCCCGCCCTCTTCGTGATAGCTTCAGAAGCCCTGTTTTACATCCTGAGGGATAATTCTCTATCCCCGACGGTCAAGGGCATAACTCTCCCTAATAACGATGAGCTCCTTAACTGCCAATTTGCTGATGATACTGCCATCTTCTTCGATGCTAGACCTGACAACTTCGAGGCCCTGAATTCCAAGCTCAAGCTTTTTTGTACTATCTCTGGGGCGAGATTGTCCCATGCCAAGTCTATCTGTCTCAGTTGGGATGAACAGCCCCTTGATTGGTTCAAAGCCTATGATTTTCAGTGGGGTGGTCCGCATAAGATTGTGCGTTACCTGGGCATTCCCTTCTCTGTTGACCCCTCCCTTAAAGACATGTGGTCGTGGGTCAAAGAGAAGATCACCAAAAAGTTGGGAAAATGGCACAACAGAACCTTATCTTTGGCTGGCAGAATGCAGGTCTGTCAAAAAATTCTTTCCTCTTATAACATCTATTATTCTTCTGCCTGGATGTTCAACAATTATCAAATCTTAGAAATCCAAAAAGCTGTCAGGAGCTTTCTCTGGTCTGATGGAAAAGGAAACAAGAAAATGCACGCTGTCAAATGGGAGTGGTGCCATATCAATAAGCTCCTTGGGGGGCTTGGGTTGAAGGATCTCAGGCTCCAAGGGATTGCCCTTGCCGCCAAGTGGATCTTTCACTCCCTTGATGGCAATGATCCTTGGAAGGTCCTTGTTAGAAGCAACATTGAAAGAGGCTTCCCCAAAAGTGCGAAGTCTTGGAAGAATCTTCCTTTTACTGACCTTGTCATTGGCAACTTTCCTGTTCTTGTTCAAGGGTCTGCGGTTTTCAGATCCATCTGGAAAGCGTGGGGCCAAGTTAAGAAGTTTGTCTCTAACAAGGCTTTCCACGATGACTGCCATCTCTTTGGTGAAAGGTGCATTTGGTGGAATCTTTGCTCCTCTGACAAGCCCCTTGCCCTCTCCCAAGGTTGCTCTGCTAGACACTGGTCGAATAAAGGCATTTCCCAACTTGCTGACCTCTTTGAGCATGACGTCTTAATCAGCTGGGAGGA